>CM053594.1:265692178-265751005 GCA_028646575.1 Pseudocheirus occidentalis
GCAAACTTGGATATTCAGGAGTACCTGCAGGGGTGGTTCTTGCTTCCCTATTCATTCTAATGTTAAGTACTTTTTCTTGGTACAGCTTACTCAGCTCTACAGTTGGAATACCATCTATTCTTCTAAAATCCACCCCTGCTCTCAATAGAGCAGTGAATAGTTCCCTTCTTGTCAATCCATTTTGTCTTTGAATCCTCTGGCTATGTACTCTTCTTTCTCGAGGATATTTATCTCTTCCCCATTCTCCTAAGTCACTCAATTGTGGAATCTTATCCAGCACCTCCAAAAGAGGGTGTCCTACTTCCCCAATTAATAGAGTCAGAAGTAGGTGCTTGGAAGCAGGAGGAGCCGTCTTCACTATAATATTTCTATGAGGAACTCCTGGGGGGGATCATAATATGTATTTGCACCTCCAAGCATGATAGCCGTTTTTATTACCTCTTCCTTTAGCTTTGTCATACAGTCTCTAAGTGAATACCAGGGTCTGTCTCCACCAGGCCACATAGAGTCAGTAGGATATTGCTTTTTGCATCCCTCTGCAGCTAAAGCTAACAGAGTAGTTCTGTGGATGCCTCCTCCTAAGTTACCTAAAATTTTGGTGTACAAAGGGATTCTGACTGATGCTTATGAATTTTAAGCAGTCCACAGTATCCGCTGTTATTCCTCCTGCACCTTCATCTGTGATTCTTACCATCCAAGACGCTAAAGACTCTCCCATTCTTTGGGTGAATCTACTCAATATATCAGTAATCTCTTGAGTGAAATCCTCAATTGTCTCCCTGGACTCTGTTTGGCCCTGGCGGTTCCCCTGTCTTCTTCGTATGGGGAGACCTTCTACATTAGAAGACTCCTCAGCTAACCCTATTCTACTCTCCTCACACACATTCTCCTGGCAGCTGTATAGGCAACTCTGTCCAGCCTGTACAAAAGCTGCATGCACATTCCTTCTGCTAGCTTTTTGCTTCCTTTTAGGTACATGAACAGTAACTTGCTCTTCCACCTGAGACCCTGCAGTTTGCTCTTCTGAATGCTGTGGCACAGAAGAATTGTCAGGAAAACCAGCAGCCATCTGAGCTTTTTCCTCCAGCAACTTATATCTACTTTTACACATAAGGCGATAACTTGTGAGCAGGACCCAGCCTCTCCTGCAAACTCCTTCCAGTTCTTTGCCTGATTCTATGGGTATTCATTGCAAACATTTTTCCAAATCTCTGGGTTCTCCCCCTTTCAGCCTTGGTTCCCAGTTTTCACAGGGCCCTGTGCTTTTGGCCCATTCTCTGGCCAGAGAGGAATACGGCAAATCCTCCCATCCTGGGATAGCCATTTCTCCCTCTACAGCCCTCCTGCTTCCAAATAGAGGCCTGACATTTTGTGATCCCGCCCTTGTCGCCAAATGTATCAGCAATGCAGCATTCACAAAGCCTACAGCAACTATAAGTATGCTGATATGGTTATTAATCACAAAATGTAACAGGCTCTCTACAGGAGAAATATAGTCAGAGCATTTATTCAAGTACCAGAAGACTGAGTGCCAAAACCAGAAAGTCAAAGCCAACATGAAGTTGGCACATGTAGTTAAAGTAGTTAAAGTAGTAAATACCCACATTCTCAAGCCTTCAAAACAGGACAGGCAACCTCAGGCAAAGGTCCTCCTCTCCTCACCCAGGGCAACTGCTCAGTGTCCAGGCAGCCTTGTGCCTAGCAGCTCCAGCCCCTCTGCAGTTCTCCCTGGCAGTACTCAGCAAAAGTCCTTAGCAGAGATTCTGACTGGCTCAAAGAAAAAGGAGTTCACGCTGCTGCCGCCGCCACTGCTGCTGCCGCTGCTTCCAGTCACCAGCACGGATGGTAGTTTGGTTCCAGCATTCTCTTGCTCCACCCCGTCCTGCTATGTCAGCAAGTTCAAGAAGCATGGAAGATTTTTAAATCTCAGTATCATTACAAGCACTGGGTCTGGAGAGGGATAGACCTGGGTTAAAATTCAGCCTTAGACATTTAGGTGACTCTAGAGATGTCACTTAACCTCTATTTGTCTTAATCCACTGGAAAAGGAAGTGGCGAACACTCCAGTAGCTTTGTCAAGAAAATCCTATGAAGAATATGGTCCATGGGGTCATGAAGAGCCCAACAGAGCAAAAAATATCTATGGTATCTTAATACATCCCTACCACAATCTATGAGTTACAAATATTATTACCCTCTTTTTAAAGATGAGGAAACTGAAATTGAGAGCAAGCAATTTGCCCAGGGTAAAAGTGCTCATCAAGGTTGCAGAGGCACAAGTTCTTATCCAAGGTCTTCCTGGAGCCCAGCAAGCCTTGGGTTATATCTCCCCTCCTACATCAACCTTCTGGCAAAATACTGTTTGTTGTAACTATCAAGAAGATAAAATGAGTAGAATTTGTCACATTCAGGTAAATTGACCTCCAAAAAGAGCAGAAACAATCTTTACATGTGAGTACTTTGAATAAAGCATCCCACAGCCTATTGAACTAAGGAAGGAACCTGTTGGGGACCTCATGGTTGACTTTCTTTCACACAGAATTATAGACTAAGAGCTTTCTGGGTTTAAAGATTATCATTTCATAAAAGGGGACACAAGACCAGTGAAGTTAGATTATTCATTCAAGTTGACATGGGTAGTAAGAAGCAGAACCAGAATTCAGTCCCTGGTCTTCTCACTACAAATTCAACATTCTGTCCACCATTTCATTTCCTGTGGTATCTCTGAGTTCTGAATAAAGCCAAAGGATCCTCTTTACTTCCATTCAAACTCATAAAGAAAAAAGGTCTATTGTATTATCTTTTGGTCACCAGTTAGATTGAAATAAAGAAATATGCCTATGGCTTTTTAATAAATTCATTTTATGTTTGACCAGAACTTGCAGCTGGTATGAACTAGAAATGCAGAACACTATTGCTGATTGAACACTGATAGCAATTCCTTTTTTTTTTTTGCAGGTTTCAACAACTTTCTGTATCATAAGAAATAAGTGCATCCCTTGCTATCATATTCAAAAAGAAAATGAAAAGGTTGCTAAATGCATAAGTAATTGTAACTGATTCATTGATCTGAATACTGTTTAAAGTAAAACAGTAAGTATTTCTGTCACACTTTGAAGTTGAGCTCTGCAGCTTGGTTTCCTCCCCGAGGGTTACTTTATAGCCATTAAGAATATGTACCTTTTATCTGGTGCCTTCAATTAATTGAATTTCAAAAAATATTCTGAAATGTTGTTTTTTTTTTTTTTTTAGAAAATCATTTAGTTCCTGGAGGACATTTTTGTGTGATTTATTGCTACAGTAATTAAAAGCACCGAACATTAGTCTGGTCACTGTTGGAACTCCTGCCTGCCTTTGGCTATGTTGTGGTTAAGTTAAGATATATGTGGTTTTCGAGACATTTTCCAAGCAAGGAGAGAAATTTTTATTCTTTTCAGACTGCTTCTAAAATGTTAGCATACTTTCCTAAATTGCTTCTTAAAGTGATCTCACCACTATTTACATGGTAATTAAATGCAAACACAATTATACTCTTCTATATTAAACAATTAAAGAAGCTAAAATCCTAGAATGATAAATGTTTCCTGACTTTCTCCACACTTTTTCTATGGCATAATTGATGTCATAAAATGATCTTTACCATTATACAGCCCTCCCATGAACCCCTGATTGGGAGTTTTAGTGAAGTTAAAATTGCTAATTAGAATAATTAGCAGAGAGTAAGACTCAGCCTGAATCGAAAGCTAACACTCTAGTTTTTAAAAAAAAAAAAGTCTGAATTAATCACAGCACTTTGTTTCAAAGAAACAAATTGTGCCCTTTAATTTATCTCTCTATCTTTCTCTTCTCACTCTCTGTTTCTATGTTTATCGCAGCCTCTCCACTTTTTGTCTTTCAATATCTCCCTTTTTCTCACTTCCTCTTGCCCCTCCTCATCTTAGGAAAACTTATGTTGCTGTCTTTAATCAATCTATCTTTAGAAAATTTAAGTGGGTTTGAGAAACAGACTGCTATGAAATTGATGCAGATAAATAAATGCTCAGAAACCTCTAATATTACTTGATATTTCCTGCCCAAGAAATATTCTTCCTCCCCCATGTCAAACACGAGTAGAAAAACCATTAGGATTCTATTTTCAAATGTTCAAATATCTTTCTGTATTTTAATTGTTAAATGCCTATAACACACACAACATATTATTTATATTTGGACAGTTTTTTTAATGTGTCCCCTATTTAATATGGGTTGTTTATTTGCTTATTTGGTGTTTTTATATAAATCAGAGTATTCAAGAAGATTCTAAATTCCAGGGTGATCAAAGTACATTTTCCCCAGTCTTTTAAACACTGACTCTCTCTCTCTCTCTCTCCCTCCCTCTCTCTCTCTCTCTTTCTCACTCTCTCTCTGCACGTGTGTGTGTGTGTGTGTGTGTGTGTGTGTTGCAAAGGCAGGTCTAGGTTCTCCTAGACCACCAGTTCTCAACCTGTGGGTTATGTTCAATTTGTAACAATGAAAATAGACCCTGCATATCAGATATTTACATTATGATTCCTAACAGTAGCAAAATTACACTTATGAAGTAGCAACAAAGATAATTTGATGGTTGGAGGTCACCACAACATGAGGAACTGTATTAAAGGGTCACAACATTAGGAAGGTTGAGAAGCACTGTCCTAGACCAATTTCCTATTTAAATTTGTATATCTCATTGTTTGAATTAATATCCTTTCACTTTTAATATGGAATGTTTTAAAGGGGTTGAATCAGAAGATTTATCACAGGATAACAGTTCAGTCTTTCGAACTCCATATGCTAATCTTGATGGTAAAAAATAATGAACAAGAATGGCTCCTTCCTTGGATCCATGTGTTGGTCCAACTTAATAATAGGAAAAACATAATAGGAAAAGAAAAGTACATACAACACTGAATTCTTGCAGTCACCTAGCATTGCTTTTCAAACACTCTGGCCATTCATCCTCCTTTTTCTGTCCCCAACCTCCACTTCAAAATGACCTCATGACAAGTCCTGGTCCCATCCTGGTCCCATCTTTCAGGGATCCCCTTAGCTAGACAATGGTTCTGTTTGGGTTTTTTTTGGAGTATATTTTCCCAGTAAGGTATCTACTTTAATGCTTGTCTGAAACACCATTCTTCATTGTGAAGGTAAAGCAATAAAAGAATGAGATAGCTAGCCATCCTTGTGGCATGGTTTTTCCCTGTGGTTGTGGAACTAAAAAAAAAAAATGCTAGTCTTGTTCCCAAAGCTTCAGTAGACTGAACTCTTCATTCTATGCTGTCGGTATTTGGCTAGAGGAGCTATTGATATTGCTTTCTGTGAACTTCAGGCCAAAAAGCAAAACCAAGGTTACTACAGCAGAACAAGCACTGTGTATTTGGTCAGAGGATCTGAGTTCCAATCCTGCTTCTCATATTTTCTACTCTGTGATGTTAACTTCTTTGGGGCTTTGTTTTTCTCATCTGTAAAATGATGGAGCCATCGTTTCAATGATCAATTCAGGGGCCCCTGAAGTACCTTCCAGCTCTTGAGCTATGAAAATCTAGAAATATATGGATGACTTTGACTGTGGGTGCTGAAACATCCACACCAAATTCACGTCCTCCACTTCCTGCCTTAGCCTCTTGCAAACACTGGCTTGTCCTTGTAAAACAGTAACCTGTCCTTTTTCCACTTTGGTGGTATGATTGGGGGAAAGACAGTAGGGACTGATTCTGGTATTTGCCCCTTTGCAGATAAAAACACCTGTATCTGTGTTAGACATGATTGTCAGAAATACCAGGAGACTCATTCAACTAACTACCTCACATTCAAACCACTAGCTGTCTCTGCTTGTTGCTGCAGCTTCCCTCGAAGAAAGAAATCTAGTAGCAGTGGCCAAGCCCTACAGGGGCAGAAATATTTACTCAGATTCCTCTCTGGCTGCTTTGCCAACAGGAGAAACAAAAAAGAATTGAAAGATGATCCGTTGGGGAACAAGTACTGACCAGAAGTCTCTGGGTATGGGGGTGGCAGGAACTCTCTGCATTGTCAGTGGCATCCAGGCATACTGAAGTGGTAAGATTTGTCTAGAGAATACACACCCTGACCCAATGAAGACTATTTTTGTTGTGGCTGCTGATGTTACAGCTGCTGCTGCTGCTGGGGGGCTGTCTTCTGAATAAAATCATCCTCTCTAAGGCTGTGATGGAATTTTTCCCCAGGGGACTCTTGGTGAGGGTCTTGGGGAATTTTCATCTTTCCTCCATAGTACAAGCAGAGATGGGCCTTGGAAATAAGGTGGGAGTATTCTATATAACCCCATTTCCTGTGAGGTTAGGTAGGGCAGTGGGTGGGCAGGGATGAGCTTCTGATCTTGCAGTCTTCTTCTGGAATTCCGGATCAAGGTCAGAACTCTGATGGTTTGGCTCTAAATCTCAATGTACAACAGGAGAGAATTTGCCTGAAAACCAAAAAGAAAGCCTTGGGAGAGTCATGGAAACAGGACAAGCACCTGGCACTTGTTCCCAATGAAAAATGATTTTGTTGCATGTTGCACATCAAATATTTTTGTTTTTAGAAATAGCAGAGTCCTATCCATTGGGAGATGACTTCTGCCGGGAGGAGGGGGAAATGATGTTAAGCCCACTGCAGCCTGAACTTTATGGAAAGATCTCCTATTTCTTTGTATGTTCATTGGGGCTTGGTGTCTGTTTATGGTTCTTCTTATTTAATAAATAGTAACAAATATTAAAAAGGAAAATCAGTTAAATAAACCAGGTAGGGTTTAAACATCTTGCATGTCTATTTTGTTTTGCTCTCCTAAAGGGAAAGTAACAGAATAAGGACCAGAAGCTCCCACCACTAGGGTACTTTTCTCTCCTCCTTCCTTCTCTTGAGTTTAAGCTACATCCATCTCCTTCCTAGAGAAGAAATATTCTTTTCTTCCTAAATGGAACCCAGTCCTA
This sequence comes from Pseudocheirus occidentalis, assembly GCA_028646575.1. Lineage (NCBI taxonomy): Eukaryota > Metazoa > Chordata > Mammalia > Diprotodontia > Pseudocheiridae > Pseudocheirus > Pseudocheirus occidentalis. Next base: position 265,699,144 of record CM053594.1, read on the forward strand.
GCTTTTGTCATGTAAAGCAAACAGGTCACCCTAGCTGAAAAAGGTCTAGATTCTGTTTAGTTTGGTGCTGGGGTGATAGATGAAATACAGAGACTTCCTTAAGACTATACCTCTTGGAAGAGTATATAAACCCCCTTCTGACAAGTCAATGGTAAATAGACAGTTTTCATTTTTTGAAAAATGGCCCAAATTCATTTTTCTAGGACCCTGACTCAGCTCCTTCATAGAAAGGGCAACCTAAGGAGTTGAGGCTTAGGGAAACTGATTGTTGAGCTGACTTGCTTTGCCTCTTACTTTGGGGAGAATTCTTTTTTTACAGTCATCATGCTCTGTGAAAAAAAAGGGAGAGACAAATACTTGTTCAGTATGTTGCTTTTTATTGACAGAACAACTAGATGTTTTATTGTCTTCCTAGAACTGGAGGGGGAGGAGAAATCATTTGAGAAAGAAGGGGTAGGAGGAATCTAGCAATATTTTTTTCTTATATTGTCCACTATCAAATTTGAAATGTCATTGCACAGTAATGCATTGTGAAGGAAAAACAAGTCAATGACTATACCAAGTAAAAATGACAGACAAGGGGATGGGATAGAAAGAAAAAAATCTCTCTCAATATAATTTGTCTCAGAAAGTCATCATGAGTCTTCTTTTTAAATGAATTTTAAGCCTACATTTTGAATATATGAAATACAGCCGTGTATCATACTATATACAATTTATCATATATGTATTACACACATATATAATATATCTATCATATTATCTTTAAATGCTGGGCTATAAAATTCAGAGCAAATAAGCCTGAAACTCTCTCATTTCAGGTGCTATAGACTTGTGACTTATGTCTGCTCCAACCATAGTCTCCTTCTTTGTTCTCCCATTTCCTGTCTACCCTCAGTCTACACTAATGCAAGTTGGAACCATCGACCTGAAATCAGAAGGAGAGAAGTGGGGAGGGGGAATAAAAACCAATAAAAATTATCAGTAAAATAGAGATCCAAAGTCACTCAGAAGCTTCCTTGATGACAGTCTTGGAGGATTTGATCCTGGGCTTAGTGGCTCTTGAATTGATTCTCATCGAGCTAGCCTTCATCCTTTTATTTTCCTCCCCAATGTCCTCAAACAGCATAGTTTTATTCTGACATATTGAAAACCTCAACCTTTGCTTGAACCCTGGGGTTCCTGAATTTGAGTGCTCCTGCAGGGCTCTATTCTGGCCAAACATTTCCTTCCTTTAGGAGATACAGGAAAAAAAAAAAAGCTCTCTCAAAACCCCTACTTCCTTGCCATCTTTGAGGCCTGGGGCCATGTGCCCAAACTTAGATCGATTCTCCTATTGACTGAGCCGAAGCCCACCGAAGAAGAAAATTGCGGAGGCAGGTATGGTGTAGTAGATGTGGAGAAGGAAACAGAAAATGGGCTATGCCACATCTGACTTCCAGAGGAAGGGAAGAACGGAAGGAGGAGGAGGTGACTCAGGTGGACAGTGGTGACTCAGGAGGACAGTGGATTCAAGTCCATACTATTGTAATGGTTGCTGGCCCATAGGCAATTTCCCCCAGAGTACTGTGGTCATCCTTAATGGGACAGGTAGAGATGCATAAGCTAAATCCACATTATTCCTCACAACGCCGTCCCCCACCCCCACCGGCTCCTTCCTACCCTAGGGCTCGCTTGTGTGAGAGAGGTAGAGACTTGGAAAGAGAGAAAGCAAATTGAGCTCTTGCCATCTTTACTTGCCCTGATAAATTACAGTTTGCATGTGGGTGCAGTTAATCAAAGTCTTGATAGATGGCTGTCTTACAGCGTGTACAACCTGGAGATGATTTGGTTAAACGGAGGACATTCGTGTCCTTTCAGAATCAATGCAATTATTGTTTGCCACACCGACAACATCTGGAGTGGCAGCACTGATTTGACTGACCTGTTATTGATGGCGGTGTCCACTCTTCCTCCCTAACCTCCTTGAACCTCTGCAACCTCCTCCCCCCAACAAACACACACATCCCCCCCCCACCCCACCCCGGCGCGCGCGCGCCCCGCCACTCAGCCCAGCACTTATAACCCCCAAGAATGCATACGCGAGGTCGAGTTTTCAAAGGAAAAGTTGGGAACTCCTGCTCGCGTTGGAAAGTGTTAATCAGCAGGAAAGAGTGTGATCAGTGGAGCTATTCACTTGAACGTCACTCTGGTACAGGGCTTAGTGAAGTGATTGTGGCGCCTAGGGACTGAAGGAAGGCATATTCCACTCCAGTCAGGTGTTATACACTGAGAAATGTCTACGTTAGTTCTCTATAGCTCTCCGCAAGTGAACCGGTACAGGAAAGAGACCGGGACCCCAGCAATGGAAAAGCCCTCGCGGGAAGATCAGAGTTGCAATCTGGCTTGATCTTTCAGGTACAGAAATACCTCTAAACCCTCTCAACTCCCCAATTCCCCCCCCCATTCCTCACACCTTCTCCAGCCCCCAGCTCCTTATACCCCCATCCCCCTCCCGATCTCCACTTCTTGTTGATGAGGTGGCTTTTTTTTCTTCCATAAAAAGCGGGGAGCTGAAAAAGTAGGGGCGACAGAGAGGAGCGTGGGTACATCCATGGGTTTTGTGCAATGATTACCTAGGACTGAGTGCAGATTGAGCTTGAGAGGGTGTGTGTGTGTGTGTGTGTGTGTGTGTGTGTGTGTGTGTGTGTATGCGCGCGTGCGTGTGTTTTCTTAGGGAAAGGGAGATGGATCCGACGTTTCTGCGAAAGTGAAGGTAGGGTACAGAGCTCCTCTATGGTCCCGGCTCTGACAGCACAAACTTTGCAGAAAATCGGATTTACTCTGACTGAAACAAAGTTTGGTTTCCACAAGAGGTGGGGTGGAGTGTGTATGTCAGGGGACTAAGAGGGGTGGGGGTGGGGGTGGATTTCAAGTCAAGTGCTGCCCAGAGTTCAGAAAAAGCAGGAAGAAGAAAGCGAATGAGGTTGGGGGGGGGGGGGGGTGAGGTGGGGGCGGGGGAAGGAGGAAAGAAGCTAATAGTGGGAAGCTTAAGGACAAGTCACTGGGAATAACAAGTCCAAGGGACCATGGCTCCCCGGTGAGCCAAGTGTCCACTAATGCAGCGCCTTTGCCCCGGGACCCAAGGCGGGGAAGCGGGGGAGGGAAAACTGGGTGTGTGGGGGGGGCGGGGGTCGTTACAAGTTCTTGGAGCCCTGGCCCTTAGCTTCCTGGGCTACTTGCACGGATGCTGAGCATTTCCACTGAGTACTGCTAGAAACTTCGAAGTGGGTAGATGGGGGGTAGTTGGTGGGAGGGGAGAGAGGGAAAGGGAGGGAGGACAGGAGAACCGAATTGTCAAGTGATGAAAGTGAATAAATTGCAAAGTACTGCAATCTGAGTCTGAGGCCTGCCTTCATGCACTCAGACTGTTATCTCCCCTCTCTCTCCAGCACCCCTTTCTTAACTGACCCCTAGAAACCAGGCAAAAACTACCACGGAAAAGAAAGGATCCTTCTCACTCCTTCCACCCTCCCCCCGCCCTTCCTATTCCACTTCGAAGCTAGGGTCTTTTGGATCACTCCCACCTCCTTGCCTTGGCCTCTTGAGCACAGCTCTAAGACACCTTAAATACGCTCTGTTTTTGACCTGTTCTAGAAAAGGTGGCCTCCTTAGGATCTCCCGATTCCACTATCCTCTCCCCTACCATCCTGGGCCACTTAGAAATGGAGTATCTTAGCACTGGCTCTGAAACAAACACTTCTTCGTGGTTCTAGACGCCCGAGTGTGAAGGGGAAACAGTACTACCGGCCCTTGGCAAAAGTCGTACTCTACCTTCGGTTTCCTGTCACTCCCCTACTGGACAACATGGTAGTTTTTGTCGTTGTTTAGAAACCAGAGAGCATAGGACAGTGAGTTTTTTCATTCTAAAGTCCCTCTATGTATTCCAGAGACCCCAAGTATTTCAAAGGAACTTCAATCCTCAGCACCTCCCGAAACTGAGAAGAGGAAAACGCAGTCAAGTCCACTTGAGAGTGCGTATTATGCGGCTGCACAACCCCGAGCTTGACTCTCCTAGGACCTCCACCAATCTCCCTAGCTCTCTGGCAGTGGCCTGCTCCAGCGACGGCTTAATTTCTCCTTCTTCCACACATACTCCCACTCCCTCCCCTTACAATGAAGTTGCCAGAACTTTTAAGGTGAATCTGCTGTGGAATTGTTCAGTCTGTGGCTTTGACCTCCCTATAGTTTTTCTAACCAGTGCATGGTATGCTGAAATCCTGGGTCTTAGCATGGACCCCTAGGTATAATCAGTACATTCAATAGAGAGCACTGAACACTGTTGATAGGTATAAAAGCATATTTGTGCATATGGCTTAGTGTATATACATGTAGATACTGTGTGTGCATGTATGTATACATTGCAGGATTTTTAGATAAATGAGATTGTAGTCATTCGTTCCTAATATGGGATATTTCAGTGACTCCTTGTGGCTTGGGAGCAAGGACAAGAAAGAGGAAAATCCTAGTCCCTTGTCTAGGGGGTGTACCTTTTGTAGGAAAAAGACTTTGAGACAATGATGTATATGGATCATATACAGAATGTTTTCTGGCACTAAAATTCCTCCTATGTGCTTTAGGTTAGTGGCTGTCCCACAATATTAAAGTATTCATTTACAACTTAAATTCAGGTCTATTTCAAAGTCTGGAGATGAAGTTTCTTCAGCAGGGGTAATCGGAGCATCTGGAATATTGGAGTTCAGGCAACATCACTGCTAAGATGCCATAGTCAGGGTGGACTAAAGCAAAGGCTTTAGTCTTTCCTCAACCTTGTAGAGGAAAGTCGTGGCTCAGAAAACTAAGACCTGTAAGGGAAGGAGAGTAGAGATGGAAAAGGATAACTTCCACTCTCTTGTTTGGTAACAGAAGTTAAGAATGACATTTCAGAAGAGCATTGACTGATCATGACAAGAGGGAGACTCAGGGCCCTAGGGAGGGCAGAGAGTTGTCCGTAGTAGAAGGGACTGGGTAGAAAGAAACATGACAGAATTGTACAGTGATTAATAAAGGGACCTTCTGTGTACCCATAATAACACCTCCTCCCCATCCTTAAGGGGGATATGGTTGCAAAGGAATTGCATTAAGGCTGCTGAATAGAAGATTACTGTAGCTTTATAAATAAAGAAGATATGTGTGGGATCTGATCTAGTATTTTAAAGATTAACAGATTTATCAGAGTCTCAGTTTTTGTGCAGTTCTGACTTAATTTTGCTCAATTGCTTAGAGCAGGAACAGAAGAAAGAGGGATACCACAGGCTGGAGAAGCTGAGGGGTTGTCACAACTGCTTTAAAGTGTTCACTGGCTCAAACTGCTAATTATAGTACTCAAACTAGGAGCCAGTCTGAAAATAAGGACCTCAGGATATCCTTGATGGTCTGGGTGACTGGTCCCTGAGGGGGTTTAGATGAGTAACTCCCTCCACCCCAACCATTACAACCCCCAAACAATGTCACAACAATTGGAATCCAAGACAAAACAAATCTAGTGAGACTTTTTTTCTCTTGATACTCTGCTATAAATTATCTAATCCACCACTCATCTCCTACCTCCAGACTCTTTACAAGGTTGTAAACAAGGTATGCGTAAAAATAATAATAATAATAATTAAATAATTAAAAGAAGTACCTTGTTCTATTGGAGTGGGGTGAAGGAAGAGATGAGGGGAGGGAGGGAGGGAGAGAGAGAGAGAGAGAGAGAGAGAGAGAGAGAGAGAGAGAGAGAGAGAGATTCATTTCTATAAGAAGGCCCGTTGGCTAGTTTCTTATTATTTACACGAAGATGATATTAGCAATGCAGGTGAGAATGAAATAAACAGCTCGCCAAGAAATCAATACAGAATTCAAAAACAATTATTAATGTCATTTGACTCGTGTTCTTTTTACATTTCTCCCGGCTACAGACGCTAAACTGTCTGAATAATTTGCATGGATCTGCTATTCATTATTTCCGATGCCTTTCCTTTGAAAGCAGTTAGGACGTTGCTTACTATAGTCTAACTCGATCTGAGAACTAGTATTTTCATCTGTAAATTAAAGCAATTACGCAGCAGATATTATATTATGTGTACTGTGGTCTCCAGATAGTCATCAATCACCTTCAATCGAGCTGTCAGAGTGGGCAGATTCGTTTCTGGGAGGCAGTCTTCCAGCTGGGGAGAAGAAGAGAACATCATCATTAATTAGAGTGTGACCCTGGGGCTATTCACATGTCTGAACCCAGGAATCTCTCTGAGCAAGTCTGCACACTACCGAGCAGCAGTTCCCCTGCGCTGGGCTGCCAGGGCTCCCACAGGCTTACTCCCTCAGCTGCCCTCCGCTCTTTGGGAGCGGCCCATAACCACAAGGGTTGCTTTTGGTCCTCCCTGACCTGCACTGGGCAGCATCTAGAGATGGGGGTGTCCCCAAGTCTGGTGGTGGAATTTGGACGGTAGTTGCATTTTCGACTTATCTTTATTAAAGGGATAAAGGAAAAGGAAGGAAAGGAGCCCCGAGGAAGCCAAGAGAGCTGATTTTGTCAGTGGAGGGCAAGACGAATCAAAGCGCTATAAGTGGCTTGAGATCCTTTTACAGCTTGTCCAATGACTCCGATAAAACAGGCTCTTGAAAGTAGGATTTGATTTGAGATTCTTTACCCTGGGATGGGATAGAGAAAGTCTTGGGGTTAGTACTCTCTAACTATCTACCCCTATGCTTCTTCACCACCACCTCGGACTCCTCCCCACCCCCGGTGAAGGAGAGCATTTTGGCAGCTTCTGCGCGGGGGGCGGAGGGGAATGAGCCCTGGCTTGGAAAACCACAATCTTAGCGGTGAGGCTGTGAAAATAATGGATGTGGGCTTTTCGTCTCCTTGCTCCCAGAACAACTTTAAAGGGCCTTCGTGCCTCCATGTAAGTGAGTTTTTTTCTTCCTCCAATCTGCCACACCAGGAAAATGGGAGGAGGGGGGGAAGGATCTTTATGACAGGGTTGGGGAGGACTCCAGATGTATGCGACCATCTCTTGCTGAGGGAGGACTGATTTGACTAAGCCTCACTGCCCGCCCCCCTCCACCATGAAGCTATGAATATTTTAACTCCTCAGAGAAGGGGGGGGGGGAGAGGGTACATGTAGGAAGAAGAGGGAAAGACAGTGACAGACGGAAGGTGGAAACCCAGGGGACCTGCTCGGGTTTGTTGCGGACTTGGAGGCCACGGGACCTGGTGGGGGCGGTTTAGGATCTTGTGCTTGGAAGGGAACTTAAAAGAAGTGCCTCGAGTTTGCGAAACTTATCTCAAAGGGTCTCAGATGTCCTGGAGTGGCAGAAGACTTTGTTTCACTTTCCTCTAAGCAATTTGGACGTTCAAGACCTACGGTTAGATTGGATCTAACCATGAGAGTTGGACTGGACTTTAAAAAATTGTCTAGCCTAAAACTTTCAAGTTAGAGATAAGGAAACTGAGACCCAGAGAGGTGAAGTAAACTTGCCCAAGGTTGCTGGGGGGAGGGCATAAAACATTCACCAGACTTAAAAGAGATTCGGAAAGAAGAATGTGCAATACTCTTCAGGGAGATATTTGTTCTCAAAATCCAGTCTAGGATTGCTGGTTCCATAGGCTGTCAGAAGAGTCTGGAGAAACGTGTCTTAAATATATACATAAATATATGAATATATGTGTATGTATATACTTTCCCGTTTAGAAACAAGAACTGTAGTTGAGGTTTTTCTCCAGTTCCATTGCATTGTAAATGTGCTGCCTTCAGTTGTTTCTTAGATCCTGAGCCTGAAAGTTTTACATTCAGTAACCCATCTGGAGTAGAGCATACAAAGAAAATAGAAGTCGTTGTCCTGTGGTTTATTGCCAATGTTAGTGCTAATTTTAACTGTTGATTAAATCTTAAATGAAGACTCACTCGTGTGTCCCTTCATATGTCTCATTTGTAATTGAGACTAATTATTACAGTGGGGTGGGAAGAAGCAGCTGCTCATTAATTAATTTCTAATTAAAAGTGCTTACCATTCTTCAGTGACTAAGGAGAAAAAAATCATTAGTCGGTGCAATATTGATTCTTCAGATGAAAACCATAAAAAATGCTATTTGTTTTCCGCATGTATTCCCCACTTGCATTCACGTTCTCTCTGCAGCCATACATGCAGGTTTGTGTATTCTACACACACACACACACACACACACACACACACACACACACACACAATGAGATGTGCCTCAAATGAATATTAAACCTGCAGTTAGGTCAGTTTGAGTAGGTTTTATCTGACGTAAGTCTTCACTGTTTAAAACAATGTAGATGCGACTTCACGTGTTTGCCCGCGAGTTTTTTTTTCTTTTTTCTTTTAAAAAATATGTATTAGTATCGCCACGGGTTGGTGGATCGCGGTGCCCTATGTGGCTATTTTCCGGGGCTAAACGAACAGCCACAATCATTACAGATCACCTTTCCTCAGTTAAAAAAAACTTTAAGATATAAGTAGATAAATTAAATATGGTGTTCTGCTTCGTCCTATAAGCATCTAGGAACCTCTGGTCACCAATCAGTTGGTACAGTAAAGCAGAGCCCAGCTGCGGTAGCGTGTTAGAGCAGACGCCTCTCCTCGATCCTTGATAACCGGGAACCTCTGTACCATGTCATACCCTCAGTTTGGATACCCTTACTCTTCTGCACCACAGGTAAGACCTGATGGTCCACGGAGGATAATTGATTGTATACCAATGATTATTGGCCACTTCCGAAAGGCTGCGGGCTGCGGGGTTGCTTGGGTAAAGTGAAGAGCTCTCAGAAGAGCGTGAAATTGGTTAAACCGCGGTGCTGGCGACGGTCGCAGAGAGAGTGTTATGTTCCTCTGCCTTTCTTGTCTATTTGGAGAAGGAAAGGAGATCGCAGTAGGACCTGGAGGGGATGACCTGGGTTGCGAGAGAGGAAAAAGGTTTGAGGGGAGAACTATTCCCCCTCCAGATTTTACTTGCTCCTCCAAATCTTGTGTTTTTGAAAAAGGAAACAGCAAAGTGCCTTAAATGAGTAATTGCAGTCACATTGGGGAATACCCCAAAGACAGCAGGTTAATAACAGATGTGAGTGTTTGTCTCTGTGGTCATTTGAAATCTGGAGCTAATGTAAACATGGTACTTTAGGGAAAAGGCTTCTAAGACTAGGGGTAACCTTTATGTAGCAAGAGGAGTCAAATCATTTTAATATGGGGACGGTGCAAAAGTTCCTTTAAAGAAAGGAGTTTAGAGAGAAGAGAATGTTTCCCCTATATATTCTGGACAATCAGAAGCCCCTCTTTCCCAAAATATATTCCCATTAGATAATGGGGGTGTGTGGGGGATGTATGGGTCGGGATTGCTGTGTTCATAAACGAGCGGGCATTGAACTGGTACATTTCAAGAGATCTAGATCTTCATTCTCTGCAAGAAAGAGAGTAGCTAACAGAACTCCCCCGCTTACCTCACCCCCCCCCCAAGCATTTGTTTGTAGGTGCTGGAAATGTTTTCTCTCTAATTTCATCCCAAGCGCCCTTTCTGCCCTCAAGACCTCTTTCTTCCTTCTAGTTCCTAATGACCACTAATTCTCTGACTACTTGCTGTGAGTCCAGCGGTCGGACGTTAGCAGACTCCGGGGCAGCCGGTTCAGCTCAGACCCCAGTCTATTGTCCTGTGTACGAGAGCAGGCTGCTGGCAACAGCTAGGCATGAGCTCAATTCTGCAGCTGCCTTGGGAGTCTATGGGAACCCTTACACCAGCACCCAGGGCTACGGAAACTACGTTACCTACGGTACTGAAGCCTCTGCCTTCTATTCTTTGGTAAGCTAAACTCTGGACCCAGGGCGGAGGGGTAGGGAATATCCCTCAAACAAACTTGGCATTTACGATTCCTAGGATTGAGCTAACATATCAGGGACAGAGTAAAGAAAGAGAGATGGGTGGGGGAGGAGACAGAGGGAAGAGGAAAGGGGAAGTGAAGAGGGGAGGGGGGAAAGTGGAGGGGGAGAGAGAGAGAGAGAGAGAGAGAGAGAGAGAGAGAGAGAGAGAGAGAGAGAGAGAGAGAGAGAATTAGATCATCTTTTCCCCCACGTGGAACTGTCCCCTTGCAATGTAAGGTGCTTAGAGATAGGTAGGGTTGATACCTGAAAATTCTGTTCAACATTCGCAAGATAGTTCTTTGGTTCCATCTGCTCACGGAGATTGGGGTCTTCTCTGGAAAAGTAGTGAAGTCAATTACTCAATAAATTGCTGCCTCCTAGGTGCTAGGGAGTAATGGTGCTAATGACGGATGCCAGTGATGCAGGAGCTACTGGGGCTTAGAGTCTAAAGTTGCATGTGTCCAGGTCCCCAAGAATCGATACACCTTCGAATGAGCTTTTCCTTTGGCATCATTATAGTGAGGGTTAATGTGTCTATTGATCTCCCTCCCGCTGAAATTCCATAGCACTTGGGATTAAAGTCTTGAGAATCAGTCGCCCTTCCCCCACTCTCACCTTCCACCCCCAGCCCTGAGCTCTACTCTAAATCCTCCCGGAATAGAACTTCTTGATCCCCCTCCTCCTCCTCTCTTCCCTGCTTTTTCCCACCTCCTCTCCACCTTTATCTTCTTCCTTCCCCTTTTCCCTTTTTCTCCTCCCTCGCTTTTGTTTCTTACCCCAAAGTTAATAAACATATATATCTAGGTCAGAGTTGATGGAACCTCTCTTTTTTTTTTCTCCTAATGCAAATGAATGGGTTGATTTCAAGCAAAGTTTCTTTGCGTAGCCAGATCTCTGTGTTTCGGCCCTGTACTTAGCTTTGGGCTCCAGGTTCAGGGGGTTATAATATTTATAAACTAATCATGTTGATTTCATGTTCCATCGGAAGTGTCCTTCATCACCAGAGGAGGGGAAGGGGGGAAGAAGGGAGAGGAATACACAATAATTTTATTTACATTTTCTACCTCCAATCTGTAGCAACCGGAGTTGCATATGCACTTTGTAGCTAATAAAGGCTTCACAAGGAACTTTATTTTCAATAGAGATATTGCTAGGGACATATTCTGTATTCCATCAGAAATGTAACCAGATTAGTGTCGTTTAATTCCCCTAGAGGAATAAAAAGATTAATAAACCGACAAGCTTGATTTAATGTTACAGAATAGTTTCGACTCGAAAGATGGGACGGGATCTGCGCATGCGGGCATCACTCAGGCAGCAGCCGCTTACTACCCTTATGACCACACGCTCAGCCAGTATCAATACGACAGGTAAGAAGCAACAATTAAAGAGCTCGGTAGAGGAGAAGGGGCATTGGGAGGGCTTTTGCCCCGCAGCTTCCCCCTTCCCTCTCCCCCTCCCCGAATTTCGCAGGAAATATGTTCCATACATATTTTGCAGGCTGTGAGTTTTGCCATACATTGGCGATCTACTTTCAAGTGACCATTTTTTAAAAGTGACAATGCCAATGGGAGACACAAATCTTTCGTACATCCTCTCCTGAGTCTATCGAGGGAGGACCTTAGAGGCGGGGTACGAGGGGTGATTGAGCAGATTCCGGTGGCTTGAGCTGCCCAGTACAGTCTTTCTTGTGAGTTTTCGTAGTTGGCTGTTTGAATGAAACATCTTGTTTAAATAGTAGAAGAAGCCGTGGCCTTACGGGCCGAAACACCTGATGGTCAGGGAACAAAAGAAGTGAGGTGGGAAATACGGGCTCCAAACGGAGCCTAAGTCCCGGTTTTCTAGCTAAAAACATGTTTACACACACACACACACACACACACACACACACACACTCATGTTCAGGCAGACACTGTAGCCCCCAGACAAAACTCTCACCTGTATCTCCCTCTCTCTCTTCCTTTGTGGTTTTGGGTAAAGGGGAGGGAGGCGTTTTTTCTGCAGCAAGTGTGGTAAAATCGATGTTTTCAATGTGATAAGGCAGCCAAACAGACTGCCCCCGGGAGTTCCTACCCGTTTGGGTGCACCCCTCAGATTTCCCTTTCCTCAATATGATCGGTGTGTTTTATCCTCTCCTGATATCTTTCTTCTTGTTTGGAGTTCCTTGCCAGACAAGTTGGACCCTGAAGCAGGGCCCGGACTCCTCTAGCATTCACAGACGAATCACTCGTTACCGTGCGGTGTTTGTTAGCTTTAAAACCTTGAAACCCCACTTAAGCCATTTCCACCTTTTACGCCTACTGGGCGCTAGTGACCTTTCTTGGCTGTGTATATTAAATATTCAGGTACAGTCCAGCATCTTCTGCGTTTCGTTTTTACATTTTCCCGAACAAAGGGGTAGGAGAGATTACTAATAAAAGAATCCTATTAAATATACGTCTATTAACATTTACGCCCTGAGGTTATTTAAATAGCTTCTATTGGATAGAGGCTTATCAAATTGTCCGACAGACTCAACTTTGCTCAAACGCTCTGCTCATTTCCATCTAAGATTTTGAAAGCAGGTTTTTACCCCCTTGTGTGTGTTTAAATTAAAAACAAATATTGTCTACCCACCTGGTGCTACAAAGGTTACTGCACCAAGCAAATAGAACTGAACTTAGGATTTCTATTGCTTTGGTCACAAGGGTTAATTTTCTGACGCAGCCCCCACGTGGTAGTCTGCCTGACCCAGGTTACTTTGCCATCACCTCTCTTCTCTCCTTTCCAGATATGGCACGATGGATGGGGGAACACGGAGGAAAAATGCTACCCGGGAAACCACCAGCACCTTGAAGGCCTGGCTGCAGGAGCACCGAAAGAACCCCTACCCGACAAAGGGTGAGAAGATCATGCTAGCTATCATCACTAAGATGACCCTCACCCAGGTGTCCACCTGGTTCGCCAATGCTAGAAGGAGGCTCAAGAAGGAGAACAAGATGACTTGGCCACCTCGAAACAAATGCTCTGATGAGAAGAGACCCTATGAGGAGGAAGAGGAGGGAGAGGAAGAGTCCCAGGAAGACCATCTCAAAAATGAGAAGAATGATGGTTGGTTTGAAGTGATAACATTTGGCTATGGGTAGGAAAAGGGAGGGAATATTATGTGTATTGGTGGCTGGAGTGGTGTAGAATGAGAAGATGCCCATTGCAATGTTCCTAAAGAATTGGGCAAACAATTTATCTTTATTCTAGGCCCTTGGTTATCTTTTGATCCACTGTGAACAATCACTGCCCCTTTAAAAACTGTTTTTTAGGACAATTGGTGTAGAGAGGGAAGAGCTGGAGAGAGCTGGTGGCAAGGAAAGATTCTCCCTGGTTCCCTTGACTTCTTATTGAGTCCCTTTAGGAGTCTGGGTTAGGGTTTAGTGGAGATGAAAAAGAACCATTTAGTATGTTGCTTTGTTAACCTGTAGATGTCTCTCTTTTTGCCTTCCCCCCTCTTACCCTAAAAAGAACGAGTCCGAAAGGAGGAGAAGGAACTAGAGTTAAGTGACTTAGATGATTTCGACCCTATAGAGTCGGAGAGTTCAGAGTGCGAACTGAAGCCGGCCTTCCAGCACCTGGACAGCGGCCACATGCGGGCTGCCTCTGGAGGCGCAGACTGTCCAGGAGACCCTTGTAAGGAGCCTGCCACCTCTCTCAAAATGTCACTCCCTGGAGGTGTCCAGCTGGAGGAAGATGTGGAGCGGGCTAAGAACTGTCTCAAGGGTGTGGTAGATGAATGTGAGCAAGACCTAGTAGTGGGAGGGAGACAGAGGGGCTGCAATTCTAAAATGTGCTTTCAGCAGCTGGGGGAGACCCAGATCCTGGAGGCCAAACCCCGGATCTGGTCCCTAGCTCACACAGCCACTTCTTTGAACCAGACTGAGTACCCATCCTGCATGTTGAAGCGCCAAGGACTCTCCACTTCATCTGCCTCTTCTTCCTCTACTGCAGTCTCGGCTCCCAGCGGCCTCGATAGGCACCAAGATTCTCCTGTCACCAGTCTCAGAAACTGGGTGGATGGGGTCTTTCACGACCCCATATTCAGGCACAGTACTTTGAATCAGGCTTTGAGTAACACTACAGTGTCCTGGGCTACCACTAAAGGAGCAATACTGGAAACGGGAACCCTGGGACGCTCTCTGGGGAACAGCACGGACATGCTCAAGGGACATCTGGCAAACTTCCCCCCACACCACCACCACCACGACTCCAATAAGGAGCTCCTCTCCTTTCCCAAATCTGGCAGCAAAATGTTCTGTTCTTAACAGCCCCGCCCCCCACTGGGGCCCAGAATGTTCTTATCCTTGGCAGAAGTGGACACAAAATGAAAGGAGAGAGTGGGGGAGGGGGGCAGCAGGGAGGGGAAGAGCTTAAGTTTGAAGAATAAACTTTTTTTCTACAAATAAATAAATAAATAAAAATAAACCTAAAACAAATCAAGAAGCAAGCAAACCAACCATGTCAAACCAAGTAATCCAAAATAGAGGATTTCAAAGTCTGTTTTGCTTAGGTTTGCCAGAGAGACTATTTTCATTCCGTCCTGAGAAGAGTTTCCCTTGCCTACAACTTTGAAAAGAGTCAGTGCCGGGATCCTTATTTAACTTCCTGTCTAAAGAAAAAAAGAAGGGGGAAAGCACGTGCTATATTTTAGAAGTACTTAACAAACAAACAGAAAGTTTACATTCAAAGGTTTACATTGAGGCAATGTTTCAATAGCATTTCGACAGTGAGTTTTCCATTTCAGGCATGCCAATATTAGTTTTAAAGACTTTTCAGACTTTTCCCTTCTGATTTCATTGTTAGTATATAATTCTCACAAACAGCACTTTTCCCAGGTTTACACTATCGCACAAACTTAACTTTACAAATAAGATGTTTTAAAGAGGTATGTTCACATCGATGAATTGTCTGTTTCAGAGGTTTAAAACAATAATACTAATAAAACCGAGTGATGGTGTTTTGCATTGCCCTATGACTAAATCCCAGATTTAGGATTTATATTGGTAAATACTCCAATGATAACTTCTGAGATGCTATTAATCCCAAAGAATGGAAGAGAAGTGAAGAAGAGCAGCAAGGCAAATATTTACTGATTCTCCACATTATTAAGTAGCCTGCATAACTTAAGATTTACATTTAAGCAAACACTAGATAATCACCACATGGGGGTAGGGGGAGGGGAAAACTGGAAACCTTTAGAATTTCTAAAAACCTTTTCAAACTGGACACTCTGGAACCTGAGGGAAATTGGAGTTCTTTACTCCATTAGCTTACCCACAGTTTAACCCCTGAAGTTCTCCCTTAGCTGTGTGTGATAGCTAAGAGAGGAACAGGCCCTCTTAGTGGCTCTTCCCAGCTGGAAAGAACTCAGCTCCATCCATCACCAATGTTTGATGAGTCTGACAGCTTTTCACCCCCCAACCTCCGCCTCCAAAGGGAAAACAGCCTGAGCAGCTAGAATCATAGGTCCATCCCTAAAAAATCAATCCAAACTCTATCTGTGCTCCAAATTTATTGAAATATTAAAGGAGTAGAGAAGAGCGTGGTTACAGTTGACGACTTTAGAAAGGAGGGAGGCGAACGTGGCCCCAGAGACCTTGAAGGTCTTGGGGGTCGTGCGGGTTGGGGGAATCTCCTAGCAAAAAATTGGGTGCTGGAAATACAGGTGGATGTCTCTGAATCCTAACATCAGCAAAAACTTCTGAAGTAATGCAAAGGGATTGTTTCACATGGAAAACTTAGTGTGTGCTTTTTTTTCCTCCTTTTCTCAATCGACCGTTTGTGCTTCGAGATCCTTGAGCAACGTGGAGAACCGCTAACTCTCCATAAATATTTCAGCATTTCAGGACAGATGCTTTGCGGGTTTTGACATTAAATAGAGAAGAGGGTTTTCTACGTGTGAGTCTCAGAAATCTCTCTCAGGCAACTAGACATTTAGCTCCAATAATCTTTTTAAATACTTTCCTTAAGATCCCGCATGAAAATTAAAAAAAAAAAAGTTCTCGGCGTCCTAGAAGAAGGTAAAAGCTGACTGACTACCAGTCCAAAGGCCACAGAAAAGTGATAATAAAGAGATATTTCAGAGAAGAGAAAGTTACTGTTCTGGGCACTAGATAAAGAGATAACTAGATTGGCAAATAAACAGGAGAGGAATAGAGAGAACAGATAAGACCAACCGGACTGTTGGCCGGCTATGACAGACAAGGTTCTCTTTTCTAACAGGGAATATGATTGGGGGGGGGAGGGGGAGGGAAAAGGGGGAGGGAAGGGAGAAGAGATAAGGAAGAGGGGGAAAGTGAACGATTGAGGACTAAATACAAGTCAAATTCCTAAATCTAGTGGACACTTTAGGTTCGGGCAGGAACTTTGCACCACCACCACCACCACCCCAAAAAGAGCCTCCACTATTCTCTGCGCGTCTATTTTATTGGCACTCATATACACGTGTGCCTAAATGAAAACACAGGGGTCCCCGAACTTTGGAGACAGATGATCTCGGAAAAACCACTGAATAAAGGAATCTGGGGGGCGAAGAGTAGATCAAACCCTTCCCCTTGCTGCAAGCAACTGTAATTGGATTGTATCCAGTCATATTCCCTGTCATTGTATTGACTTTCGCTCTCTTGGATGATATTATCGAGATCACTGAACCTCTCTGCTGATCTGGCTGTCAAAAGGCTGAGACAGGAGCCCCCGGCCTGGAAAACGTGCATCAGCCAAGATAATTTGAAGTGAAATTTTCATTTTGACAGTAAACCCCTCAATTTCTAAAGGCTCCGCACACGGAGAGCTCAGTGGCAGGGGGAGGCTTTACAGAAAGCCCACGTCTTAGACTGAAAAGGGCAAAAGAACTCGAATTAGTTGTAATAGATAAAAGGGCAAAAATAAAGAGTCAAGGGTACTTGACAGTAATAGCGAAAGTGGAGTCTCGGGGGAGAAGCGTTTTCAGCTCGAAGCTGGGCCAGCAGGAATTTTAATGCAGCAGGGGCGGCCGCCCGGAGCCTTCCACTGCAACCCTTTAGACAAAGCAAATCATTTTCAGCCAAAATAAGGCATGGAGGACAGGGATGACGGGGGATAAAAGATGAAGCGGGAGAAGAGGAGGGAGGGAGGGGGACAGAAAGAGGAGCGAGGACTTAGGCCGGAAGCAGAGCCACAGGGGGACTATGCCTGGGATAGGAGGCATGACCAAAGGGCCCAGGGTTGATCCCACACGTCTCGGGGCGAGGACAGGCTAGCCAAAGAGGAGGAAGAGAGAGTCTGATCTGGTTTCCCAGGAGGAATGACTCTCTGCCTCGTGGAGCTGTTGTTTTTCAGAAGGCGCCTTCTCGCTATTTGTTGGTGATAGAGACACAGAATAAACTGGGGTAGGAGCTAGCACAATGTGCCCATGGGAACGTCCCGCCAAGTTCACTGGGCTTCAGGGGCTTCTGGCCTACCTGTGGCTCTAAATCATTCATTCATACATAGTCTGGCTCCCGCCATGTACTTCCCAATGGAACTAGGACATTGCATGAAAAACAAACAGTCCATTCGAAGCTGAAAGCCTTTGCAAGTGTCTCTGAGGGGAAAAAGAGGAAAGAGAGGGCTGGCCCAAAGGGCTTTACAATCCCATTTAAATAAACCAAAGAATGTGAAGGTTAGAGACATTGGAGAGACAGGGGAAGGATAAAGTGGACAAGAAACTTAGATGTCATTTCAGCCCCCCCCCAAACTAGAGAATTTCCTCTTTTTTCTCCAGGAACAAGACACCCCATAAGCTTTCTGTAGAATATTTGCATGCTCTCAGAAAGGGCACATACCTTTACCCCCTCTCCCTCTTCCTATTAGTTTAACGATTTTAAGTATAACCAGGGAGAGCATTCGAAGTAAGATCTTCCAACTTCCTTGAGGAGCATCAGCAAAGGGGCTTAGAGAAGGAGAAAGAAATTAATTCTAAGTGTTTGATTCAACTGGGCAAGGAAAAGATCATTGTCGATGGGACCAGGGGCGGGGAGGGAGGAGGAGGGAGCGAAGTGTAAGGCAGAGATACAAAGGGAAGATTGTAAAAGAAAGAGGAGAGGAAAGAAATAAAAGAGAACGAAAAAGGCTGGAAACTGAGAGACTCTAAATCATTCAGCCATGGCAAATTCAAACACACAAAGGAGGGGATGCTAAATTAACGGCGCTTTTTACATAGGGCCCAAATAAAACTGTAATCAGCGACGCGTTACTTTTCATTAAGCGAGTTTGACAGCGGCATATTCAGCCTCGACTAGGGAACAGGAGCGAAGAAATATACTGCTCTCCCAGACCGAGTCATAAGATAATTCCTTAAGCTCCATTAACAACTCTTAGCCGCAGGAAATGGGCTCCCTGAAAACATCTCCAAATCTAAAAGCTTTATCGACCTCTCAAACCTCTGCTGATGGTTCTATTTTTTTTAACTTGGGGAGAGACGTCCAGCAAGGTAATAGACTTTGACACAACACCTTCTTAACTAGAGAGAGAGGCAGAGAAAACCAGACCTTAAATGATATTTAAAAGGCAGCCAATTAAGATTTAAAATGATTGTCTCCTGAGATTATGCATGCAATTTATGTCACCTACTTTTTCTAGGCATGCATGCAAAATTGCAACTGGGTATATGGCCTATTCTAGATTTTTTAAAAATGAACTAAGAAAAACAGAAAATAAAAGTCACACGAATTAATTATCTCAGTGCCTAATAAATTGAAGAATAATAAAGGAGTTGAATGTTAGGCAGAGTGAATTTTAAAATATTAGGGCGGACAATTAGCTAATTAACATAGAAACAAAGCACATCCTTCTTATGAATATTTCTTGTATGTACTGCTTTCTTGCATACATATCTGGAAATAGTCTCAATATCTAATGATGGAAGCCTTTTGTGGATGGATTATTGACATGGCAAAATGTAATTTCTTCAGATGATTCTCCAATGGAGAGTTTGGTGACAAGAGTTAAAACGAACATCTCACTAATACCAGAGAAGTATGATAGAGAGAAATGCTGGATCCAAAATGTTCTTAAGGCTGGTAGAAGAGAGTGAGACATAGTTATAGTCCTTTATCTCACTTAAATATAATTTACCCCCACCTTGATTTTTCTCTGTTCTGATATAAAGTTCAATAACTCAATCTCTTTTTCTTGTTCGACCTAGTGAAATGGTTTCTAAACAACATTTAAGGGCAGGGCCACACTGAACCATCCTTCAAAGTGCCTTGAAATCATTGAGATGGAAAAATTTGTATGTGGGGGAAAATATCCACTCTGATCTGAATTATCCTAATATGCATAGGGTATGAATCTAGCTTTGTATGTGAAGCAGAAACTCTCTGAACCTAGAGAAGTGGTGAGCATAAAGGTGCATTTTCTATTGAACCTTCTCCTGGTTAAGCTATAAACCTCTGCTGGACAGTTTTAATCAGTTCTGTGTTTGAGGAAGGCTGACTGAGCATATCTCTGGGACTTTTCACAAAAAATTTTTTGCATTTTAAAAGATAGGAGGCAAATCTTATTGACCCGGAGGTTAATGACTAATATGATTCACAGACCTCCTGTGTTCCCATTTCCCATTCTAAACAACATATTGCAAGTAAAGAGTGCCACAGCAACAAGTAGGAATACATAAATGTTCCCAAATGGCTTGAACTACCCTCAGAAACATGACACTGGAGATTAATACTAATCATTTTTTAAAAGGTTTCCAAGTTGTGTCCACAAAGGGAAGGATGAGTCAATTGTCCAAACTATGGAAATTAAATCCTCATTTTTTGCCTCAATTATATAAATATTTCAGGTAATTCACTATTTTTTGTCGTCCCAAATAACAATTTCACTTTTCTCATGCACTCTGTTTTGGTATCATAAGAGTCTACTTCATAGCACCTGGATCTTGGATCTTTGGCAGCAGTTGATATAGGCTAGTAGGGATGATGTGTTCTTCTGGATTTAGAGAATGGCTTAGTACTGAAAATCTGTGTTCTTCTTTGCCTGGAAGTAACACAGTACTCACTTATATATCCTTAGTTCCACTTTCATCCAATGATACCTAAAATAATGCCTGGCTTAAAAGATATACATTCCAAAGCTAACAAGGTTGAGGTTTGTCTGTCTTTGATCCCCTGGTTCATGCTTACTAGGGTTCCTGAGGGGACAAATTTACTAAGCCTGTAGAGTCACATTCCACCACAAAGTATAAGTCATCCATGGATAGAGAAAGCACAATTTGATTATCTCATCTCTGGTGATTTTTTTTTAACATTTCTTTCAGTATGTACTTTTCAACCCTCATTTTGGGTTTTTCCATTTTTAATTGGTGGAGAGATGTGGAGGTATCTTGTAAGCATTTAATCTATAGATCTCTTCTCACAATAATGATTTCAAGTACAAAAATAAAATGCATAAGATTATTAAGACAATCAATTATATTAAATTATGTTAATAATTATTTTAACAAAACAAATGCACAAACTCTAGGTTAATAATCCCAGTATCTTATCTAAATCCACTGGAGGAGAAATAGAATCTCCAAAATGAGGGGTTTTGCCTTTGCTGTTGCTTTAGACACAGCAAAGATTTCTTAAATTACAGAGTGGAGTGTTTATACTGGTTAAGTGCTCCTACGAATCATAAAGGAGGTTCTTGCCCAAACTTTCTTGGACTCCTTAATCAGCTATCTCATTCCAGATTCATAAAATGGTAGAATTAAAAAGGACTTTGGAGGCTATCTAGTCATGGGCATATGGATGCACATAGTTCATTTCATTAATACGTGTGTGGGCCTGGAAAAAAATTTTTAAGGAAAATAATTTAACAAATACAGATAAAGGACTTTGTATTTATACATCAAACTAAAGGAACTAAAATTTAATTTTCAAAAACTAACTTAAAATTTGCTTTTAAAAAGAGATCAAAGTCAAGAGTATTTATTAAGCTTGTGGCTGTGTTGTGGTTGTGTGTATGTGTAGTCCTTTGTTCTTGAAAAGGATCATGACACCAGAGAGATGATGACATGACCTTGCAATTGACTCTGACTCCAGTGAGGGAGAGCTATACAAGGTCACCAGCCTCACTTTCTCCTCCACAGCTTTCTGGGTCAAGTGGTCAGGTACCAGTTGGGATGGTTGGAGATGGCCCATGGTCCAGTGGGATACGTTGGCCCTTTTAAGCTAAGGTCATTTCAAGTTCTCACTTTGAGTGAGGCAATACCCATGCAGTGAAATGAGTCAAGGGATGGTCCTTTTAATTAAAAAAAGTCAAACTGGGAGGTGAAACTCCTTAGGATTGCTGGTCAAAAGAACAGTTACTATTTACATTCTCTCTGAGTCAGGAGGACCCAAAAAATAACCATTAAGTGGTGCTTGGGCAGGGACCTATTGTTGTCCAATCAATGAGATTCAGAATGAACTGGGTTTAAGGTTTGGTCTTTGAGAAAGAAATCTAGCCAGCAAACCCCAAGTTAACCAAGTAACTTTCAGTGCCCAGGATGCAGTACCTACTATATACTAGGTACTTCAGTAACCTCCAGGAACACAAAGGAAGGCAAAAAACCATTGCCTCGCCTCAGAGACCTTATATTTTAATGAGGAAGACAAGATTCAAAATACCCAATGGTTTCCCATATGTAAAATGAGGGGGTGGGACTGGATATTCCCTAAGGTGATTTCTAAAATTTCTAAATTTCTATGGTCTTAGAATCATGCTCTCAAACATAACTTTTGTATGAACTCCAACATTCTCCTTAAGGTCATATCCTTCACTTGTTTGTTTTATAAAGGCTAATTAGGTGTCTGCTATAATCCAGGTACTGTGCTGCCCAGTGTGTGGATGTGTATGTGTGTGTATGTGTATTGTGTATTGTGTATGTGTGCATGTGTATATGTATGTGTGTGTGTGTGTGTGTGTGTGTGTGTGTGGCAGTAGGGGTGGGACTTAGACTTATAAACAAGATAAAAGACCACTCCTATTCTTAATGAGCTTACAGTTGAGGAGGGGAGGGGTGAAACATGCAAAACAAGCGTGATACAAGGTGGTAGTGATGTAATACTACTGTAGTGGTACTTGTGAAAAATAATAAGAGCCGAGGGAGTAGAGAGACTGTTTCTCCTGAAATAATCAAGGGGTGCTTCATGAGATAAGTGACATTAGACTGGACCTGGAGGAATGAGAGACTTGTTTTGTTTAATAGGTTATGATGAGAGAGACAGAGACAGAGACAGAGACAGAAACAGAAACAGAGAGGACAGAGACACAGAGACAGACAGAGACAGAAAGAGACAGCAACAGAGATAGAGACAGAGAGAGATACAGAGAGAGAGGACATGGAGACAGAGAAAGTGACGGGGGGGGGGAGAGAGAGAGAGAGAGAGAGAGAGAGAGAGAGAGAGAGAGAGAGAGAGAGAGAGAGAGAGGGAGGGTAGGGGAGAGCAATTAAATATAGGGTAGGGAGAGGACCATCTGGATAAAAGCATAAGTCTAAATTCCAGGAAATCAATCAATCGATACACAAGCATTTGTCCTGCTATGTACCAGGCACCTTGCTAAGCACTGGAAATACAAATACTAAGAAGGAATCAATCCCTACTTGCAAGGAGCTCACATTCTAATGTGAAAGGAGAATTTCATAATAGTTTAACTGGGACTGCTAGCAGTTAACCTGGAAAGGTGAAACAGGGTGGCCTTAAAAAGTCAGGCTAGATGGCTCGGATTTAATTTAAAAGGCAACAAGTATATACTGAAGTTTTTTGTTTGTTTGTTTTTTAATCAGGAAAGTGACATAACCAAAGGAGTTCTATGGAAAGATTAGCCTGACAGGCAAATATGAAAGATCAAATTGAAGAGAGACTGAAACCAGAAAGACCAGTTAGAAAACTATTACAGCAGTCTACAAGTAAGGAAATAAGGGAGTGATAATAGTGGGAAAAGAAAGGAAAGAACACATGTACTATACACATAATACACATGTGTATATTCCTTGTTTAGGGAGGAAATACAAAATATATCTCTATATATTGATAGAGAGATGCATATAGATAGATATTCCAAAAGAAAGAAATAGAGATCTATAGATGGGGTGAGGGAGAGAGGGAGAGGGGGGGGGAGAGAGAGAGAGAGAGAGAGAGAGACTGACAGACAGACTGAGAGACAGAGAGAGAGAGAGAGAGAGAGAGAGAGAGAGAGAGAGAGAGAGAGAGAGAGAGAAGAGATTCCAAAGTACAAATAATAGAACTTATCCAGCAACTGAATGTTTTTCATTCATGGAATCTCAGAGCTAGAAGGGACCTCAAAGACCAACCTGTACAACCTCTCCCAAGAACCTCCACTACAACATCTCCAGCAAGCAGTCATCTAGCCTTTGTTTGAAGACATTCTAACATGGAATAACTAAAATTGTTAGAAAATTTTCCTTATATCAAACTTTAATGTGCCTCTGCAGTATCTTCACATGACCCCAGTATTATTCTCTGAGGACAAGTTCAACAATTCTAATCTTCTTTCCACATGACAATCCTGTAAATACTTGAAGAAAGAGATCATCCCCCAGCTCAAAAAGTCTTTTATTATTCAAGTTAAATACCCTAAAAATTATTCAACTTACACTCAAATGAAAAGGTGCCAAGAGCCTTCATGAATATCTAGTCATTCTTCCCTGAAAATTCTCTAGTCTATCAATGCCCTTCCTAAAATGTGGCACCTAGGACTTGAACACAAGATTTTGTCAATTCAGGTTAGCAAAATATCCAAAACTTAGACTCTCAGAGAGTGACTTGCTTGCACTGAGAGATTAACCATCTTGCCATGGTCACACAGTCAGTAAGCATCAGGCAACATTTACTGTGTACTGAGAGATGGCTCTGTGTTTGTCACAAGACAACCTTTTTCCTTTTCCTTTCTAGAGAGAGACAATGGAGGCATTCTGGGGAAACTCCTGGGGGATAACCTCCTCTTGCCATATAACCTGAAAGATTTCTGTCAGCTTCTGTATGAGCAGTGGACCCCTTATAAATCTCTGCTAGGATAGAATCAGAACCTGCTGCATGAGAGGAACCTAATAACATTCAAAACCTTTTCTTCAGTTGGAAATTCTTCTGAAGGGGGATTAACTTCATCCTGAGGTATACAGACAATGACCTGTGGTAGAGTCTTCCAAGTTCATATTGGACTAACCACAATCAAACACAATGCACCTTGATCCCAAAATTGTTGTGTCATTGATTTTCCTTGCGTACAACATATGAACAACAATACTATGTACTAGGCACTATGCTAAACACTAGGACTACAAAAACAAGCAAATTGAAAAACAGTCAGTCCCTGCCTTCATGGAACCAACATTCCAATGGGGAAAGACCATATATAAAAGGAATATAAAAATGGGATGGAGGGAGAGCACCTACCCAGGGGTATGGGGATAAAGTCTGGAGAGTCAGAAGTACAGCCAAAATGGGGGTGAAGCATGGCCGGCCTGGGCCTATCCCCAAAAAGGACACTCCTAGAAAGAATCCACCAATGATAAAAGTAGGTTGGTATACAGGAGGGAAATTTCAAGATAAAAGAGACATCACAGACAAAATTTGGCTTATTATCCACTACTCCATGCTGTCTCACTCTTTACAAGTGACACAATAGAATATACAAGGTCATGGGTGACACTTTTTAAATAATATAATCATCAAACAGCATCTAACTATTGGCTCAAATGAAATATATTTTTCTAGCCCTGCTGTGGAAATTGTTGCATTTCATCATATTAAAAGCCTATTCTGGTCCAGCTTGATTAATTAATGTTCCTTAGAAAACTATTGACTTGATAGATTCTTTAGCGTTGGCCAGTGGCCACCAGGAATTTGTTATGAGGATGGAATGAGATCATGTAAATGAAAATGCTTTTAAAAGCATAAATGTCATATACATCAACATTACTACTCTTATTTTTATTAGTAGTATTATTTTCCTAACTGACAGCTCTTAGGCATTAGGATTAAATTAAGTTTCAGCCTATGATCAATGGAAGGAAAACCAAAACCTAAAACCACTTGTCAGTCTTTGGGGTAGAGGAGAAAGGACTCTGACAAGAATAAGTGGGCCTCTCTGGGAAGAGTTTGAATAGTGGTGAATTACTCTCAAGGTGGAGCAGTGGATAGAGTGCTGGACCTGGAGTCAGGAAGACCTTTCTTCATGAGTTCAATTTTGGTTTCAAACACTTACTAGCTGTGTGACCTTGGGCAAGTCATTTAACCCTGTTGGTCTCAATTCCTTGTCTATAAAATTAGCTGAAGAAGGAAATGGCAAACCATTCCAGCATCCTTGCCAAGAAAACTCTAAATGGGGTCACAAAGAGTCAGATATGACTGAAAAACAATTCAACAATAACAAGAAGAAACTTTCAACTATACATATGAAATTTCTATGGTTCAAGAGGCTTTCAAGTGCCTATGATTTAGTGTAACTGAGAGATAGGACTGGGTAAAGCTGATTAGACACATAGACTCTTTTCTCTCCTCACATTCTTCAGGTTCTTGCTTGTTGAAGAGAACTGAGCAGAGGAGCTCCTGAAAGGAAAAGAATCCAGAACTAAAGAGTATCAAGGAACAGAGATAAAATTCAGAGACGTAAACTCTAATATTGACCTTCATTAGGGCTGTAAATTCTATGGACTGTGTAGGATCTGGGGAAGAAGGTTAATTCTCCAAGTGACCTTGAGATCTTTCTCCAAGTGTGGGTGGGGCCAGAAAGGAGGACAGAAGGGACACACAAAATCTTAATCCAAACCTGAAGGATTGTATGTTCCCTGGGAAGTGAGGTTCACAAGAGGAGAAATTGTGTTGACTAAGAGTGATGCTAACAAAAAGTGAACCCGGTATCTACTAAGACTACACAAAGTGTCATAGCTTTAGTTTTGTAACCTAAATGATCCAAACTCTATCTTTAGTGATCGAAATGGTTCATTCCCTTAAACAACAGTAGCTCTCTGTTTAAACCCTAGGACATTACAATATTTATTTAGCTATCATTATTTTTGAGATTTTTCTAGCTTCAGCATTTATCCCTCTCAGACTTGTTCTTATTATTTTGTATTTACTTTTATTTGTAAATGTAATTTCCCCTAAGAGAGTGTAAACTATTTAAGGCAGTGGTTCTCAACCTTCCTAATGCTGTAACCCTTTAATACAGTTCCTCACATTGTGGTGATCCCCAACCGTAAAATTATTTTTGTTGCTACTTCACAACTGTAATTTTTCTACTTTTATGAATCGTAATTTAAATATCTGACATGCAGGATTATTTAAATTGAACATAACCCACAGGTTGAGAACCGCTCATTTAAAGAAAGTAAATTTTTTAAATTATTTTTTAGCCTCTATATGGCATGGCATCTAGCACATAACAGGTGTTTAATTAACATTTACTGAACTGAGTTGGATAGAGTGCTACCAAATGAATGGTATATTTGACTGGTCTCATATGTAATGTGTGGACAAGAACAATTAGAATGAATTTGTTAAATATATATAGAACATGAAAAAGGCACTTAATTCCCATTCAACTGTTCAGCCTAACAAGATAACAGATGTGGGACAAGCTTTATTTAACACAAGAAGAAAATATTCATGGGTTGCAACTAATGACTTACATTTCTCCATCAGTATGCCCTTGGGTCCTGGACTTTCACCTCCTCTCCTTTGGTATTCTTGTCCCTAAACTCTTTCACTTTAGTCCATAAAACTGTTCAAGCACAAAATTAAACTTTACCAGGATATCACCCCTTCCAAGGCCACTTCCCAGACTTGCCCTAATGCTAGGGATCTAGAATACACACAGCACAGCAGCTTATGATCTCCATTTTCTAGGAGTAACTCTTAGGAGTTGAGATGTCTTGTATTGACTTTCATGAGCCCCCACCAATTTGCTCTCCATTGACAATCAGCCAGACTTTTACAAAGGTGTTTACTAAGCCAGAATAGCAAGAATAGTCAGTTTAAAACACCTTACCAGTTCCTGAGTTATGCTTTTCCACAAATACACAGAGTGTCCATGGGAAGAATGGACTAAGACTGTACAATGGTTTTTTAAAAATGTGTGTGAAGGAAGGGTAACCTTATAAATCCTAGTATTTGAAATCTTTTTTTTTTGAGGACATAGCTGTCAGTCTTCTCTGATGCAAGGAATCATGCTTCTTTGAAGATACCTCCTTCCACTGGTGGCTACCCTTCTGTATCCATTTGTATCTATCTTTGTGCTTATCTTTGGCATGTCTCTTGGATGCATTTTCTGCTCTTGGTTCATTTTTTTAGATAACATGGTAAATGGGGGGAAGGGAAGGAGAGATCAGAAAGAAAAGGAGAAAAACTCTTTCCTTGGCTCAACAACAAGTCCCTCTCAGGAATCTGGCTGAAATCCTCTGAATGTCAAGCTCCCATTATTGGATTGGTGCACCACATCACTGAATAATTGCTAAAAATGTCTTCTGTTTTTCCAAAGAATCTTTATCTCGTGTTTCTCTAGTTTTCTTGAAATTATCCTGTAGTACTCAACGACATGCCCTTGAACATTATACAGTCATGTAAGCCAGATGAAGATATTCTCTTCTCGTTTCCCCCAACCCTATCATATATAATCTTTTTATGTCCATGCCCCCTCCATTCAGATATACACAAGACACGTTTGTATGTGAATATATGATTTTACAATCCTCTATTTAAAGAACATCATGAAATCATAGACTTTAGAGTTATAGAACAACTTAGAGATCAAGTAGCACAAGCTTCTAAAAATACAAATGAGGAAACTAAGACCTAGAGAAGTTAAATGACTTGGCCCAGAACATACAGGTCAAAAATAGCAGAGACCAGATTCAAACCCAGGTCCTGTACCTACGAATCCATGAAATGAATGTAGCTCAAGGCATAATTAATAAATTGATGGTCAGTGATCTCTTTCCATAACCAAAGACAAAAACAAAGATACAGAGATCTTCGAATGTTTAAACATCTTAGAAAGAGAGGGTGCCCTTGAGAGGTGAAAATCAATCCCGATTAATGAACAATTAATTAAGGGGTACACTTTCCAATGAGTGAATGAGCGTTTAACTCTTCCTGCTGAGAACATTGCTTCAGTCACCTCCAGCAATCTGGACAAAGGAATCCATCTCTACCCAGACCACTTTGGTCGGTTTTCTTTTTCATGAGTTGGGTTACCCTAAACCCCAATGGAAAGGGAAGAAAGGTGGGAGGAGTTACTAGGGCATCGATTTAATGCATTAGGGCTGGAAAGCACCCAGATCAAATTCTGTTTACACTCTAAACAGAAGTAAGGCCTTCTAGCTGAGGGCATCTTGCCCAACATCAAGAAGCATGTACCCAAGGATTAGGGTAATCTCATCTATCAGCAATGTCCTTCAGAAACTGACTGACTGCCCTACAGGGGCTGGTTCTTGAATGAGGAAATTGAGAGAAAAAGCCTTAATCCTAATTTAATAATTGGTTATTAATATAAGAGAAAATAATCATTTCTATCACACAGTCACCTTTCTATTACTACATACTGCCCTAGAAAGTCCTTATCCTCTTCTTTTAAGCATTTAAAATACTTATTATAGGATGGCTAGCTGGCACAGTGAATAGAGCACCCGCCCTGGAGTCAGGAGGACCTTCTTTCAAACCTGGCCTCAGACATTTAACACAAAAACTAGCCATGTGACCAAGGGCAAGTCACTTAACCCCAATTGCCCTACCTTCCTGCCTCCAAAAAGCAAAAAAAAAGACAATAAAATAAAATACTTATTACTACTCAGTTACATTCTATCACAGAAACCTCAACTTGCCCCCATTCCTTCTGGAGTAGCCTCATAGTTCACATACACTTTTGGGGAGAGGAACAATTTATCATTAATCATTAATCAAATCAAGGAATTCTTATTAATGAAAGATCATATTTACACTTTCATTTTAACTGCAAATATGTTTGTTTAAATAATCTCTTTAGATTGTTGTAGCCATTATTATATAACAATAAGAGATGTGCCTGAATTTGCAAGGGAAATTTTGGAATTTTTGGAGTTTGGAATTTTTCCTTCTAGCCCTATCTACCTTAAGTCAATAATTTTACAGAATGACAGTTCTCAACAAGGAGCAGAGTCTTACTTAAACTAACAAATGATTATCTTTCACAATAAAACTACTAAAAAGATGCTAATTAATGAATTTGTTAACAGATGTCTCTTGTTTAAGGACAATTAAATGAGATTCCGAGTTTTTGGCCTTACCACAATGTCCATTTTTATAGGAGTCACTTGCCTAGGGGAAGAAATAATTTATGTTAGACAAGTAGGTAACAATGCAAAATCACTTATTTTGATTAACAATAATTCCTGAAATGGGAATTCATTTATAAAATGGTTACAGATGGATATTTCATCTTTGCTTTTCAAGTAATCGAAGGCCAAAAGAACTCTTCCTATCCTTGTTGCTGCCTTCCTTGGTGTCCTTGGATGAATAACTGCCTGTTGTCAAATGGGTAAATTGACTTGTCTGGTCACTTCAAGTGAGCATCAGTGGAATGACCACGAACTATATCAATGATTACACAGTGCTGGAGATACATACTAAAATAGAAATAGAAATGCAGGATTTCACATGGCAGGTAGACCAAGTTTGTCATCATGCGAATTTATTTTTGGTAAGAATTTTTGGTTTTGTTTTTTTAAGGATAAACTGATCATTCACATGACCTTATCAGATTTCTTAGGGCTCTTTCATAATTAAATTTGCCCCCTGAAAGAGGGAGAATGGGATATCATTGAGTTCATAGTTCATAGAGCTAGAGAAGTAAGGAAACTCAGTCATCTAGTCTACCTCATGTGTATAATAGATTTGCAGTTTCGTGTGCAATCACCTTTTTTATTTTGTTATTTTTTATTATGCTATGTTATTGAAATGTTTGTTTTATTCCATAAATGAAAAATAAAATAAAGTTAAATAAAAGAAACTGAGTCCCAGAAAAGTAAAGTGTTACAAAGGTAACCTCCACTTCTACTGGCCCTAATTTTAACTGCTTTTCAGTATTAAAAATATGAAGACTGAAGTGTTATGATCATGAGCTACCCCTGATACAAGTGGCTTGAGATTTTCATATCTCTTCAGTCACCCATACAAAGTTGTAGCTTGTCAAAATGATTACATACCTAGAAGGAAAAAGGAAGGACTTGTGGCATCCTTAAGAAAAAATTAGCTGAACTTCTAGTTCATCTTCATCTTCCTAGTTCTCTACTCTCTCATCACTGTGTGAGTGATTTATCCATCCTAACCCCACCCCCAGGCCAGTTACTCAATGAGCAATTTCCCATTTTATAGTTATATGTCATGGTCCTTTTTCACAAGCTGATGAAGCTTATAGATCTCTGCTCAGACTTATGTTTTTAAATATGTAAAAAAAATACGGAGGATTACAAATGAAACCAATTATATTGAAATGGTTGTCAAAATATTAAAAAAAAAGGTTCATTGATTCTAGGTTAAGAGCCTCTACACTAGATATACTCCAGTTAATCCATGTTCCTTTTCCAAGATGATGTCTAAAATCAACCACACTTCTCTAGATGTGGCTTGAGTAGTGCAAAGTACAGAGATTTTCTCTTATTTTAAACACTGTGTTCCTCTTAATTTCTAACCAAATAAACTTCTTCATCCTACAACACCAACCTTTTTGTCCTAGATCACTTCAGCCCCAGAATTCAGAATTCAGAAGTACCCTTTGCTCTGTTATTTCCTCCCTCTGACTGGATGGCCTCTCCAAGTAGGGTCCCTAAGGAGGGTCCTTAAACCAACCATCTCTTAATTCATCACCAAGCTGTCAACCAAACCTTATCATCATACTCCAGCAAGTGCCTTACTCTTCCTCCCCCTCCTTCAGCTTCTTTTTATGTATCATCTTCCCCCATTAGAATGAAGTCTCCCTGAGGAGAGGAACAGTCTTTCTTTTTGCTTGTACTTGTATTCTTGGCGTAGTGCCTAATTATCAAGCACATTATTCGTGCTTAATAGTTCTTGTTGTTTGACTCCCATAATACTTCTTTTTTATAGACCCTGAACATTACTAACACATTGGGCTCGCACTCACCTAAAATTCCCTCAATCTTGTTTTTTTCATAAACTCTGCTGTTAAGCTAAGTTTACACTAATACATACATACATTAATATGTGTACATATGCACATGTATGTACACATACGTATATCATGTATTTTCACATGCTCTGATATATGCAGGTGTATCAGAGATAAATGATAGACAATAGATGGATATAGATATATAGATA
Organism: Pseudocheirus occidentalis; assembly: GCA_028646575.1. NCBI lineage: Eukaryota > Metazoa > Chordata > Mammalia > Diprotodontia > Pseudocheiridae > Pseudocheirus > Pseudocheirus occidentalis. The sequence continues at coordinate 265,730,388 of CM053594.1, forward strand.
TAACCACAAACGTATATGGCCTGTAGGACTTTACATTTATCTATATTCAACTTCATTTTATCAATTTATCCCATTATTCCAGCCTGTCAAGATTATTTCAGATCCTGATTTAATGATAATTGAAGGCATTAGTTCTTTCTCCCTATTATGTGCCAACTACAAATTTAATAAGTATGCCTTCAGTTCCTTCCTCCAAGTTGTTGATAAAAATGTTGAAGAGAACGGAGCCAAATTTTCAATGGTAATTTACAGCCCTATCCACAATTTCTATCTTTATAAACCCCATTAAGTCCTCAGAAATCTCAGTACAGTCACAAAGACTGGTCTAGCCCTTCCTATATCACCAGCAATTGACCATCTTCATCTTTTTCAGCTGCTTTTCTATCACTAGGTTAAGAAAATACAAGTATTTGTTCATGGTAAATCCATTTGGGGGCCCAGAAATAACAACATTGAGGCATTGAGCTAGACCATCAGGTATCCAAGTGTGATCCAGGGACCCCTGGAAGTCCCCGAGGCCCTTTCACAGGGTCCTTGAGGTCAAAACTATTTTCATATGAAGTCTCACAGTCATTTTTATTTTGAAAAATAGTAAATATCAACAGATACAACAAATTTAAGCAAAAACTTTTGGGATTCTCAACAATATTTAAGAATGTAGGGGGTAGGGGCAGCTAGGTGGCTCAGTGAATAGAGCACCAGCCCCAGAGTCAGGAGGACCTGAGTTCAAATTTGGGCTCAGACACTCATTAGCTGTGTGATTCTGAGCAAGTCATTAACCCTGATTTCTTCCTTCACTATTCTCCTCTCCCCACTGCAGTTACTATTAGACATAAATATGTATGTGTATGTAAAATTATTCTATTCTTCTATTTATCTAAGTGATAGCATTTTTCATTTTAATCTTTCAAAGGAAGAACTTTTTCTAGTTTCAAATGGATGAGAAATTTTTACTTTTAAACATTTTTAAATTCTGTTTAAAATTCTATTAAATAGTTTAAGTGTTTTTTAAATTTTATACCTAATTTAGGCTGTCTGTCTTCTCATCATCTACCGTCTCTTATACAGGAGGGCTTTTTTTTCAAAATATTAAAATCACCTAATCACAAAAAAAACTTGATTAAGGGTAATTATTTACATTATAAAAAGATTCTTTACTTTAAAAAAATACTCACCAAAAGTGTTATTTAAAATAACCAGCTCCTCTATGAAAGAGTGAGACCAGGAGATTTATAGGACCTCTTAGTGTATTTATTTTTTTAAATAAATTTTGTTTCTTGTTTACATCATTCATTTTCATGAGATTTTTGAATTACAAATTTTCTCCCTGTCTTTCCCCTACCCCAACCCTAAAATAGCAATCCCACTGTAAAGCCCCTCCCCTGATCTGCTCTCTTACTTTATGGTAGGGCAGGGAGGGTCTCCCTACCCCAACCCCTATATATCTTAATTCCTAGTTGCTGGTATTGCAGAGCTTTAAATTCTAGATTCTTTTGATTCCTCCCTTGTCACCCACCCCTGCTGGAAAGACAATCAATTCAATACAGGCTGTGGATGTGTGATTATACAGGACATCTTCATAGTAGACATACTGTGACAGTGATCCTCTTAGTGTATTTAAAATGTGATTTAATTTAGAGAAAATGGTTTTATATATATTGAGAAATTTTTCTTTTATGTAAAGTAGGGATAATTTTTTTTAACTCTTCCAGTCTTGTGATATCATCAGTGTAAGGAACTCTAGGAGAGGAAATCCCCTACTCCCTCCCCATTCAGATCAGCTGTTTGCCCAAAAGAGTTGCCTGGTGTGTTGAGCAGTTAAATGATTTTGCCTTTAGTCATGATATTAGGATGTATCAAAACCAGGACTTGAACTAAAGTGTTCCTCACTCCTAGGCCAGACCACTACATGTTGTATATTCACCCACATTATTTTCTAAAATAATTTTTTTATGATTTTAGCAAACATATGCATATAAATTAAACCATAGAATTTGCTTTGCTTTCATGCTTAAATCATTATTGGGTGTAGAAAGAATTTGCTACCCATTGCCCTCTAGGAGAGAGGAGGAAGATGGCAAGAATGGATTTCTCTTCCTGTCAAGGCTACTGAGGAGGCAATTCTTCCTGGCTCAGTGGACAGTCTCCTTTGGACACATCCTTCTCCTTCAGCTGCCTTCATAGGGACCAAAGAATTGCTGCATTATTCCAAAGTGCCAAGTTCTCCAAAGGTGAGCACGCATCCTTGATGAGAAGGAGATAGAGGGGTGCATGCACTATGGATGCCTCCTCCAGGCTCATTCCCACATATGCTTCACAAATCATATTTTTCTCCAACTTGTGTTATGTCAGAAATATCACAAATGCTTATGTAAGAGCAAAAAGGAAATACTAGCTGGAGCTTTATTCCAGGTGCCCAGTGAACTTTTTTTTACTACCATGAGGAAAGGTAGCTCAGTAGGACCCAGAAAAAACCCAAAGTTCTCTGAGTCACTCCTGGAGAGAGGAGAAAAAGGCTTTTTTGTGGTGCCTGCATTTTGGAGAGGGAGGGAGAATGGAGGAGGACATCATTTCCAGACACAACAAAGATAAATGCTAAGGCTCATTCCATAAAGGTTAAGATGTAGAGCCATAGAATGTCAGAACCCTAAGGCACTTTACAGCTCATCTAGCCCATTTTTTTATATGAGGAGACTGAAGCCACTCAAAAAGGTGTGGGAGAGGTGTTAAAACTTGGATTGAGGATGTCGGCATAGGAGCTAATAAGAATGTACTCTATATATCCAAGGTCTTGGAATCTTCTAACATAAAAGGAAAAGAAGGAAGGGGAGAAGTTCATACCAAAGTGCTAAGGGAATAGAAAGACCTTATTCCACATCTAAACACAAACCACTGCCTCTCCCCTTCTCGTCCCCCACCAGCAGGGCTGCGACTAGACCTCCAGTCACCCTACCCAGGGAGCCTCTGAGGAATTTGTATTGAAGTGTGAAATGACTGATATCAGATTAGTCTTCAGTAGGGAATGGAAAAGGGAGAGGTGAGGAGACAGATGGAGAAAATGAGCTAGAGAGGCTGTCCAGAGGCACTTCCAATTCTTTGGTCTCTATTCTCCCCATCTGGGAATCAGAGCATTTTATTTTCTAAGGACCAGCATGCTATATTGGAATGTAACTAAGAAAAAAAATTCTAGGGGAAAATACACAGGAGATTACAGTAACAGGTGTTTCCTTTAGTCCAATTCAATCAGATTCACTAAACATTTATTAAGTGCCTATTATGTACCAGGATATGGGGGTATAGAAATTTAAAAAAATTAAACAGCCTCTGGCCTAAAGAACCTTGCAATCCACTGTGAAGAACATGTTCAAATATAATTAAATGAATAATATGTATGTGTATAAAATAAATACTCCCCCCTCCTTGGGGAGGAGCATTAAACACAAGGGAGAAATCAGGAAAGGTAGAACCTGAGCTAAGCTTTGAAGGGAATTAGGGATTCTGAAGAAGAGTACCCCAGGAATAGGAGACAGAAAGATTGTTCTTGAATATCACTTTTGACTCCATAAAAAAAGTAGTCTAGTCAATTATCAAGTTTAAACATCATTTTGCTAAAAGGAAAAGACGATGGATAGACAGACAGACAGACAGACAGACAGACAGACAGACGGATGGACGGACGGACAGACGGATGGATGGATGGATGGATGGATGGATGGATAGACAGACAGACAGATGTTCACTTTAAAGAAAATAAATTCGATCCACCAACCTTTGGAGAGACCCAAAGACAGAAGATGACATTAGTCAGTATGCAGGTAAATAGGATTTGTTGGGGGGTTTTTGGTTGTTATTTGCTTGTGTTTTACTATGTTATTTACTTGTATTTTACTAAATGACTAAAGTCATTTTTGTTAGCAGTGTTCTGTAAATAGCAAAGACCATAATAGCTACAGAAAGTCACATGTTGTAGCAGTAAGAGTTTGCTTTGAGTTGCTAAAGTAGGATGGACTAATCTAATGATACAACAGGGAAGAACAATTATCCTAATACACATCATTTATAGAGCATCTTACAGTTTTCAAAAGCCCCAGAAGTAAGTTCTAGAGTAAAGAATTAGAATTTCTTAGCTCCAGTGAGAATCTCTGCCTGACTCCAGAGCAGTCACATCTCACTCAGAGTGGGACCAGCCAGCTGTGGGAGTCTAGCCTTGGGAGTGGCACTGAACAAAAATGGAATCAAGGGCTTGTGATAGTGTGTGCCTTGCTATTTCTGGGTTGAGGGGAGCAAAGTGTTTTCATGACCATTAAAAGTTTGAAGGTGAGAGGGCTTCTCCAATTCACCTTAATAAAAGCTAAGTATAGATTTTTATTGTTATTACAGCTGTCACTTAATTTGGTTCCTAGGCAGCATGGCAGAATGGGGGAAGGGGAAAGAAGGGAATAGGAATTTATCTAGCACCTACTATGTGCTAGGCACTGTGCTAAGTGCTTTTCACCATCATCTCCATAACAACACTGTGAAGTAGGCACCATTACTATCCCCATTTGAGGAAAATGAGGCAAACTGGAGTTAAGTGACTTGCCAAGATCACACAGCTAGTATGTGGATTTGAACTCAGGTCTTCCTTACTCCAGGCCCAACAAGGATTCTATCCACTGCACCAACTAGCTGCCATGGTAGACTGACTACAAAATCAGAAAAATGGGACTCAAGTCATTGCTATGATGCCTAATGATTGTGAGCCCATGGATAAGTCATACAACCTCTCAGAGCCTTAGAAAACTGTAAGACATAAATTGAGGCTACGTTTCTCAGATAGGCATTGGTAGATAGAGTTCCTTTAGCAGTTCACTCTACCAATAAAGCATGCATCCATTCCCATTCCTTTCCTACAGATTAATGTAAACAATAGCCTTGAAAAAAAGTTTTTTAAAAAATCAAGCTCACAAAAATCCTACCAGTCCCAGAATTCTAACCTGACTCCCCCCACCTCTTTTCATACTATTCACCATTAACAAAGAAAAACAAAGTTTATTTATTTTCTAAACAAAAAGGAGAAAATAAGGATTCTTGAACAGATGGAGTTTTTCTGCTGTGCACCTTTCCCTTCTCATAATGTGTTCTGCCAGATCAAATCCAGGCTGAGGTGCATATTCTTTAATAGAATGCTTCCAAAGAATCTGACACTTACAAGGGCATTCAGCTGACCAGTCAAAATGCTACCCAGTGCCAGAACCCTCATGTTGAGGGCTGATGCCAACCTATGGCATCACCCAAACCCTGAGCAAGTTCCAAAAACAGCACCCATCCTCCCTCCCCTGGAACTCTCCCTGATGTATGCCACTCAGTGATGCTCCATTCACCCCCACACTTTACCAGACATTTGAACCAGAAAGGTTTTAGGATTAGTGAGACAAGAACAGTGACTGGGGAGGTAAAGTGCCCTAATTATAACCTCACCAAGCTATGAGGAGAGGACTGTAGCCTTCTTTATACTGTACCTGGCAAACTTTAATATGCTGGGTATTCCATTTCCCAGCTCAAACAAAGACTTACAGCTCTGCCAGACACAGGCCATTTCTGAGAGCATACTCTACAACTTGATTAGAAAGCGTTACGTCTTTGGGAGTCATAGCATTCTCTGGATATTAAACAGAGGATCCTGGCAAGAAAATCTCTTTGCAGGGAGCTAAGCCATTTCTCATGCTGGTGGGTGGTAGTGTCTTAATGCCCCAACTATTCCACTTTTGCCTTTAGCTTTTTTTCCCCTCACAATGCTTGGTTTCTATTTTATGCAGTAGAATAGTCTGGACTCTATCTGTTACAAAGTCTTAAATTTAGAGCTAGAAGTATGTCAGAAATCTTATGTCCAGCCCCTCCTTTTAACAAATGAGGAAACTGAGGCATGGGTAGTTAAATGATTGACTTAAGGTCATGCAGGCATTCTGACATTCCACCAGGTCAGAAGCCCTGATACATAGCCATCTTACTGTCCCAGTGCTGGAGCAAACTGTCCTCACATCATCCTCCATATCAGCTTCAGTTTAGGCTTAGGGATGGAAGGAGGAGGGTGCCGGGGAAAATAGAAGGGGTGACAGCATGGGCTGAAACAATGACAAAGAAGGAAAAAGGATTAATTGATAGGAACTTCTTAAAATGGTACTCCAATTACATATTAAAAACAACCACAAAATCTCTGCTCACAATGACATATACCACAAATTGAGGTTGTTCCAAAGTCAGGGGACATCACAAGTCAATGGGTGCCTCACTATTTTTCTTCCCTAACAATGGTCTCCAAAATGGACATTCCAATCTAAAACATAGTTTCCAATGGAAAGTCAGACATTTGGCTCAACTTCAGGGGAGGTCAGTGGAGCAGAATCAAAATCCCATTTTTTCAGCTTGGAGCTGATCTCAGCCTCGTGCTGGCTTTCAGCTTTACACCTCTGGGGACTTTTGACCTTATGCTTGCTGCCGGATGCTGTCAACAACCACTGTATTTCTGCCTGCTTAGTGTTCCTTGTAAGATTATCTTAAAAGAACTCTCACCATATGTTGTCTTATTCCTGTGGGGTCCCCGAAGGAAGTTGGGGAGGCTACTTAAGCAAGCTTTGTAAATGTATGTGGCTGTCTCTCTGTATCAAGGCATACAGCTCTATTCGGCCTTTAAGCCAGACTTAAGTTTATTAAAAATAAATGTATCCCATTGAGCTAAGTCGGGCTCAGGAGGTGTCATTTTGCCAGATGGGCCATTAGTTGTTGTCTAGTTATTAATAAAACACATTCAATTAGTACTGTAAGTCTCTTTACTTCGCTTCCATGTCGTCTACCCAGAGCTCTAGACCCCCAAGCACTGGCAGATATATTGGTCAGTGGGATATGTAGTAGCTTCTACCTACCAGCAGAGGATATTTTCAGCTGTTTGATTATGGACAGGATTGTCCATAAAAAAGGATTATCACTGAATATCACAAAATGGACTTGAGTGTATAAAACAGACCATTAGGCCTCTTCAGGAATTCAGTGAAACAATAATCATTCAGTTATACAGAAACCATACTGAATGCCAGAGTAAAGCCATGAGGAGCTGCCAGAGCATGGCAGACAATTCTCCCATCTTCACCATCACTATGCTGGTGAATAGTCTGGACCAGTCTGGAGTAATCTTAAGTGTTTCTCTTTTACTCCCCAAACACAGAGGAGAGAATGTCAAGAATAGAACGAATATTGGATATTCTAGGACAGAAGGACCATTGGCTATGTATACCTCTCCAATGAAATAATGTATATAAAGAACTTTGTAAAAATGAAAGCATTATCAAAGTGTCAGGCATTGTCATTATGGTTGTTGTACTGTACTCTGAAAAAAGTAAATCCTTAGATTTGGTAAAAATAATAGAGTTAGAGCTAAAAGGTACCTTGGGGATCAACTAGCTCAAATCCTTCATCTTAAAGATGAGGAAATTGCAGCCCAAATTACTTAAGCAGGTTGGCAGGAGGCAAGTTTTGAACCCAATTCCCGTACTCTGAAGCCAGAATCATTTGCACTGTACCCCACTGCCTACACATAGCATATCATCCTCCAGACACCAAGCTGGAAATTCAATCTGATTTTATAGTGTTTTCTGAAGGAGCTGCTAAGGATTAAAAATCTAAAAGGGATAAAAAAAATGGAGAATAAGGGAAAGATCTGCCTAACTGAGGAGACTTTTTTTGATGTCAAAGCACATACAATTACAAGGTACATAACTTTAGTTGTCAAGTTCCTTTCTTAAGCATTTACATGTGTCTCCACTTTTTTGCTACACTTAAAGAAGCCTAATTAAACAAGGAAGGCAAGATGCCGGATTACCCTTTTTGCCTCAATTGTTTTATTGTGTTTCTTGTTACATGACTTTGCCTTATAAGTAGGGGCATGATAGAAAAAGGGAAGAACTGTGATTTTTTTAGTTGATTTATTGGTAGATGCTTTCATAGGTTTAGGAAGCAGTTTTAACATCTTCAAGAATCACAAATTTTGGGGCAGCTAGGTGGTGCAGTGAATAGAGCACTAGCCCTGGAGTCAGGAGGACCTGAGTTCAAATCCACCTCAGACACTTAACACCTAATAGCTGTATGACCTTGGGCAAGTCACTTAACCCCAATTGCCCTGCTTTTCCTCCCTCCAAACCTCCTTAAAAACAAACAAACAAAACCCACAAACTTTGAGAGATGGAAGGAATGACAACGACCAAATGGTCCAAACTGTACACAAATAAAAGGGAACTCTCATAACATGTGTGACAAGGAGACCTTCAATGATCTCCCTAGTGTTAGGGTTCTCTTCCTTCATATGACTTCATTTGTATCTTCACAAGGTTTTGTTTTTACTTATATGTTCTGTGTTTATTTATCTTTATGCATGTTTTATAACATAAGCTTCTTGAGGCAAGGGACTTTTCCATCTTTGTCACTGTATCCCTTCCATCTTGCACAGTGTCTCACATATAGAAAATGCTTAATAAATACTTGCTAAATTAATTAGGCTATTAAAATTTCATTTATTTAATGGAGGCTGAAAAAGGCTTCCAAAACTTGGAGGTGTCCAAAAAATTAAGATAGAAGTCATGTGTTATTGTGTACCGAAAACATGAGACAGTGCTGAGCAAAGACAGCATTGAGAGAATTTAAAAGTCTATAGAGGAAGATGACTCTTGAATGTATTTAAGCAAAGGCCTAGACTGAGCCATTGAAGTATTAAGATTCATCAACATTTCCCTTCCAAAGATCTAAGTTCAAACGTACATTATGTAACAGTAATCATGCAGAAAACACACTCTTCAGTATCACTATGGACTCGAGTTGTTTTCCTTAGGTGGGAAATCCAACATATTCACTATACCTTAAGTTTCTGAGACCCTGGTGAGCCTCAAAAATTGTCTGTTTGGAGCTTTTCAGGTAAAGATCAGAAGAGTCCAAACAAACCTACCATGTGACAAATTTGCAATCACACCTGCCTTTCACGTTACTGACTCCAGACCTTTCACTGTTGGGAGGATGAAACTCACTCAAAAATTTTAGAAAAAAGACAGATTTTGTAAGATGACATTCCTTCAAACTGTAGGAAAAGATTTAAGTGTATAATGTTTTAGGTAACTCCCCAGGAATGTTAACTTTAAAAAATTTTCAAATAAATTATTTTAAGTGAAAATATGTCTAGCTGACCTTTTTAAAATGATGAGGAGGAAAGGAATTAGGATCATTTATCAGCGAGGCATTTCAGACAAAGCTGCCAAAGTGAGCAGGATGGTTTCAGGTCCTCCTGGAAAGAAGTTGGACAGAATCCCACCTCCTTTCTCTCTCCACCTCTCTTCTATTTATTTCAAGCACAGTATATAAATTACCCTATGTGCAGTGGCAGAAGACTGACCTCACCCTTTAGGAAATTCCCAGAAAGCTACAGGGAGAACACTAGGAAAGCTCTGGGTAAAATTTCTAGGATTGAGGTTTTGGGGGGCTTTATAATATCCTGCATGGTGTCACTGGGAGAAGGGCAAAAGTAGGGCTTCTTAGCGGGTCATTTCTGTTCTCTACCCCAGATTACTGCAACAGCTGCTAAAGTAAACATCTTAATGTCTTCTGACCCAACTTACATTTTGTTTCCATTGTAATTTTGTGTTTTGAACATTAAAATTAGAAGTAGCTAGTGAAATTCAGTTCTGTGTGCTGTACTACAATTTGTTTTGATTCTTTTTCCATATTTTTCATATGGGGAAAAAGTATTTACATGACTAAACTCTTTACAAATACAGGATAATCATTGGTAGAATAAGTTTTTTTTCTTTAAGTTAACTATATTAATTTGCATGACTTCTACAAGCTTTTGCCAAGGGCTTTGAGATGAGATTTGGGAACCTACCCAGTTAGCAACTATTTTTCCCTCAAACCAAAGCATCACTAATGATCTACAGATCTTTTCCATTGTCACCTAGGACTGTTTTAAATGCTTTCAAAATGAAACTAAAGATCTGCAAAATATTTTGCTGATTAAAAATCATGGGTTGCTTTACTATTATTATCATCATTTATAAGAATAAACTATGTATCTTTAGAATTGTATGAACATAAAAGGTAAGTTGGTTGAAAACATTAATTTGAGATTCTAAAGGAATACTCACAGAAAGGATGAAAAGAGGGGCAGCTAGGTGGTGTAGTGAAAGAGCACCAGCCCTGGAGTCAGGAGGACCTGAGTTAAATCCAGCCTCAGACACTTAACACTTACTAGCCGTGTGACCTTGGGTAAGTCACTCAACCCCAATTGCCCTGCCATCCCCCCTCCAAAAAAGCAAAAAAAAAAAAAGGATAAAGAGAAATGAAATTTGACAATCAATCCATCAATCATTATGTCTCTGCTGTGTACCTAGCATTGTACTGGATCTGATGGACTACAAAAAAGAAAAGAAAAGCTAAGTATAAGGTCCAGGTGACTGTCCTCAAATAATTAGACAAGAAAAAAGTAAATAAAGCATAATTATGTTTTTCAACATTACATGTAGCTATAATAAAGTACTAAATTGTGAGTGTGATTAGATAATTGGTTGGAGTATCATGAAATATTCATGGCAAAATAGACAATAATTGGCAAAGGAGGATGAGTGTTGACTGAAATCATCAAGGTGGACTTCATAGAGGAGGTTCTTCTTGAGCTAGACCTTAAAGAACAATAGATCATGCATAGCCCAGCTTCCACCCAAACCTGAGGTTTTTCAGTTGGTTCCAGAGATTCTTTGATGAAACAGGTAGATAAAAGAACTCCTAGAAAGCTGGAGAGAGATTTTTTGAATGTTGAATGGAAGAGTGGAGAACTCCAAGTTGTGAACATGTATGAGAGTTGATTCCATCATATTACTGACCTTCAAAGAGCCTACAATTATAGAAACTGCTGAGAACCTGAGCATGATCTCTGTCTCTCTCTGTCTCTGTCTCTCTCTGTCTCTCTGTCTCTCTGTCTCTGTCTCTCTCTCATATTATCTTGCTTACAGCTGAAGAGCTCATCCACTCATGTATTTTTTGTGTGCATCTTTATCTGTAGATTTTTTTCCAATTCTTGTTTGCTGTTTGGCTTGGATAAATAAATAGGTTTAGGTTTCCACACTGTGATTTGAGGATGGTCTGTTGTTTACTAGTCTTGGTGGGAAGGCAAGTGTACACTAAAGGCTACCTTCCCCCTTAAGAGTGATCAATGAAGCAACTTTCCCTCCTAATTCAGATTCAGAGTCTAAGGCCAGAGATATCTGAGAAGTGGAAGATAGATATAATTCTAGCCTGATGATCCTCTTGGAGACTGTAGGAGAGATTACCCAGTCTCTGCAGTTGTGGACTTTGCTTGTCTCTTCCTCCAGCAATCTTGCTGGTGATGTAGGCACAGACTTTTCCCTGTTCTCTGTGAAGGTGGGCCAGACTTCAGATCATTTACCGATGCCACTTGAGAGCAGTATCTATGTATGTAGACAGCCTCTGCATACATATCTTGCATATGCATAAGCAGAGAGAGGAGGAAGGACATTATAGACAAGAGGAATGGCCTTAGAAAAAACCCAGAGGCCTAAGTAGGATGGTGTATGTGTTTGTGCGTGTGTCAGAGAGACAGACATACAGAGAAAGAGACAGGTAGAGTTGGGCGAGGCAGGAAGAACGATAAACTAATTCTTCAAGCAAGACTATACGGAATCTGTTCTGATACAAAACATAGACCATCCATTGAGAAATTATCTGGGGTCACATGGCCAACAAAAATAGAGAACTAGATATTTCCTCTAATCTTTAGGACCTTTCAAAACTCCCCCAAATAAAAATTCTGCACAATAATTACACCTATTTCCACAGGCTAAGACTCCAAAAACCTTAAAGTGGTAACAACCTGAAGAATTAATTGCAGAGAAGGCTAATCTCTAATCTCTAACATGTTCCCTCAGCACCCCTACCCACTAGTCTATGCTGTGGTAAGGAAGCATAATGGGAACCATTGGATTGTGCTCTGGGATCCACTTAGCAATTCCCTTGCTATTATTGCTGATGTAAACTCTGCCACAACACCTCCCTGCCCCTGTTTTTATCCTCTACCCCTCCTTCAGAGGAGGTAGAGGTATGAGAAAACTGCTATGCTACAGCAATGCTAAACCAGAGAAAGAACAGAGGAAACAAAAGCAGATTTTCAGGTTTTAACAAGCTTGAAAAAAAAAAAGAGAACTAGAGTCTAGTTGGAACCAGCTCTACCCCTATCTATCCACTCAGAAGTCACTTGGGGGCAAAGACTGTGATCCATAAAAAGTAAATTTTGTGAGAAATTTATCATGAGAAAAGGTTGAGATAGCATTGAGATTCAGCTCTTAGGGAAAATCTGCCTTGAAAGGGGAAGGAGTCAAAAAGTGAGTAATGGGAGAACATAAGGAAAGACCTTACCAAACATTTCAAGAGGAAGAAAACAGCTTAAAAGTGTATGAATCATCAGGGAAGAAAGGAATAGGAGAAGGGAAGGTGGCATCCAGGAGAAATTATCTAAATAAAAAAATATGTGATTTGGCTGAACCTTTGAATTCCCTGCTAGCTAGTACATGGATTTATGTTCTATGTTGTTAATTTTAAGTTATTCTTCCTATTTCTAATTTGCTTTCTGTTTATAGTAAAAAAAAAATTAAATATCAGCATCTGAAAAGTTCTGTATTTGAATAAGGTAAATAGCAGTTCATTTTCTTTCAGTAGGATGTTGCTCTTTCTAAAGATAAAGGGAGATATTCACTAGGTGTTTGATCAAGGGATGTTGGAAATAAAGAGCAGAGGAGGGAGTCCTAATTGTATTTGAGTGAGTGGCCAATACCATAGACTAAGTTCATGTAAGTGACAATATCATTACCTCTTTCTAGTTCTATTTCTGCTGGTTCCTGAGGTATGCCACTGGTCTGGGGGCTCTATATTTGTTCTTCCATCTCCAACCCTGTACTGTTCTTTAGTTATCCTCCTAACTACAGGTATTTTAGGATTGTAGATTTAGAACAGGAAGTTGAGTGATCATTTAGTTCAGTGTCCTGATTTCAAAAAGTCCAAAGTCACAGAGGGTAGTAAATGACAGAGCCAACTTTTGAAATCAGATCTTTGACAACAAATCCATGCACCACACTGACTAGGGGTATGTTGGATCCAGCTTGTGCTAGCTGTCAAGAGTTGACTTAAGTTTTCTGTTTGAGCACTTTCACCTCGGAAATTGGCAAATGCTACAAATCAGGGCCTTATTTATTGTTTTGTTGATGTCTAGACTTGAGAAAGTGATGAAGAAAGTGTTAATTACAGAGATTTAAACTTAAAAATATGTCTGAGTACATTTATTTCAGAGAGTCAGTTGTTAAATATTTATCAGCATATCGTGGACACCATTCTTTCAAGAGTTTTTACTCTGCTTTCTGAACATTTCCCACTCACACACCCAACTTCAAAGATTACAAAACTTCTTTTGATTTCCACATCCAGTATATCCAGTTTTCAATCCTTCTTTGAATACCAAAAGAACTCATTTGGACCAATTAGGGAACTTATGACCTAGATATAAATTTAAAAAACAACGTTTACCACATTTATTCTTGTTCAATGAGTATTGTTTGGCCGATTGCCTGGGGGAATATAAAATTGAGTCATTCTAATGTTCCTCTCAAAATTACATTTTCAGTTTGATCAGTGAAATTGTTAGCCTCATTCATATTTCTGGAATCATTTTATGGCATAGTCTAACAAGTGATTTGTTAATCCTTTGATAATCACATGGAGAACTGGTAGACTCAGTGCTTTTCTTTCCATGAAACTTCACATGGTAGTCAGATCCTTGTGGTTTAAATGTTTTAGAATGATTGTCTATAATATATGCTTGTTATTTGGGGTTAAAAAAATTAAAGAGAAAGAGGAACAAAACAAGGATAATTAATTTGTAGACCATTGTCTTTCCTAGACTTTAATTGAGGAAGCTGATAATATGTTGAACCATTTCTGCCTGCTCATTTATAAAAATTAAGAAAATGGTCTTTCCTTAGAGGAGTAACATATTTCTTATTCATCTCTCTTTTATTGTCTAACCACAGTTAAATGTCCATCTACTATGTGCTTTGAGGTATCATAACTTTAGAAATGATATTGTACAGTCTCAGACATTGGCATCAAAATTGTCCCAAAAGTAGGAGCACTGAAAGACTGAACATGCTTGCCAATGCATCAGAGGCCAAAGGAGATTTGGTGTCCAAATTATATTTCACATTGTAACTTTATTATGTAATTAGAGTGTGAAACATATTATTTTTCTCCTTATTTTCTCACTCTGAGTTAATGGTAAATTTTATTACATAAATAAATTACAGCAGGCATAATTTATGCCTTGCAGCCTACACACCAATTAAATTTGTAGTTGACATAGAGTCCAAGTACAATTACCATATAATCTACTAAGTAGAATAACCATTTATTTGCTCAATAATAAGTCAATGCCACTTAGTTACCTACTAGTTATGAGATATATTTCTAGAAGTAAGCTAGAGTGCTTATTCCAAAGTGATTTATGTGCTCCTTCCAAATGCTTTTCAAATAATTTCTTCATGTTTCTGGTATATGTTACTTTTTTGTTATGTGCATGTTCAAAACCATTCATACCTCTTTGTACTTCGCTCACAGGAGAGGACAGAGTGTAGGAAGGCTCAAAAGTGAAAATACCAAATTAGCAGAATGAAAGAAATTTATTGATCAATCACTTGTTTCCTACTATGAGCCAGGCACCGTACCTAGTACTAGATACAAAGACAAAATATGATGCCTGCCCACAAGAAGCTTACATTCTAGCCATGGCAGAAAGAAACTACATCAATGGTTCTCAACCTATGGATCATGACCCCTTTGGGGGTCAAACGACCCTTTCACAGGGATCACCTAAGACCATCAGAAAACACATATATCTATCCATCTCCAGGCAGTTCAGCCCACGTGCAGATATGCCCACATATGGGTATTAAAGGGTCGCAGCATTAGGAAGGTTGAGAACCACTGAACTACATTCTCTAATTATGTAAAGATCTTATATTTTATTTGACAATTCTCTATCTTACTATAACCTCCCATCATTCAATCTTTTCTTATATCTTTCCCCCTCCTAAACCTCTTCTTTGCAATTTCAAAACCTCTGATCCTTCCACTCACTGGTACTTTCATAAGCCATTACTCTGTTTTGACTTTATTTCCTTCCCTTCTTGGTCTCAATTGTATAGTTAATTCAATTCTACCCCTACGTTGTCCTAAAATTCCCTATCCTCTTGCCTATCCCCATTCACTCCTTGCCAAACCCCAGGCCTGAATAATGCCCAACATCTATTCTCTGCTTACTGATGCTGGAGGAAGTCACAGAATCTTATTGACTAGACAGAATATAAATTTCTGTTATCTAACCTCGACTGGACTCTCACAGCAAAAAGGGAGATCTTATTTTTCTTTTTTCTCCCTGACTGATTACCTATCTGACTTCACCCAGAAGGTATTCCAAGATTTCTTTTTTCCTCAAGTTTCTCACATATTCCCTTCTCCATCCCTCAGCTGAAAAACTGGGCTCTTACTTTCCTGAGAAAATTGAGAACATTCACTGAGTTCTCTCTTCTGCCCTTCTCTTCTCTCCCTCTCTCGTCTCTTCAGTCTCTAATAATGAGGTTACCTCTCTCATTCTCAAAGCCAACCCCTCAACACATACCATTGACTTCAGCCCCTTCTGTCTTCTCCAATAGATTTTCCTTCAGTCATCCTCTCTCTCTTATCTTCAATCTCTCCCTATCAGTTCCTTCCCTGCTTTTTTGAACATGATCAAGTCCCCTCCATTCTTAAAAAATCATTGGTATATTCTACCATCCTTTCAGTTTAGAAATTTTGCTATGTAGAATAACTTTTTCCCAAGGAAATGCCATTAGTAATAACACTCATAAAACCACAGTGGGTTACCCTCCAGAATAGGGATCAACAATCATATTGGCCCTTAATGGGTAAGTATATGTGTGTGTATACATACACACACACACATGTATACATACATACATACATACATATATATATATATATATATATATATATATATATACATACACAAATATTGTAAAGCCAAGGGTGAGCAGCTCTAAGGTTCTGATGACATAGTATAGTGAACTCTCTATTTATTCAGCAGTAAATTAAAGCAAAACATTCACAGAAACCAAAGTAAAGCATTCACAATGTTATAACAACTTATCACTAAAATGACCACATAATTTTCACCCAAGTGGCCACATAGTTTTAAACAAAACATATCATTCAGTAAGTCCTTAATCATCCTTAAGGAGCAAGCCTCCTTAAGGGACACAAAGTACAAAGATCAAAGTTCTCTACCCCTAGGTCACATTATCTTAATCTCTCAGTCAAAAAGCTTTCTTTCTCATTGTTTGGAGATTAGTTTCCAATCATACTTAACTCAATCATCCTTAAGAGGTACAAGATACAGAGTACAAAGTTCTCCAATCTGTAGGCCATAGTAAGGCATAATCTTCTCAGTCAGCACTAAGTACCCAAGGAGAGGTCTTTTCAACTTGACTTGAGCCTGGCTCCCAAATTCCATGGTTCCTCTTCCATGAGTCCAGCTCCTGCCTGAATCTATCCAATTATCACCTAGATTCACAGGTAGGCAGCTCTCAACTCCTTGTCCAACCCCTTATCCAGCTTCTCATCCAGTTCCTCATCCAGTTCTCCTTCCATACTGAAACTTACAGTGTCCAGTCCACCTCAAGTCTTTCACAGTTTCTGTTCCTGGGAAGACAAAGCTTAACAGAGCTAAAACAACATTCATGAACATTTGCTAGCACCATCATCAATTCACTTTCTGCCTGTGAAATCAACACAGACCCACAAACTCTGAAAACTCAACACATATTGTCAGTGTAGTCCCAGGACCTCCGAAACCCTTCTCTAGGACTTCTGTAAACAGACAACAAGAAAATCCTCTTTCCGAGCTTCCAGTAAGGTCGCAGGGTTTCTGTACAAAATAATACAAACACAAATCAATACAAACATAAAAGACAAACAGAGTGCCAGGATACCTCAAGTTTTCTCCTTCTCAACTCTGCCACCACAAGTGTTCCCTTCTCAGTTCTGCCCTTTCCCTGCTTGAGCTTCTCCTTATATTTGGTCATTAATTCCTCCCTGTTCTGCCCCTTCCTGTTGCACCAACCAGTTCCTCCCATTGCAAATTTCACAAGTTCTGTTTTTTAACAAAGACTCAATATAATCAGGAGCAAGGCTCAAAAGAAACTTGAACTGAAACAAGGTGCTAAATAATTAGATATCTGAAACAAGGCGCTAAGTACTTCTTTGCTTGCCATTACACACACACACACACACATATATATATGTGTGTGTGTGTGTGTGTGTGTGTGTTTGTGTGGATATAGAGATAGAGATAGAGATACAGTCTGTGAGTGTGTATGTGTGTGCATGTGAGAGAAAGACAGAGACAGAGACAGAGAGAGTGTTTGCTCACACAGGTAGGCTTAAGGGACAAACAGACAGAGGGAAGGGAGGAAATAGGAGAAGACAAAAGAAGGGAAAAAGAGAAATGAAAGTTTCTCAGATCCATAAAACCATAGAATTGTTGAATTCAGGAGAACTTTGGAGGTAAATTGGTCCAAACTCTACAAAGTGATTTTCCTAAAGCCCAGGTCTTGCCATATAAGCCCTCATTTGCCATAACACTTCCACCCCAGCATCAACCTATCCCTTCTAGGATCAAATACCTATCAATGGCACTATTTGGTACTAAAAGCCCTACATTAACTTGCCTCTTCCTTTCCAGTCTTATTACATAATTCTCCTTCATGTAGTCTACAATCCATGTATACTGGCCTTTTTACTATTCCTCCTTCCTCTATAATACTCCATCTTCCATATCTGTGCTTTGGGATAGTCTCTCATACCTAGAATGTATCCTTTCTCATCTCTGCTTCCTATAATCCCTATTTTCCTTAAAAACTAAAGTTGAATATCACCTTTACATAAAGCATTTTTGAGCTCTTTCACTGTTAGTGCCTTCCATCCCAAAATTGCCTCATATCTATTTTGCATATACATCTGTGTCCCTCCCTTCCTCATTAAAATACAAGTTCTTTGAGGGCAGGGACCATATTAATTTTTTCTTTGTATCCTTGGTGCTTTTCACAGTGCCTGGCATACAGTGCTCTTAATAAGTACTTATTAGGTGATCAGTTATAATAGTTCAATATAATTGAATCAAGATCTGCTCCTCTTAACTCTCACCCACTAGCCCTAATATTGCTTTTTAGGGTCAATAAGAACAAAGAGAATCTCTCTTATTCATGTCATCAAATATTTGAAGATACCATATCCCAACTAAGTTTTTACATCACTTTATTTTTAAAATATATTCCTCTCTCTTCACCTCCCCAGCAAGTCATTTTTTATAACCAAATAAAAAATCAGAGAAGGGAAAGTAGTTCTGGAAAACCAGATCATTAAACAAGTCTGAGAAGGTAGTATTCCATACCCATGGTCCCTCCACCTCCACAAAGAAAAGATCGATTTTTAAAACTCTTCCTCAAAGTCAAGTTTTTTGGTCATTACAATACAGGGTATTTGGGGAGTTTTTGCTCTTGTTACTGTTCTTTCCATTTTCCTTTTAATCACTGGGTGGATTATTTTTTGGTTCTACTAACTTTACCTTGCAGCAATTCATATTAGTCTCCTGATGTTTATCTGAATTCCTCATATTTGTAAATTCTCATGGCATTCTAAAATTTCATTGCATTCATATACCACAATATATTTAACATTCTTCATCTATTTTGTTCTCTTCTACTATAAAAAGTACTTCTACGAATACTTAAATATATATAGAATATTTCTTTCTGTCTTTGACTTTCTTGGGGTTCACACCTAGCAGTAAGATATCTGGTCCAAAGAAACATGGACATTTTCATCTTTTTAAAATCATAATTCAAAATTATTTTCCAAAATGTTTGAACTAATTCAAAGTTTAATCAGCAGTGTGTCTATCTTTTCCTAGTCCTTCAAACATAAACTATTTTCATCATTGTTTATCTTTATCAATTTTTCACATATGTATATGATACCTCTCCCATTGGAATGAAAGGTCCTTAGGTGTCCTATGAAATTTTATTTTCTCCTGGTTAAGCATCCAGAATTCTTTGTAAAGGATGGATTCTTGTTTCCTTTCCATCCTGCATGTCACCCCTAGCATAACCATAGGTAAGTTATACCTAGGTAAATAGGATTATCAAAAGAAAGGAAATCATGTTGTATTTATATAAATATGTAGGCTTGAAAGAGTTTTGTTTAAATTGGGTAGAAATAAAAAATTTAGCAAAGTTGAAGGATATAAAATAAACCCACATAAATCCTCAGCATTCCTATATATTTCTAATGAAGTCCAACAGCAAGAGATAGTTAGAGAAACCCCATTTAAAGTTACTGTAGATGTTATAAAATATTTGGGAATCTACCTGCCAAAACAAACCCAGTACTTATATGAACACAACTACAAAACACTTTTCACACAAATAAAATCAGATCTAACTAATTGGAAAAACATCAGTTGTTCATGGTTGGGTTGAGCTGATATAATAAAAAATGACAATTTTACCTAAATTAAATTACATATTTAGTGACATACCAATCAATCTACCAAAAAATTACTTTATAGAGCTAGAAAAAATAGTGAAAAAATTCATTGTTTGTACAGAAACTTTTTAATTTAATTTAATTTAATTTAATTTAATTTAATTTCCAGAATATCAAGGCAATTAATGAAAAGAAATGCTAGGGAAGGTGGCCTAGCCATAGCAGATTTTAATCTGTATTATAAAGCAGCAGTCATCAAAACTACTTGGTACTGGCTAAGGAATAGAGTAGTGGATCAATGGCATAGATTGGGTACACAAGACTCAGTAGTCAATGATTATAATAATATACTGTTTGATAAACCCAAAGACCCCAGCTTTTGGGATAAGAACTCACTATTTGACAAAAAGTGCTTGGGAAAATTGAATATAGTATGGCAGAAACTGGGCATAGACCATCATCTAATGCTGTACACCAAAATCAAGTCTAAATGGATACACGATTTAGGGATAATGGCTGATACTATAAGTAATCTGGGGAAGCAAGAAATAGTTTACCTGTCAGATTTATGGAGTAGGGAAGACTTTATGACCAAAGAAGAGTCAGAAAGCATTTGTAACAGCAATTAGTTTGGCAGATACTTAGCACTTAGTAAACTTAGGACTAAATATGGAAGGTATGAGCCCAGTCCCCTGTTGAGAAGGTGTGAACTCCCCTGTTGACCTGGAAGAAGGGGATTGGCTGAGACAGGAGACCAGGGTGTGTATATAAGCAAAAATTCCAGAGATAGAGAGACAGAATTGGAATTTTTCTGTTGGTGGAAACAGGATTGTGTCAGCATCTGAGAACTGGGCTGCTGGACTGAAGAAGTCAGTTGGAGTTTTCTTAAGAGAGAAAGAGAGAGAGAGAGAGAGAGAGAGAGAGAGAGAGAGAGAGAGAGAGAG
>CM053594.1:265751105-265767655 GCA_028646575.1 Pseudocheirus occidentalis
TCCTTCTGGGTCCTAGGGCCAGCTGAACTGCTAGAGGACTGAAGAAGTATGACCAGGATAAGACTTTGTTTGTGCATGGTCTGGCTGATCCTTGAGTTCCAGGCAAGAGAAGTGGTGAAGGGTTTGAGATGTGCTGGACCCTGTGAACTTCAATGTGTGCCAGGGATTGGCCTGAGGATTGGAAAAGGACCTGGGAGCTGTCTGCCTCTGAAGACTGGACAAGAACCTGGAAGCTGTCTGCTTCTGATTCCAGGTGACGGTTTGGTGGATTCAGGAGGGAGCTGGGACCATGGAAGGGGATCCAAGGAAACAGAGAGACCACCCAAAGTCAAGATGAAGAAAAGGCCTTCCCTCGGAGGAAATAGAGGTTTGCTAGACACCAAGGGGTGGAGGTTTTGTGTGGTTTTCTAATGACTATACTAGTGATTAATGATATTTAGTAATTGTGAATCTCATGAGTGACTGATCAAGTTAATGGTTGCCCCACGAGTGGAAGATTGATATATTGTGAATTGATTGAATGATTAAGTGAGGAGGGTATCCCCCTTAGGGAAACCAAATGATTATTCTTTTATTTTTTTTCTAAATATTGTGGCCACTGTAGTGAAAACTGGGTGGTCATTCTAATGTTAAGCTGTTATGGACACTATATTGTGACTTTCTGTGATAAGATGTGATGTTGTGAATATTATATTGTGACATATTGTGAATGTTTGCCTTGATTTGTAATGGAAAAAACAGAGTGTTCACTATTACTGTGCAATCAAAACTTTAAAAGCTATTCACAGTAGCATTTTTTGGGAATCTGCTGGTGCACAGCATTACAAAATGCAAAATGGATAATCTTGATTACATTAAATTAAAAAGTTTCTGTACAAACAAAGCCAATGCAACCAAGATTCTGAGGGAAGTAGGAAATTGGGAAAGAATTTTTACAATAAGTGTCTCTGATAAAGGCCTCATTTCTAAAGTATACAGGTAATTAAGTCAAATCTATGAGAACACAAGTCATTCCTCAATTGATAAATGGTCAAAGAATATGAACAGGCAATTTTCAGAGGTAGAAATTAAAGATATCTATAAGCATATGAAAAAAATGTTCTAAATCACTATTGATTTGATAAATGCAAATCAAAACAACTTTGAGGTACCACATCTCACCAATCAGATTAGCTAAGATGACAAAACAGGAAAATGACAAATGCTGGAGAAGACATGGAAAAATTGGAACACTAATGCATTATTGGTGGAGTTGTGAACTGAATCAACCATTCTGGAGGGCAATCTGGAACTGTGCCCAAAGGGCTATAAATAATTGCATACCCTTTGACCCTGTAATACCACTTCTGGGGTTGTATCCCAAAGAGATCATAGAAGTGGGAGGAAGATCCATATGTACAAAAATATTTATTGCGGCTCTCTTTGTGGTGGCAAAAAACTGGAAAAGAAGGGGATGCCCATCAACTGGGGAATGGCTAAACAAGTTGTGGTATATGAATGTAATGGAATACTATTGTGCTATAAGAAATGAGGAGGAGATGGACTAAATATTTACCTGGAGAGGCTTATACAAACTGATGCTAAGTGAGAAGAGCAGAACCAGGAAAAATTTGTACACAATCACAGACACATTGTGGCAACCATATGCGTGGCAACAACATATATGTGGCAACCAACTTTGATAACTGGATTCTTCTCAGCAACGCACAGTTGTAAGACAACTCTAAAAGTCTTAGGATGGAAGGAGATGCCTACACTCAGAGAAAGATCTAGAAAGACCAGAGTGTAAAAGGAGACTGAAGCAATACATGCTATCGTTCTTTTCCGTGTTTGCTTTTGTTTCTTCTTTCCCATTGTTCACTCCATTGGTAACAACTCTTCTATACAACCAGACTAATGTCCATTGTGAAAGTATTTGCAGATCCTATACTTGATTGCATGCTACCATGGGTAGGGGGTGGGGGAGAAAATTTGAAACTCAAGGGATTGTGGAACTGAGTCTTGTAAACTAAAAGTAAATAAACAAATCAATTTAAAAAAAAATTGGGTAGAGAAAGTACCCATACCAGTAAAATCGTGATTCTATCAAAATATTGTGACTAAAGTGCTTTCCAGTATAGAATGCCAAAATAATCTGTGTGAATGTGTATGCTTTTCAGAAAGAATATCCTGATGGTTTATCTATCATTTTCACCTAGAGTTCCATATTATTGGATCTGGGGATACTGGAATGGATGAAGATCAGTCTATTATATATGCCCTGGAAATCCATCATGTAGCTAAAATGCTATGCATTTGGCTCTATTTTGATGCCAGAAAAGACTAAACGTACAGAATTTCTGAACCATACAGGTCAGCATTTTACCAAGAACATAAAAAAAGTTTCAAGACCTTGCTCACACAGATCTTTTCTGTGAGTATTTGCAGCCCAGTCCTCTGGGAACATACAAGTCAACCTGTATGGTTTACTCATTGACAGACAGATGTTTTTAAACAGCATAAATAACACATGACCCTTTTAGGTTGGAATATTCTGGCTTCTTATGTCCAACTTTAACTAATAAATCAATTCAAACTACTTGATTAGGATTAAATCTATATCATTTGTCTTTATGATCAATCAATTTAAAATCCCCTCAAGTTTCAGAGCTAAGTCAGTACAAAAAACAGAATGGATGTATGTGAAATAAATTTAGTGTTTATTTCAATCTTTTATTTGAAAATGTTGAGCACATAAGATTTATTTTCAGAATATGTAACAGGTAGTTAGCAAAGAGAATCTACTCTATTCATGTAAAAAATGTATAATCTCATGTTTTCAGTCAGCATGGTTGTACATATCTATAGTCTCTGCTAGCTGAGAGGCTGAGGCTGGTGGATCCCTTGTGCGGGAGTTCTAAGCTGCAATGGGCTAAACTGGTTGGGTAACAGCACTAAGCTTGGCACCACTATAGGGTTGGCTGCCTCTCAGGCACAGAGTTACAAGACTGCCCAAGGAGAAACAAAGTGATTCAGGTCAGAAACAGAGCAAGTCAAAACTCCCAGGTCATTTAGTTATGGGATCAGGCCTATGAGTAGATACGACATCTCCAGCCTGGGAGAGACAGGAAGACTCAATATTAAAACAAAAAATAAAATCTCATTTTCTTGTTTTTCATCCTTTTTTCTTTCATTACTACATCTTACATGTTACATTTACTCACTTCTTTATTTTTCTCATCTTTTTCACATCTGTGTTGCCCTCTAAATATTAAGGTAGGAGATTGTAAGATTATATGTCCTTCTTCCAGCTTGATCTATTGCCCAGAGTCCAGCACCACATTTCCAACTATCTCCTGAAACTTTCCATTCAAAATCCAAGTCAAAAATTGAAATCACCCCTAATCATGAGTTCTTCCACCTAATTTCCCTATTTCTATTAATGGTATGACTATTTTCTCAGACACTTAGGTTTGAAACCTCAGTTTATTTTATTTTTAAATTTTCTTTTATATTATGAGCTTAACTATCAGAGGACTTTGGTTTAAGTCCTGGCTCTTCCACTTTTTTTTTTTTAACCTAAGGCAAATCGCTAAATCTGTTTCTTCATCTGTAAAAATAATGGAGTTGGACTAGATGACTTTTGAGCTCCTTTTCAGAGCCAATGTCTTACCTCTTTCAGTTTTACCTGGAAAGGAAAGCATCGTGCCTTGCCCATGGAGGTACTCAATGAATACGGCAGTTAGGCAGCTCAGTGAGACAGTATACCGTACCCAGTGTCAGGAAGATCTGAGTTCAAATCCAGTCTCAGACTTTTACTAGCTTGCTGTGACCCTGGGCAACCTCTGTACACCTCAGTTCCCCCATCTATATTAATAACCCTTATCTCCGATGGTTATTGTGAGCATAAAACAACATAACATGCTTAAAGCACTTTACAGACTTTAAAGTGCTATCTAAACACTAACTCTTTAATATTTGTCAAGTGAGTAAATTCAATTAAATGAGCTACTTATATATACTGATTTCTGGCATACTGTTTGTGCATAAACAAAATAAGAACAACATTCCTCCCTTTGGTGGTGTTTAACAAATAATATTAATGAAAGATATTCTCTTGTACATGTTTGTAAAGCCTCATTCCCTCAGATACTTAAATGATATTTGTTTACCCTCCAAGTGTGTGGGGCATGAGGAGTTGGGGGCAATACCCTCTACAAAACTGAATTCACCAAAGCTTTTGCTTAACAAAAAATGAATGAAATAAAGACAAAAAGATTTTGAGTGATATCCACATCCCACAATAAGACTTTGGAACTAGCGCTCTTTTACATTCAACAAATTCTTGAATATCACCAATTTAGTCCCTTCCCTACCTTCGATTCTGCAGGACCCAGCAATTAAAGAGAAAATTCAGAGAGGAAAAAGCCTCTTTGATCCTTTCCAGTAAGGGTAAGGTACTAATTCTGCCACGTCTGTGTGTTGGTTAGTATGTCCCTCCTCAATCTGATAATAACACAAATTCAAGTTGGAAAACCGGTCTAATAAATTCTTAGCACTGATGAACTCTGCCTTTCAGTGAAATATTTTTGGGGAAAAATGTCTGCCTGTGATGGTTCAGTGGTCAGAATTCCCTGTCCCTTTGATTCATGTTCAGAGAATAATATATTCTCTCTTTTCTAGGATAGAGTTGTTTCTTATGTTAAATCATAAACCTTTTAAATAAAAGCACTGAATATAGTTCTATCCACCCGGTAAAGAATTAAGCACAAAAACAATGATAACACATTTATAAAGAGAAAGAGAAAACTTAATGGTAGAGTCACTAGAGTAGACCAGAGGAAGGCCACAGAAATATTACAGAATCACAGAATAATAAGTTGGAAGGGATCTTAGTGGCCAGTGTACTTGAATCCATACCTAGACAAGAATCAACTCAACATTTCTAAGTGGTTATCCAACCTATGCTTGAAGATCTCCAGAGAGAGGAGACCACTAGCTCCTGAGGTTCTCTTTCTAGTTTTGGATAGTCCTAATTGTTGGGAATTTTTCCTTATAAATTTTTCCTTTCCTAACTGCTATAAAGAAACCATCTTCACTCCTTGTTCCTAGTTCTGCTCTCTGAGGCCAAGAAGTAGGCTAATTCTTTTTCTATAAGACAGCCCTTCAAATACTCAAAGATTACAACCATGTCTCCCTTTTATCAAACTAAATATTCTCAGTTTCTTTAACCAGCCTTTGTATAGCATGGTGTCTAGCCTTCAGACCTTTCCAGTCACGTTATTCTCAACCCCTTGTGGTTTATCTATCTATATTCTTCCTAAAATGTGGTGGCCAAAATAATAATAATAAATAAATACATATATATATGTGAAAAGCTGAAAAAGTACTTCCTGCTGACAAAGAGTTGTATGTTAATTACAGCTCCCGCATCTGGCTATGTATGGACATCTGTTCCTCTTTTGACAATGCTGGAGGAAATCGTCTTGTATCAATAACTCAAAAATTTTGAATATAATTACAGTATTCTAATTTTAGGTATTAATACATTTCAGTTTTAAAAAACAAATAAGCTTCATGATCTTGCTTGTCAGCATTCATTTGACTGGAATAAATTTCATTAGAAATAAAATGTGGTGGCCAGAACTAAACCTGATAGTTCAAACACTATGGATCAAGGTAGTATTTCAGGAAGCTGTCACAGCTCTTGCTCTTTAACATAGCCTAGACTAGTGTGAGCTTTTTTTTTAGGTTAGCATGTCATACCACTGGGTCCTAGTAGGCCTTCAGTCAGCTGGACTGTGCACTTTCGCCATACCTCCCACACTTAAAAAAAATTCAAGTGGGGGGATTTTCTCAGGGAACACAAAAGGGTGCCCTTTCTCCTGCTGACTATGACTTCTCATGTCCTCTAAGGAACCAAACACATAACTACCCGGCTTCATACACATTGTTCATGAAAGTTTTTGGAAAATGAAAAATGCTTTAGAAATGCTGTGAATTATTATCTTCCAAATGAACTATTTGTAGCCTGTCCTCATGGTATACAGAACTACCTTAAGCACTCTGACGTCAAACCCTTGAATCAGGGGGCAGGGAATAGACTGGGTCAGGCACATTCCAGACAAAATAAACGCATTAAGATTGTTCTCCTACATGGCCAGAGTCTGTCCAAAGAACCTTTGGGATGCAGCATATGTCTAGCATACGCTTCATTCACTGTTTACTTTCTAAAAGAGAATATGGCTATATCCTCTTCTGCCCAACAGAAACTTAAGGTACCTCTCTCCCCACTGCCCCAGCCTAGCACATGACAGAGCCCAAAAACTAAATCCAGCTGAGTTTATTTGTGTCAACTCGGAGTTGTTGCTTTACATCCTGCAGTAGCTACGTGGGAGTGTTTCCAAATACCACAGTGGCAGCACTCTAGGGGTGTGCTTGGCATGAGTCAGAGGTGATGAAGAAAGGTGAAGAAAGGTCAAAACTCTGACACTTCCACTGGCCTCCCAGCTGTCACTCTGTTAAGCATATTATTACCTCAGACTCATTGGTACTCTGGGCTGCGGCTAACCAAATGCCTGTTGTCAGCTAAGAATAGAAGAGCGCTAAAACCCACAGTGCTGATTATCATGGTGCTGTTTGGATTTATTGTGTCTTTTTGTCTGCATAATAAACAAATTTCTGAAAAGTTGTTTTCAATATTTCTTTAAATTTTTATTTTCTGGTAAAGCAGAGCTTACTATAAACACAGTGGGCAAGTCAAGATACTTAAAGGAAATGTGTGATGAATCTATCCCTCTGCCCAGAAATGAATTCTTTTGCAGTGGAATGTTCACCTCCTAATTCAGGTTCTTAAATGTCAAGCATTGGGGTATACCTATATCTGAAAGGCTTTCCTTATCATTCTGGTTTATTGTCCTTCATGTCACTTAGGCTTGGGCAGGCAGCAGCATGCTCTACCTTTTAAGGGAAACAGACCCAGAGGGTCATAATAATAGGTAGCAGTCATATAGCACTTTCAAGTTTGCAAAGCATTTTACATAAACTATTTTAATTAAACATTTAAGTTTTATTTAATTACATTAACTTTATTTAAGTTAATCATTTAATCCTTATAGCAAATTGTTCTCCCTACTTTACAGAGTAGGAAAACTGAAGCTAAGAGGTTAAGTGATATCTAGGGTCATATAGCTTGAAGGCAAGGATTGTTTTTTGTCTTTCTCTGTATCCCCAGTGCCCGGTACACAGTAGGTACTTAATAAATGCTTGTTTATTGATCAACTGAAATGTTGAATTCAGATCTTCCTCAATTCACATACAATGACAAATTAAAAGAATTAGCACAATCTGAAGAAGAGAAGACTCATGGGGGTGGGGGGAGACAGAATAGCTTGTGTTCAAGCATTTGAAGTGCTGTTGTGGGGAGCAGAGGGTTTAGGGGATTAGATTTGCTTTGTTTGTCCCCAGAGGACATAACCAAGAGTAGAATGGAAGTTATAAAGAAATAAATTAAGGTTCATTGTGAGGGGAAAAAAATTCTTAGTAATTGTTTTTAATTCAGTTGTGTGATCCTTTGTGACCCCATTTGGGATTTTCTTGGCAAAGATAAGGGACTGGTTTACCATTTCCTTCTCCAGTTCATTTTACAGATAAGGAAACTGAGGTAAATAGGGTTAAGTAACTTGCCTAGTAAGTGTCTGAGTTCAGATTTGAACTCAGGTCTTCATGACTCTAGGCCCAGCACTCTATTCACAATGCCATGAAGCTGCCCCTTCCTAATAATTAGTTGTCCAAAACTGAAATAACCTATCTCAAAAGGTCATGAGTTCCCCCTCCTTGAGGATCTTCAAGCAGAGACTGGACGGTCATGTGCAAGGTATGTTATAGCAAGGATTTCTTGTGCGTATGGAACACACAGACATGATTACTGAGATATTTTCCAAGTCTCAAATCCTGTGAATTCCAACTCCAAGTCCAAAGCTCTCTCTCTTCCATAAAATTGTCTCCCATGTAAGCAAGCAGGGTGGGGACTAGATACCATGTCCCTTTGGGTTCATCTCCTTGTCCCGGCCAACAGTATAATCCCAGTAAAACACAGTGACTCTCCCATGAAAGGAAGATTACTAATGACTTACCCAGGGGCACACCCAGTATAATTAACCTATTAACAAAACAGGCAGTGGTAGGGGTAGGGTCCTCCTCAGACATTGCTCTTGGTTTTAGCTAAACCATCAACTTATTCTTTCCTTCCCCTTTGGGTTACCTCAGGTCTTTGCTCCAAGGAAAGATGGCTCTTTAGATCATCTCCCACCCCACCCCCGCTAGGGAATTTTTTTTTTTTAATACTAAGTTTCTACCTGCTGCAACAGCTCCAGGAAAATGTTGCTTCCTAAGGCATCGGTGTGGCCTAGCTACAAGCTTTTAAAAAGTGCACAGGTGTGCTACAAATGGGGCTAATGAGCAATGCATTCTTTCCTTATAAATCCTTCAGCTGAAAGGCTACCGAGCCAGCTTGGCAATAGGCACATGGACGAGGATAGAAGACTGCCTGCCTTTGGGATTCTTCACTTCCTGGAAAAGATGGCTCTAGAAGCAAAGCTTGGCAGTCCTGGGCTCTGAACAGCAGCAATAAAAGGTGGTGAAAAGTGCTGCTAGCAAGAATTACTGACTAGGCTCCTCAGTGATGATTGTTTGCCCATCTCCATTATTGCTCGTTCCTCTCTCCACCCTCAACCCAGGAGAAGAGGAAGAGCATAGAGGTTTGGAGTGTCTTCTTTCTCACCTCAGAGATCCGCTTTCAAAGCAAATGGTTACATCTTGATTAAGGAAAGAATCAAGGAGTAAACTCATCAACGAATATAAACTATTCATTCAAAATAGAGGCCTACTACCAAGTGAGAATGGGGGGGGGGGTGCAAGAAAGGGGAGGTGGAGAAAATTACCATGAAATGATCTACTGTGCTGACTCTGCTGCTAACCAGTTATGTGACCTTGGGCAAGTCACTTAATTTCCTCCTCTGTAAATGAAGGGGGGTTGGGCTAGAACATCTCTGAGGTCCCTTTTAACTCTAAACCTGCAGTCCTGCTAAGGTCTAGAGAAGCTCAATTTGCATTGATGAAAGGACCATGTAGATGTAGGCATCTACAGCTCCTTTAATTACTGAAATATTCAAATAAGAAAAGTGAAGTGAACTTGATGTTCCTGACTAGAGCCCTGGTTCCATTTGGAAAGCAAGTTGTAGCACCATGGAAGAAAATTTTCTCCTTCCCAGTGGTGCAATTCACCGGCTTGTGTGTGTGACACAGAGGACTCAGGTCCTAGCATTGGATGCTCCAAGCCCTGATAAATTAGGGCTCTTTCTATAAGACAACAAAATTGATACATGCTTCTTCTTTCTCATAATGCCTATGAGACAGCATGAATCACCAGAGCTTGCTTGCAAGAGATAAACTTTGGTAGCAATAAATTGTCAAGATTTCAACTGTGTAAAGAGCCTTCTTGCTGCTTTATACGTTGTCGTGCACTGGTTCCAACATTTCTAATAGTCCCTGTTCCTTGAGTCCAAAGTAACATAGTCCTCTGAAGGAATCTTAGAATAACAATACAAGAGCAGCTTCTAACACACATACACAGCAAAAGCAGTCAAAAATTCCATATCCTACTGACTAAAGAACTAATTATTTTTTCCAGGATTAACAAGGAGTGGGAGTGTACATGCATATACTTTTGGTGCCAAATCAGACTTCCCGACCAAAAAAAAAACAAAACCCGAAACATACATCTGCCCACCCAAATCTGATTACTCACAAAGTAAAAAGACCAACAACCCTACAACTTGTTTCATTTTCAGGATTCATTTTTGCTCTCTAGCTCCATCTTCTGGGACTCTCTCAAAACCCTGATCTTTTGGTCACATGCTGCCCATTCCAAGAAAAAAAAAACTAAGTTCTGATTTTTTCTTTACAGGTTTTAAAAGTTTATCCTGCTTTTATTAATTGGAAAGAAGAGTAACTATATGGAAACTGTGCCTACTCTTTAGAATAGCTTCAAAAACAGGCACAGAAAGTTATAGCATTTTAGAACTGAAGAGATGGCAAACAATAATAACTCCCATGCTTGGTTGTGAATAAGTCACTTCACCTAGCTAATTCTCAGTTTCCTTATTTTTAAGATGGGGGTGAAAATATCTGCACTATCTACCTTACAGGGTTGTTGTCAGGAAAACCTTAAGTAGAGTCATCAGAATTATACCCATTTTACAGATAGGTAAACAGAGGCCTAGAAAAGTGTCGTGATTCATTTTAGATGACAGCTAGTTAGTTTCAAAACTCAGAGTAGCAAAGAGGCATCTTGACCTCCTGGTCAGTGCTTTTTCTATGACAGAATGGGAGTAGACATGGAGGACAGAGGAATAGTGACCCATTATTATAGAATCATAGGGTTTAGTGGAGCCTTGAGGGGTCAAATCCATGTCCTGAATTCATCAGAGGTAGTCTATTCAGAAAGAATGCTGGAATAAGGGGACATAGGTTCTAGTTCTGACTGCAGATAACTTGCTTCATGAGCTTGGGTAATTATCTGGGTCTCTTTTATCACCTATAATATCAGAGGACTGGATCTCTGCTGTCCCTGATGAGTCTGACATTCTATTTAAGGAAAAAGTTTTTATATACTCTCTGATAAATGAGATTTTTTACCATATTTTAAAGACTTTGGGGAGAAAAGATACCACAACCTCCTTCAATAATCCATTCCAGTGTTTAAAAATTTTCACCATGACTTTCTTTTATGTCTCATTAAAATTCCTGAAGCTTAGGTCCATTTCTTCACATTTTTGAAGCAGTGGATGGTATTCACCATCCTTTCTATAAAATTCCTAAATGCATTTGAAAATTCTACTAGCCTTTAAAAGCATAGAAAACAGCAAGCTGTTGATAATGTTAACCTAGCAGTGGAATTTTTCATAACCTTTTCCATGTATAAAAGAAAAGAAAGAACAAGGAAAGAAAAGAAAAAGAAAATTAAGGAGCTATGTTTGAATATAAAAAATTAGTAATAGAAATAATTGTAAGAATATTGGTTCAAGCATACTTTTAAACTAATACAGTTCATAATAAAAATATTCCTTAAAATTTCATTTCTGTAAGTACTTTTGAGACACTGAGTTTCTTTCTGCTTTCCTTTCTCTTTTTTCTTGCTTATAAGTAATTGAGTTCATGGATTTTTATCAAAAATGTAAAGAGATGAATGGTCTTAAAAAATTTACTTAAAGTTTTAATGTTACTGAGAAATATATATCTATATAAATATATGATATATATAAATATATACACACACATCTTTGTGGAAAAAACATTTCATATTTCTAAGTCATAGAAGGAAGAAAAGGCAGCTAGATGGAGCAGTGGAAAGAATGGCAGACCTAGAGTAAGGAAGATGAGTTCAAATCCATCCTCAGACACTTAATAGCTATGTGATCCTGGTCAAGTCATTTAACCCTATTGGCCTCAGTTTCCTCATCTATAAAATTACCTGGTAAAGGAAATGGCAAATCACCCCAGCATGATTGCCAAGAAAACCCTAAATGGGATCATGAAGAGTTGGACATGACTAAACAGAAAGAGGAGAAATAACAAAAAAAAAGAGGTCATTTTCAGCTTCATTTTCTTGACTACCTTGCATTATCATTTTTACAGTAAAAAATACATTGCTGAATTTGATTTTATTATTTTGACAATATCAAATGACTATGTATGTCAACCAGTCATTCCAGTAACTAATGCCCACAGTATTAAGGGATATATTAGCAGTTTGATCTAAATAAAATTATTATCATCATCATCTCTGGAAATAATCACTGCCAATCACTGTTGAATGTTCCAGATGAGTTCAACAAGCATATTGCCTGGTTCCTTCCCTTCATGGGTATAAGAGTGTGGCCATCCATCTTCTGCCTGCCCTTTGGCCACCACTGCCCTCACTGTGCTGCTACAACCCCCTCCTCTACCTGTTCCCACTATACCATCCATTCCCTTTAGCTTTGATAGGGCAGGATATCTATAACTTTATTTTATCCATTCCCAACACTTGATTAGTAGGGAAAGAGTTAAAAGTGGGTCCTGAGTGTTTCCAACAGTCCCCTACTTGAGCACACACCATTACTCTGCCCCCACCCCTCCTACTATCTGTCTTCCCACAGTATAACATAAAAACCCCAAAATGTACTGTTACTTTCTCTAGGAGCTCCTCTAGTTCATTGGAATGGCTGGCAATAAAATCAATTAAGGTAGCATGCATATTTAGAGTTCCAGGCATAAACTTGCTCTTTCTTTGCAAGGAAAACAGAAACTAATTCATGTTGGCATTTTGAAAAGCATTGGCAGAGTTAATATATGAGAACCTCAGAAAGTGGTCTCTCCAACCCTTTCTCAAATAGAGGCATCCTCACAGCAAGAGACTTTTCAACCAAGAAGTTTCTGAATGTGTAGGATGAGCAACAGGATAAAATCAGAGAAGAGATCATGATTGAGTCTGTAAAGATGGTGTACATTGTGGTGGCTGGGCTGGACGTTGATACTATTCCCCCTCTGTTCTCTACTGCATAGTCGAGTCTGCTGGTCACCAAATAATAGACACACACACACACACACACACACACACACACACACCAGTCCTGATTAACTCTGCTCTGATTAACACACTGAGAAAAGATAATAAATCAACCTGGTTTAGAAGCTACTACTCCATAGGCCAAGTCTATGTGAACAGAAAATGCCATACAAGCAGTCCTCGAGCTTCTCATGGGCTTTGAAGAAGACACCATGTAACAAAACAGTGTAAGCCTAACCTGACTGATGCATAGAATCAATATGATTTAGCACTGGATGATATCCATGATCTCATGCTCATCTTTTTATAGACATAGCCACAAACATCAAATTTAATCGACTATCGATTATAAATCTCTCTGTTTATGTAGGACACATTGAATCAATTACAGAGAGGTTACCATGATGTGGTGGGATAATGATGGTGGCTCACATCTCTATAGCGCTTTTAAGGCTGATACCCACAGCACCTTTCCTATGAGGTAATTAAACATGTGTTATCATCACTATGCCCCTATTGTACCCATTTTTACAGATGAAGAAGTAGGTATTAGAGTATTATTGTGGGTATCATAATGCCTATTTTACACATAAGGAAACTGAGATTTTGCAAGGCTAAGTGGCTTGCCCAGGCTCATGTGGCTAAGTATGGGAGTCAGTGTTTGAATCCTTTTTTCATGATTCCAACCTCACACTCTAATCCACTTTACATTGGCCCATGAATCATAAGCCAGATCCTGGTCTTGTCTTTGCCACCAACTTCCCATTTGCCAGTCATCTTCCAGACTCGATTTATTTCTATGTAAAATGGGCATAGTCTTGGCACCTGCCTCCCAGGATTGCTTTGAGGACTGAATGAGACAGTAATTGTAAAGCACTTAGCACAGAGTCCGGCACACAGCAGGTGCTATTTAAATGTTGACTATTGTTGTTACTGCTGTTTTTTCTAGTTGTTTTTCTCACGCTCCATCAAGGTAAAAAAAAAGTCTTTCATTCTAGGCTAGGGTAATATAGTAACCAATTCAAAAAAATTACAATTGATTAAGCAATTACAGGGATAGGACCTTGGGGAAAGGGGAAAGAAGGAGGGATGGACACTGCAAGCAGCAAGAAAATAATGGGAGGACCCCCAGAAAAGGAATTATTATGCCTGTGTCCAGGAGCCAAAAAGATCCTGGGAAGAGAGGTTTATTTGTCAAAAGGGGATGTCCTGAGATCAGGGGTGGAGAAATCAGTTGTTCTTGGAGTCACCTTCTAAGCCAGTGGTTCTCAACCTTCCTAATGTCCCAACCCTTTAATACAGTTCCCCATGTTGTGGTGAACCCCAACCATAAAATTATTTTCGTTGCTACTTCATAACTGTAATTTTGCTATGATTCTTAATGTAAATATCTGATATGCAGGATGTATTTTCATTGTTACAAATTAAACATAACCCACAGGTTGAGAACTGCTGTTCTAAGAGAGGTGAAAACAGGTGGAAACACAGGTGAATCTTCCACAACTCTGATTTCCCTTTTGTCCTCTACTCCAAACCCAGTCTTCCTCTTTGCTACTTCCCCCACTGAAGCAGAAAGACCTTTTATAAACTGTATAACAGCTACAACTATCCAGCAAAGAAACATACTTCTCATTCCTGAACAAATTCAAATACAATTTTGATGGCCTTTGTAATCCAATCATCAGTCAAGAATGGTAGAGAAGACAGTTTTTAATGTCTATTACGTATATATAAATAAACCTATTGCAGCATCTGTCCACTCCCCTTCTTTTTCCATCACAATTACCATTACATTTACCCTATGCCCTGCAGATCAAAAGTTGGCAAAAGGAATGAGGAACGTCTGGACGCCACAATGCACAAAGGATATCTTTGCAAAGCCCCCTAAGTGGACATACGTACCATTTGAACAATTAAGAATAACCCTTACAATTATGTGCTAAGAAACTTTTGATTTTTCTATTTTAGAAAACCCTTAAGTTATTCCTGTAGCTTAGGAAATCACCCAAACAACTAGGTGATATGGGTGATAGTCTGAATTGCTAAGCTAGAATAATAGTGATAACAGAGGGCTAATTTTGAGGCTGCTAAGTGGTACAGTAGACAGAGGCACTGGACAGGTCTGAGTGGCACAGTGGGTAAAGCCCCAAACCTGGAGTCAGAAAAACCTGAGTCTTTCCCCAGAATCTTATTAGCAGAGTGATCCTGGTCGGGTCACTTGACCTCTTTTTGCCCCAGATTCTTCATCTGTAAAATGGGGGTAATAACAGCGCCTGCCTCCCAAGATTGTTATAAAGATCAAATGAGATATTTGTGAGCCCTTGACACAGTGCCTGGCATATAACAGGCACCATAGAAATCCCAGTGGTTGTCATTATTACCTGCATTTGGGTCCTGCTTACCAGCTCTATGACTCTGGAAGAATCAGTTAACTTTCCTCAACTCCAGCTTCTTCATCTGTGACATGGGCAGAATAATAGCACCTTTCCTACAAGATTATTGAAAGGATCACTTTGCAACACTAAAAACACTATGTACATGTTAACTGTTATCATTATCATTATTACAATCAGTGATTTCCATAGTGGTCTTAATACTTTTAAAGACATGAAACTTACTTCATATTCTCAAGGAATCCTGAAAAGTCATGGACTAGGCAGAGGCTCCATGGCCTGTGGCATTGGCCTGCAACACTGCCAAGTGTGGCCCGAGCCAGATTAAAATGTAATTGAGGAAAACCTCTCTCATTTGGACCATTACATTACATTAGCCTTGTACATGGTCTCTCTACCTCCAATCCATACTCCACGCAGCAGTCAAAATGGTTTTCCTGAAATTCAGCTCTGATCTTTTCACTTTGCACTTCGTGAAATCAGTGGTTCCCTATCACCTCTAGGGATCAAACATAAACTCCTCTCCTCAATGTTAAAATCTCTCCAGAGCCTGATCCCTTAACCCTTTCTAGTCTTATACACTATTCTCCACCACACATTCTGGTGCACTGCTCTACTCACTGTTGTACACACAAGATGCTCCAGCTCTCATCTACACACCTTTGCATTTGCTATCCCCCATGCCTGGAGTGCTTTCTCCCTCTTAGCTCCATCTCTTGGTTTTTTGTTCAAGACTCAGATTCAGCATTACCATCTACATAAAGCCTTTCTAGATCCTCCTGGCTTATAATGCATTCTCTTCTGAAACAACCTTGTACTCATTTTGTATATGTTATTTGTATGTTTAGATACATACATGTTGTCTCCTCTATTAAAATGTAAGTTCTTTGAAGCAGGGTTTCACTTTTGTCTTTGTTATCTCCAGCATTTAGCACAATAAATGTCTAATAAATGTGGAAGTGATGAGGTGTAGGCTCTGGGATCACCCTCACCTTGAGCCCTCCTTGAATCTTTGAGGTACATGCTCTGGGGAACCCCTTGCCTATCAAAATATCAAATGACCCTTGCATTGACCTCATTAATTCCACCTGAAGTCCCTCCCCAAACTCATTACTGGAGTTTGACCTCATTGGCTCCTCCTGAAAACCCTTCCCAGGCTCCTCCTCTAAACCACCCCTAGATTCCTCTGTATATAAGACCCCATCTTCACTCCATTTGTGTGAGAGCGCCACAGAATGCCCTAGCAGAGACTTGCTCTGTGTTAAAGCTCCATAAAACAACCTAGCATAGACTGGCTCCTTAATAGTCTACACCATGTCTTTAAATAAACTTTACTTTTTCTTTGGCTGAGAAGACTTGAGTGAAATTCTTTCAGCAGGACCCGGCATGTTGGTATTTTGGGGTCTTAGGCAGCCCTAACCCTCTTTGGGTACCTCTTCAGAAAGAAGTAAAGAAGGAAGGAAGGAAGGAAGGAAGGAAGGAAGGAAGGAAGGAAGGAAGGAAGGAAGGAAGGAAAGAAGGAAGGAAGGAAGGAAGGAAAAAAGGAAGGAAGGAAGGAAGGAAGGAAG
>CM053594.1:265768155-265804075 GCA_028646575.1 Pseudocheirus occidentalis
AAGTTGAATTTGCCAGATGGGAAAAAGAATCTCAAAAGCTTTCTGAAGAGAATAATTCCTTCAGAATTAGAATGGAGCAAATGGAAGCAAATGACTTTATGAGAAATTAAGATACTATTAAACAGATTCAAACAAATGAAAAAATAGAAGGCAATGTGAAATATCTCATTGAAAAAACCACTGACTTGGAAAACAGATCCAGGAGAGACAATTTAAAAATTATTGGACTACCTGAAAACCATGATCAAAAAAAGAATCTAGAAAACATCCTTCAAAAAAGTCTCCAGAAAAATTGCCCTGATATTTTAGAATCAGAGGACAAAATGGAACTTTAAAGAATTCATTGATTACCTCTTGAAAAAGATCCCAAAAAGAAAACTCCTAGGAATTTTATAGCCAGGTTCCAGAGTTCCCAGAACAAGGAGAAAATATTATGAGCTGCCAAGAAGAAACAATTTGAATACTGTGGAAACACAATCAGGATAACCCAGGATCTAGCAGTTTCTACATCAAGGGATCAAAGGGCCTGGAATATGATATTTTGGAGATCAAGGGAGCTAAGATTAAAACCAAGAATCACCTACCCAGTAAACTTGAGTATAATGTTCTAAGGCAAATATAGTCATTCAATGAGGTGGAGGACTTCTAAGCATTCTTGACGAAAAAACCAGAACTGAACAGAAAATTTGACATTCAAATATAAGAAGCATGAGAAGGTAAACATGGAAAAAGAATCATAAAGAACTTATCAAAGTTGAACTATTTACATGCCAACACGGAAAAATGATAATTATAACTTATGAAACTTTTCTCAGTATGAGGATAGTTGAAGGGAATATAAATGTATATGTATATGTATACATACACATATATCTATATAGGAGGGTATATATGCATATGAATACATATGTGAGTGTGTATACATATGTGTACACAGACAGAGGGTGTAGGATCAATTGAATAGGATGGGATGATATTTTAAAAGATGAAATTGAGAGCTGGGAGAGGAATAATATGAGAAGAGACAGGGAGAGACAGAACAGGGTTAATCCTCTCATATAGAAGAGGCAAAGGATAATTGTTACAATGGAGGGGAAGAACAGGAAGGCAAAAGGGAATGTGTTAACCTTACTCTCATTGAAATTGGCTTAGGGAAGGAATGACATACACTCTAAATTGGGTATCTTGGCCTACGGGAGAGTAGGGGGGAAGGGGATAAGAGGGGGAGGATGGAGGGGAGGGCAGGTTGGGAAGGGAGGGTTGTTAGAAGCACACACGTTTGTAAAGGGACAAAGTAGAGAATAGAACAAGTGGGGGTGGAATAGGAAGGAGGGAAATATACAGGCACTGAGGTAGGGAGATCCATCTTGACCTTCCAGAAAGTCAGAGGGGTGATGGGGGAGGATATAGAAGAGAGCTGATTGGGGGAGGGGGTATGCAGTGGGATTGCTGCTTTGAGGCGGTAGGTAGGGGAAAGACAGGGAGAAAATTTTCAAATCAAAATCTCATAGAAATGAATGGTGTAAACTAAAAATAAACAAAAGTTTATAAAATAAAGTGAGAGAGAGAGAGAGAGAGAGAGAGAGAGAGAGAGAGAGAGAGATTTCTTCACTTGCCTAGCTACCAGCTCCACTATCTACTCTTCATTGTATGGTTCCTGAAAGTTGAGAACTTCGTCTCTAGCTACTGAATGTGCCAGGCCAATTCATTTTCAGTCTGACTGTACTGTCAGTCCAATTTATGCATCACAGTCAAAAACAAAACAACCAAGGAATGCTGACATTGGCATTTTCTTTACCTGCCATGAACAGTCTGCTCCAGCACCTACTGAGCTAATCCATCTGCCTGAACAGGAGCTTGCTGTTTGTCCTACAGAAAGGGACATCACAATCAGAAAGGCTCTAGAAAGAGAGTGCCAGGCAGTGCCCCATATCCAATTAGATTACCTTTCTCCTTGGTGTCTGCTGGATTCTTTACCCAGTTCATCCATGAAGTGAACCAAGACCATCTCTTCTCATTCCAATTTGCCAAAACTATGAGGCTCTAAAGTCAGTCCTATCTTAGTTCAAGTTCAATAGTGGGACAAAATGGGACACTCAAATCACAATTTTGTTTTGCTTTAGTTTTTGCTTTGTTTTGTTCGTTTTCCCATTAGTACTTCCCATTGTAGGAAGACTGTCCTATAAGACTTGAGACTGGATATGGAAGGTAAGGAATAATGAAGAGTTAAGGATAACAGTGAGGTTGTGAAGCTGAGGGACTGGGAAGATGGACTTGCCCTCAACAGTATTAGGGAAGTTCTGGGGGAGGGGGAGGTTTTGGGGAAAATATAATGAGTTCAGTTTTGGACTTGTTGAGTTTAAGATGTTTACAGGATATCCAGTTTGAAATGTTTGAAAGGCAACTGGAGATGCAAAGTTGGAGGTCAACAGAGAGGCTGGAGCAGGACAGATGGATTGAGAATTGTTGGTATACAGAAGGCAATTAAATCCATGGGAACTGATGAAGTCATCAAGTGAAGTAATATAGAGGGAGAAGAGGAAAGAAGCCAGGACAGAACCCTGTGTGACACCTACCATTCATTAAAGGGTGTGATCTGGATGAGAATCCAGCAAAGGACACTTAGTAAGATAGAAAGAGAACCAGGACAGTGATGTCCTGAAAACCTAGAGAGAAGAGAGTACCACAGAGGAGAGAGTAAACAGTGTCAAAGCCTTCAGAGAGGTTGAGGATAATGAGGACTAAGAAAAGACCATCGGATCATCTGAATGAGCTAAATAGCTGATTTGGCAAATGGATCTGTCTGCCAAGTTTAGAGTGTGGGGCTAAATTGGGTGTTCAAAAAATATTTAAATACCTGTCACTGTGTATACATGACAATGGGCTGAAATATAAACAGAACCTCATAGATCCAAGTATCATAGATTAGAACTTGAAAGGATCTCAGAGGTCATGCTGAAGTGTGATGCAATAGAAAAGCAAGATGGATTTGGAATCAGAGGACTTAACTTTACTCTCTGTCACATGTACAATCAGAGGCAAGTTACATAACTTCTATGCTCCTCAGTTTCCCCAACTGCAAAATGAGAAAGTTGGACTAAACCAAGGGTACTTAACCTTTATGCATATCTTAAACCCCTTTGGCAGGCTGGTAAAGGGCATGTATAGTATTTTTAAATGCATAAAATAAAAATACATTGGGTTACAAAGGAAACCAACTATACTGAAATATAGTTACCAAAAAAAATTTTAAGTTTACAAACTCCCTGGACTAGATGATTTTGAAATATCCCTTCCAGCTTCAAACTATGATCCTAACTTAGCCCTTATTCCACTGTACAGATTGTCTTATTTTAAACATATATGTACGTATATACATATGTATATATATGTGTATATATATATATATGTATGTATGTATAGCACAGCTAGGTGCTACCTTATCATCTCCCTACCTATCTCGAGTTTCAACCTCCATTACGTATCTTTGTTCTATCTAAACTCAAAGTTATTTTCTTCAACAGAGAAAAGAAGCAAAAACAAGAGTCGAGCAGCATTCCCTTCTCTTTATCATCGGTCAACATCATCTCCTACATCTTTATTAATCCTCTCCCTTCCTTAATCCTCCTCTTTTCCTCAATATATATTTAAAATAAACCTGTTTGTCCTCCTTAGCTTTCCTAACCAGACTCATTCATTCTGAGTTTTTACACTCTTGAATTCATCCCGAGTTGCCTGCCTTGGGTTCTAGCTTCTTCTGCACATGTTTTGTTTTGTTACTAATTTACATTGACAAAAGAGTCCCCTGTGCATCTATACCAGATGTTATAAAGAGTTGCCCCTTTTCATCCTTACTATTTTTTTCTTTGTAAATCAGAATTTCATTTCTGAAACTTTTCCATCTTTCCAGGTTGATTTCCATGGTGGAATTTTAGCCAGTGGGGATCTACTCCTTCAACAAAGCACATAGTAAATACCTAATAAATGCTTATTTCCTTCTTGCTTTTCTCCCTATGAACTTGTTGAAATATTTTATCCTACAATTTGAGGTATACACATTCTTCTCCTCTATTATGAATATGCAATGGTTACTTTCCCTAGATATCCCTATCATTTCTACCCCAAAAGTGAGAAAAAGTTTTAAATCAAGAAATTGTGAATTGTTATGTCTTTGGCAAAGAGAGCTCTAAAACAAAATTGCAGATATCGGTTACTCCCACAAGCAGGCTTTAATTCCAGGCTTGTGATCTGTTTCCAAACTCCTATTTACTTTTTAATGTCACATAGCCTCTGCCTTGGAGAAACATGCCATTCAATAAAAGATAATGTGTACTGAGAAAATATGAATAAATGCACATTAAAATAGCTGTCAATAAGTATTTACATATTGACAAATATTAGTTTAATCACATCAATGCAATTCGCCAAATATTTATTTTATCTAAAACCTACTATGTGCAAGGTAAGAAAGAGGCTAGTAATAAAGAACCAATATTATAATTAAAAGACCTGGGTTCAAGTCTTTAACTCACACATGTTAGCTATGATCAATTCATTAAGTTTCCCAAGATGGTAAACTGCAGAGACGCTGACAATCTACAACAGTGGAATAAGTGACCACACCGGGAATCACCATGCTGACAAAATCTGAGTTTGAAAAAAGGCAAAAACAAATTAAAATGCATAAAGCATTGAAGAAAACCAGGGAGAATGGATAAAGAAAGGTTATAAGAAAAAAAAATGTGTTTCAAGAAAGGCTTTTGGTTTGTGTTTTTGGAGGGGGGAAGGCAGGGCAATTGGGCTTAAGTGACTTGCCCAAGGTCACACTGCTAGTTTGTATGATCAAGTGTCTGAGGCTGAATTTGAACTCAGGTTCTCCTGACTCCAGGGTTGGTGCTCTATTCACTGTGCCACCTAGCTGCCCCCAAGAAAGGCTTTTGAAGAAGAGGAACACTGTTTGGAGGAAAAAAGAATGCTATGGAAGAAGTAAAGGAGAGCTTGACATAAGGAGAAGCCAGATTACTAACTCCAAAGTAATAGTGAGCATAGAAGGCAGCTGGTAAATTTATACAGCTGGATCAGAAAGTTACAATGGAAAGAATCGATCCTGTAAATTTAAGAAATGTCTGTTGAATTAAATTGAGCAATGTTTTAAAAAAACTCATCATCCACATAATCACAGTCTTTACCAAACAGAAACCCTCCTGAGTTGTTGTCCTTTATAGTACCTTTGTTTACAGAAGATTCTTCAAAAAAAAGCCCTCAGTGATGAGTTTTAGAAACCATCCAGAATGAATCACCACCTACTAAAACTGCTTGAGTCATGCGCTATCAGAGAGCTGAGACATCAAAGAAAAAGATTAACAATTTCTTTCATTAAAAGCAAAACAAGAAAAAACAAAGCAGACTCATATTGCCCCAAAAGTGAAAATATTTGAATCAGGTATTTGTAAAATGGGAAAAAGGAGCCTCAGACTACTGCCCATCAATCAGTAGCTATGTTTAACACATATACAAAAGTTAATAGAGCAACCTATAATGTAAGACAAATTAGTGTTATTAGTATAAAGTTTATGGTTCAATGAAACTAATAATTTGCTGTAACACAATGGTAATAATTAGAAAATTATGATAAATTGATGTGGATTTTTAAATGACAAAAAACCTTATAACCTTACATAGTTTACTATCTCCATCAAATTTCTCTGCTAATTTCATACACAGCTGCCTCAGGTTGAAATAAACAACTTACCTTTTTAAAATAATATATATGTGGAAGATTTTTTAATTTAAGAAACACATAATGGTGGAAATAAAATTCACAAAAATAAAATATCCTGTTAAACAAACAAATTTGATATTTTGCTTG
This sequence comes from Pseudocheirus occidentalis, assembly GCA_028646575.1. Taxonomy (NCBI): domain Eukaryota; kingdom Metazoa; phylum Chordata; class Mammalia; order Diprotodontia; family Pseudocheiridae; genus Pseudocheirus; species Pseudocheirus occidentalis. The sequence continues at coordinate 265,774,025 of CM053594.1, forward strand.
GTACAAAATATCTTATTTTTTAAGGGCCTAATTTTCTTAGGGAAATTATATTTAAAAGAAATTATAGCACTATTTCCTTATTTGCCTTTAAATCTAGATAAGGTTGACTATTATTTACAAACTTATTTCTTGTGTCATGTGATAGTTACACAGGAAAAACATGTCACTTGAAAACAATTGAACCATATTACTTTATTTTTCTATGGCTTTGTGAATAAAAGCTACATATTTCCTACAAACAAGCTCCTAGCTTTGGAAAGCATTAGAACCTTTGATGAAGGTTAACCTCTTACAGGAAATACAAGTCACACTTCTTTGGGGCAACATACCATATGTCTATTCATGATGAACTGTAGCCTTTGGCATCTCTATGAGGCCCAAGTTCTGATTAGAACAGAACTTTCCAAACAGAAAGGGAGCACCAATTCATTGCTGCTACCATAACTCTGAAAGTTACAAAAATGGTGATTGCATTTTGGCTCTCAATTATAGGAGATATATTTATGTAATACAAGATATTTTGTTAAAAATAAAAAAGAGATAGAGAGAAAGAAGGAGGGAGGAAGGAAGGAAGGAAGGAAGGAAGGAAGGAAGGAAGGAAGGAAGGAAGGAAGGAAAGAACACACCAAGATATCAAAAAAAATAAGTTTTAAAAGGCTATGAATGAACTATCATCAAATATTTCATGGCCGGAAGGGATAAAATAAAAGAAATGAATATCATAAAAAAGTGAAAACTTGGTTAATAACAGAGTTCAGTATTTGATTTTTAGATAGCCAGTTTAAATCAAGTCTTTTATGCTAAAAAATGATGGGGGGGGGGGTTTCCCATTCAACACATGGCTAAGTATCTAAGATGAAATTCCATGACAAAAAGTTTTATTCTTTGTTTTCTATGGAACCTGTCATGAAAACACAAATTCGGTGACATCATCTTTAAACCCTGTCAGCTGCAGCCAAGCCTGACTCGGAAAAAAGTAACTTGTGCATATCATTACTCTCTTTGGATCAAACACTTCAGAAATAGGCACTGTTCTCAATAATGCTTCTGGGTAGGGAGGAGGTGTTTCACCCCCCCTCCCGCTCCCCCGCGGACTGACTTTTCTGCACACATTCCTCTTTCACTGCTTTTGTCCTTTTCCAAGAGTAAGTTCTCAAGATTCCTCTTGTGCAATGCAGCTGATGACCATTCCTCTATCCTTCGGTCCTTCCACTAACACTTCATCATTCTCTAAACTTTGATTTCATCAGAAACTATGTTCTAAACATTGACGATTCTTGGACATTTCTAGCTGGTCTTAACTCTCCCACTTCACTCCCCTCTCGTTCCTCAAAGCAGATTTTTAAGGAGAAGGCAAGATCTGTTGATGCTTCTTCCTATTCAGCCATCCATCCCACTTCCCTCTTTGTTTCCAACACTGTTTGTTTTCTTTGTAAGCCATTTACTAACAAATCATAAAGGGTATGTATGCCTTACTAGATTTTGTTTTTCTTTTCTGTCATGACAGCATGCTGCTTGAGAAAATACCTGGTGCTCATTTTTAATGATATAATGAAATCTCATTTTTTAATTACCTGAACAAAAACGTTGCAAGTCCATCAGATTGCCTTTCAGGGCCTGCAAAGGTATTAGCTGACTCCATAACCAATTACCTACATTTCCCTTTTACTTATTGCAAATGTGACCTTTTGTTAGAATTTGATTGCAAGTTTCCTGCTGTGAGTGTATAACTATCTGAGTGTCTGAGGCCAGTCGTTCCTCTCCTCTCGTGTGATGACTGCTGTTAATTTTAATATCCTCTGATGGTTGGAGAACAAATAAGTGTCTCTGACATAGTGCAGAGGCATTGCAAGGTGGGTAAACCAGTGCTTTAATGAGTAGGAATCAGTGCACTGAGGGGGCCTACCAGTGACAACCCAAAAGACCTACAACCTGGGAGAGGAAAAATAATCTCTTGTCTGTCTGAAGTCAAGACATCTTGTTGTGTTTATAGTGTTAGAAGAGTCCTGAGCCCTGCATAATGAATGAGGCTTTAAGGTGGGAGAGGGGACTCACAAAAGGCCAAGAATTGTAATTAAAGTTTTGCGTGCATTATTCTTAGAAATCTATTAGTTGACTTTGGGGAGTGAAAACAGATAGTCGAACTATGTGCTGCATCAATTTAAATGTGAACATGTGTTCCCAAATGCCTTCTAACATAGACCTGAAATGGAAAACTAAGGCACTGACTAGCTATGTCAGGGACCTATTTTCAGAATACACATACATATGTGTATATGTGTTATGTATGTGTTTGTGTGTATATGTGTGTGCTTATATGTACACATACACATATGTGCACACACCTATATGTGTGTGTATTAATAGATACATGCATATGTACATACACCTACACATATTATACATATGCAAAGAGAGAGAAAGACTCAAGTTAGACTTGAAGAATAAAATTCATACCTAATTCTACTTTACTGTATCACCCAGATTAGTAAGGATGTAGGACAGGATTGAAATACCCTACCTTCCCCTCACCTCCCCCCAAGATATCCTTATTTTCAAAATAAATAAATTGAAATAACATTTCAATATCCTTATTTATAAAAGTAGGTAATCCACCTGACAGTTTTATGTCATCAACAATTTCCTGGGTGTTTTTCCTAGCTCCCATTGGTTGCCTAAAATTAGCTAACTAGGGATGAGTTTTATTCTTCATGTCTAACTTGAGTCTCTCTATAAAGATAGGTTAAGAGATATTATGTAGATATATCTACAGAAAGATAGAGATATGTAAGCTATTTGTTGGATAGAAAGACAGACAGACAGACAGATAAAGATATACTGAAAATGTGTCCATGACTTAGTCAGATAGCTAAAGTGTGCCCAAATTTTCCATTTCCAGTCTGTGCTAGAATCTACTTGTGAACCCTTATTCACACTTAAAATGATGCAGTAAACTATCTATATCTTCGTTCCCCACAGTCAACCAGTAGATTTCTCAGAATTGATGCATGCATTTTTCTATCCCACCTCTAAAACTGTGTTGATTGAAGGGTTGTATATGCATGTTCAGTCATTCAGTCATGTCCAACTCTTCATGGCATCATATAGCACGCCAGATTTTTCTATCCTCCACCATTTTTCAAAGTCTGTCCAAGGTTATTGTTTTCATCCCACTATCTCTCCATCTCATCTTCTGCCACCTCCTTTGCTTTCTGCCTTCAGTCTTTTAGCATTTTTTCCAATGATTTCCCCTCTTCTCATCATGTGGCCAAAGGATTTAAGCTTCAGCTTCATTATTTGACCTTCAAGTGAAGAGCATGAATTAATTTCTTTAAGTATTGACTGATTTGATTTCCTTGCTGTTCAAAGGACTCTCAAAAATCTTCTGTAGCACCATAATTCAAAAGCCTCAATTCTGAACCTCTAAGCTTTCAATATAGTCCAACTCTCAAAACTGTACATTGCTAGTAGAAAAATCATTGCTTTGACTTTGTTGGCAAGGTGATACAACTCTGCTTTTTAGAATGCTATCCACATTTGCAATTTGCAAGGAAGCTTTCCTTCCAAAGAATAAGCATCCTTTAATTTCATGGCTGCTGTCACCATCTGTAGTGATCCTATAGCCTAAGAATATAAAATCTGACCCTGCTTTCATTTCTTCTCCCTCTCTCTGCCAGAAAGTAATGAGACCAGTTGCCAAGATCTGAGTTTTTTTTTACGTTAAGCTTCAAGTCAGCTTTTATGTTCTCTTTCACCCTCATCAAGAAGCTTCTTAATTCCTCTTCATTTTCATCAGAGTAGTATCATCTGTATATCTGAGATTGTTGATATTTTTCCTAGCAACCTTAATTCTGGCTTTTGAGGTGTCCAGTCTGGCATTTTGCATGATGTACTGATAGAGTAAATTAATTAAATAAGGTGACAATATACAGTAGTCTTGTACTACTTTTCCAGTCTTAAACCAATTGTTCCATACCTAGTTCTAACTGTTTCTTCTTGACCCACATACAGGTTCCTCAGGAGACAAGTAAGATGATTTAGTACTCCCGTCTCTTTAAGGACTTATCACATTTTGTTGTGATCTACATAGTCAGTGGCTTTAGTATACTCAATGAAGCAAAAGTAAATTTTTTTTATGGAACTCTCTTGCTTTCTCCATAATCCAGCAAATGTTGACAATTTGGTCTCTGGTTCCTCTGCCTTTTCAAAAACCAGCCTGATCTTCTGGTAATTCACATTCTCAATGATGAAGCCTAGCTTAATGAAACTTAAGCATAACCTTGCTGGTGAGATTGCAGGATTACCCTAACACAAAGGCTGCCAAGTCAGGAAATTGCTATGAATAAAGCACAGAAATACTGCTGAGTTGTGACTTGATGGCCTTGAGGTGAGTGGCTTAGATGTAAAGTCATTGATTCCCCAGTAATCAAAGGAGCTAAGAAAAATAACTCAGCCTTAGACAAGGGTGAAAATAAGCCTAGGACAGAGGGAGTATAAAAGACAGAGGGGATTAACAGAATGTAATCTCCTTAAGGGAAAGAGATGCTTTTAATTTTGTTTCTGTACACTCAGGGCCTAAATATTTTTGTCTTGCCACATAGTAAGCACTCAAAGAAAGGTCACTGAATTGAATTGAGCTGAACTAACTCTGTGTTAGGACTAGGGGAGACAAACTAGAAGTATTTTTCAAGTCTGAAGGAAATAAAAAAAGAAAGTACGAGAAAGAGGCTCCATTACAATTATATGCCACATTTTTTTTTCTCCCAGTTAATTCTTCAGCCATTCTCCCAGTTAATCTTTCTCTTCCTTTAAGTCCCATCTCAGGTGCCATTTTCTCTATGAAGCCCACCCCGAACCCCTGACAGAAAGTCATTTCTCCTTTTCCAAAGTTTCTCATGTCTGGAATTCTTTTTTTTTTAATTTATCATGTTCTACTCTGTAACATGCTTATTACTTTGTATGCTCCTTGAGAACAGGAATTATGTTATTTTGCATTTTAGTATCCAATGTGCCCTGCACATCAGGAATTTAATAAATATGTGTTCCATTAAGTTGAATTAGCTTTAATCTAGTCCAACCTCTTCATGCTAAAGGTGAACAAAGTGAGTCTCACAGAGGCTAAGTGACTTGTCCAAGGTCACACAGCTATGTAATGGTAAAAGTCAGACTGGAACCTCAATTCCTTGACTCCTACATAGACAATCAGTTGCTCTTTCCATTGTACCATAGTGGGTCCTGGTTTTGCAACTGAGAAATACAATCCTCACATTCCCACCATAGTGGCACTAAAAAGATTTAAAAAAAAAATAGACAAGTAGCCTTGTATTTAAGAAAGGGGGCTATGCATCATCAGATCATTCGTTCCAACTTACCTGAACAATCCAACACCTGGGTGTTGGATTAAGTACCCAAGATGCACAAAGCAATGAGGATACAAAGATAAATATAAAAGCTGCCCTTGAGGAGTGTGCAATGTAATGAGAAAAGTGATACGTACACAAAAACCATGATTTAGCATACACTGTGCTAAGTGCAGAGGAGAAATCCAGACAAGATGATATGAGAAAGTTGAAATGATTTGATCTATCCATTCACAAACATTTATTAAGGTCCTACTATGTGCCAGCACTGTACTAGGCACTGAGGCTACAATGGCCAAAAGGAAATAGTCCTTGCTTTCAAAGAGCTCTCATTCTCTTGTGGATGACAACACATACATAAATAAATATATACAAAAATATATGCAAGGTAAATTTGAGGGAGAAGGTACCAGTGTCTGAGGGAAATGATTAATGTCAATAGGGGAGGTCAAGGAAGACTGCATGGAGGAAAAGAATCTGAATCAGGCTGAGCCAAGAGAGGAAGTATTTGCAGCTGGCAGAGATGACAGAGAGACGGCATTTTAGGATTAGGTCTCTAGAAGGTCTATAATGCCTAAATCATCTTCCTCAAACATTTAGGGCAACTTCAGCTATCAGGTTCGCTTCAGCACCATAGTTTTTACTCAATGAATTATGAAGAATGCTCAAGGAGAGGCTGAAAAGCATATAATTTGATTTTATCTGGGACAAAAGCTATCTATTATTGATTGATTCCAAGGGACTCAGAGTGATAATATCTCAGGGGCTAATGTGTAACCATTCCCCTAATGACATCCCAAGTACACAACACAAGAGAGAGGGGATATCTAACAGACTCTAAATGCATGGGAAAGGATAAGCAACATTTGTTCCAGTCATCCAGTGTACTCTGAGAAAGAGGAGAAGCTTCTGGTCTTAACCAATTTTATCATCTTATGATAAGTCATATAAAAGTGTTCTGATCAAAGAAGGATCATATTTATATCAAGGCAAAATTTCACATTTTCTATTTCTACTACCCTTTTAACATTGTCTAAGTTGTACTTCTTACCACTGCTACCAAAATAGAGGTTGCCAATCCCAGCCCTGGAGGGGTGGGGAGGATCTGGAATGTTGCTACCATCGATTCTAGTCTTCTGAATTTCAGCCTCACCTCCCTCTCAACTTCCTCATCTATAACATGAGAGGGACTGTACTCAATGCTATCTGATGCTCTTTCTAGCCTGCACATTCTCTGACTCTGTGTTTGCCCTGATGCACAATTCTGTTGTTGGTTGGGGTCTAAACAAAGAGCTGGAAACAGCTGCACAGATTATTTGCCCAGCCCCTGAATTTTATCAGATGAGGGATCCAATATCCAGTCTCTCCAAATCTGATGCTTTCTATTGCTCATCTATATGCTACTTATCTTGATTTGGTAAGTAGGCATTATTGCATTTTCATCCAGCTTAACTACAGGGTTGAGGAGTGTTGCACTAATTCAGCTTGACCCAAAACACTAGGCTCGATCATGGTTTTATATCCATATACCTCCTTTCCAAGATATCCCACTATTCAACTCTTTCCCTTACATTACACATTCTCTATCCCTCAGAGCTACACAATAACCACAGAGCATGGGTGGGGTCAAGGCCACGTGGGACCCTCTAGGTCCTCAAGTATGGCCCTTCAACTGAATCCAAAAATGTGTTCCATGAAGTTTGGATTCAGTCAAAGAGTCATCATACTTGAGGACTGAGAAGGCCACATGTGGCCTTGAGGTCACAGGTTCCCCACCCCTGTCATAGATCATAATAGCTGACAATAGTTCCTCTTTCTATCCTGTACCAGCAAACCAGTAAAAGAAAAATAATAAATGGCCTATTTTCAACCTGATCAGGTCATTGTTATGGGAAATAAATTAATTTGGGCAAGCACAGTGGTTCCAGATATCTTAAAGTCATAGTCATGGAAAATCTGATGAAGTTCACAGGTTTCTACATTAAGTGCATCTGCCTTAAGTCAAGTTTCACAATCACAGATCATCCAAATTCCTAAGCACAACATTCTACCCATATCCTTCAAGTATCCCTCAGCTTCTCTTCTCTTATCATGCAAATTTATAATATTAATTAGTAATCATCAATCAACAATCGTCTTAAAGCATCTCCATTACAGTTCAAATTTCATTTGGTTAGGTACTCCTTCCACTCACATAGGTCACAACTCCTCTATATAGTACAGGAGATGGTCTTCAAGAGTTACTCAAAATTTTTAAATGAATGTCAAAAATTGTCTTTGCATATAATTGGGGAAAAATAAAATATATATTTTTTAATGTTAAGACCCAAACTGAATATCCTACTTAATGTATAATGTACAACAATGCATAATGCACAACAAAAGAATTAACTTCCTAGTTCATTGATTCGCATGCTCTTGTTGGCATAAAACAATTTCATTTTGATTTATTCATGTTGATGTATATCAGTCAACTAGAAATCTCAAGTACTATTTTCTACTGATAAAGTCAAAACAATAGCTCTCATATGACTTTAAGAGAGAGGGAGGGAGAGAGAGAGAGAAAAACAGAGAGAGACAGAGAGAGAGACAGACAGACAGACAGAGAGACAGAGAGAGAGAAAGAGACAGAGAGAGAGAGAGAGAGAAAGAGACAGAGAGAGAAAGAGACAGAGAGAGAGAGAGAAAGAGACAGAGAGAGAAAGAGACAGAGACAGAGAGAGAGACAGAGACAGAGAGAGAGACAGAGACAGAGAGAGAGACAGAGACAGAGAGACAGAGACAGAGACAGAGAGAGTTACTATGGCCAGAAATCTAATCCTGCCATAGCCAATCTGGTAATAATCCTCTCAGAAATTAGCCTTACTTGTCTTCAGACATCAGATATGCTGCTCATCACTAGGTCTCTATTTGAAACCCTATTGTTCTAGGTCCCTATTATTCTAGCTTGATAGAACCTGCCAGAGCTAGAGGTTCCTTGACATTGCCTTTAAGATCTCAGGGTTACCACTGCACCACACTGAAGGACATAAAGTAAAATTGGGACTTGAAGACCTTAAACCCGCTCTTGCAATTAAAATAGTAACAACAACTACTACACCCCTAAAAATATTGGTAAAAAGAGATTGAGAATATATGACCAAGCCTATTGTCAAGGTTAAGAACAACAACAAAAACACTACTCCCCTAGCATCCAGCAATTTAAAAATAAGTAAATCAGCTTGGCAAGAGTGAGTCACAACAATGAGGAAAAGAGAATGTAAGTTGTACCTTCTGACTTGATTTCAAACATTTTAAACACAAGATTCTGCTTTCAAAGGTTATCTTAATTTACATAAAAGATTATTTTAGATAAAAATTATGCTGATTTTTTTAAAAAAAGAAAGAAAAGGCATTGCTTCATATTATCAGTAACACCTAAAACTGTTAAAATGAAAACGTTTTAAGATTCAGTTGCCCTAACTTGACCTTGGTCAGTGAAATGTGACCAGTTTATAACACCAGCACTTTCACCTTTGGCTTCCCTATTGGATACTCATGCAAATGGCCTTAGATGACTGCCACTGGGCTCACAGAGGAACACTTAAATGTATCCCCTACATACACAGAAGCAGAGTTTGGAGCACAGGCCCTCCTCTCACTAAAACAAATGAACAAGCAAACAAAAGGCTAACAATGGTACAGCAAAGGGGTCTGTCAGGAGATAGTAGTGGGTTGGCACCGTAGAGCAGGTAAGTTACTGTTCTGGAAATGGACAATGAAGGAATTTGTTTTGTTGGACTATATATATATATATAATAGCATTTTTAAAATAAAAATTTAAAATAAAAAATAGCATTTTTCTTCAGCATTTGGAAACATCTGAACTCAAATCCTGTTCTTAGTCCTTGAGGTGGTCTGGAGCTTTCTCTGGGTTCTCCAAGACCCAACTAGGGGAACAGAAGCTCTGTAGATGATACTAAACTGAAAAGGCTGTGAGAATGGGCCTAATGAAAGGCTCTCCTCCAAGGATCAATCCAGCTAATAATGGAGCACCCTCCCAAAAGCTGGTCACCAGGGATGAATTTTCTCAGCATGTCGACTTACAAATACTTCTGGTATAATATGGTGCTCAAGGAGTTATAATCTGCATTAATGGAAGAGTCCCCTATATGTCAATGAAATCATGATACCTCAAGACCTGAAGCCTTCGTGTACATGGGATTTTGCAGATTATGTGATTCAAAAAGTTCTGATCCAGTGATTCTCACCCAGTCAGAGCGTTCACTTAATGACAGTATCAAACAGGCTAAGGACTATTATAAAGAAGGAAAGAAACAAGCTTTTATGAAGCTCTACTTTGTGCCAGACACTGTGTTAAGAACTTTCTAACAGCATCTCACTTGTTCCTCACAATAGCCCTGGGGCATAGATGCCATGATTTTCCCCATTTGACAGTTGAGGAAAGAGAGGCAGACTGAGGTTAAGTGACTTGCTTGGTACCACAAAGCTAGTAAGTGAGCCTGAATTTGAACTCATCTTTTCCTGACTCTGGTCCCAGTTCTCTAATCACCGCACAATCTAGCTGACTATAAGAATCAGTGGTCTTTTCTCTATTTACCCCACATTCTCAGATTTACACTGATTTTAATGTGTATTTTAATCAGAATGAGTTTCCTAGGAAACAATTGCTTGGTTTTTTTCTTTATTTTTGAAACTTTTTCTCTAAAAATTCAAAAATACAAACATTCTGAGTGTTACTACTTTATACCTGAACCAGGCCTTCCTGTATTTCTGAAACAGGCAGCATTTCAGTGCATTTATAGCAATAGTGATCACTCAAAATATGTTTAAAGTATTTTTATTTCATTTGATGAAAAAAATAATAAAAATTTACGATGAAACAATGTGAGCACCTTGCCTTCATCATTATGCTTGTTTTAGAAGCAAACCTTTCTACAGAGAGTGGCTGAAAGCCCTGTACCAATAAAGTAGGAACAACATCTTGTCCATAAACAATCTACTGCATCAGAGAGAGAATAGCCAGAGGAAACAAATGCACTTTGAAGGGAGATTTAAGTTTGTTGAGGTCAATCATTGCAGGTATGTTTGATGAAGAGTGTTCCATTAGGGAGGAAGAGACCACAGAGAATGCTGAAAACCCAGGAGATCTCAATCAAATGCAGGGACAAACATAAAAGGCCTCCTGACTGCAAATAGCAGGTAAGGTGATAGAATGTCAGTGACCAAAAGAATCTGTCAAATATAGTAAGACAGGGTCAGTCCCTGGAAATCTTCAACTCAATGCCCTGCTTGACCAAGAGCCAGTGGAGTGAGTAATGCAGGCAGAAGGCAAGTCATTGGAAGGGGGCAATTACAATTGCTTTCTGTTGATTTCTGAACTAATTGAAATAGGGTTAATAGACAAGTCAAACATGCAAGGCAGGAGTAGGAAAAAATAAGTAAACTCATGCTTGAAAAAAGACATATATTGGCATGGAAATATTACAAATGGATTGAAAAGTAGAATTTCATCAGTCTGGGCTTCTGGATGGCTGGGTTTTTTAAAATTCATATCACAGTATTGTGAATGTATTTACTTAATCACATGCCTCAGAAGCAAATGTGGTTTACAAGGTATAATGAAAACTGCTAGAAAATTGAAAGAAAAAGAAAATCCATTAAGAAGCTTTAATTGTAAATTAAAGCACAGCTAAAGGAAAGCAAGATAATCAGCTTGAAAGACAAAATTGAATTGTGATCAAGTAAGACACTGAAATATAATAACAGATGTAGATTAAAAAAACAAGTAATTGTTCCTTTTTAGCAAAGGTACTATCCAGCCCTTGCAGCAAAAATATCTGTCTAAAACAAAACAAAAACAAAAACAAAACAACAGTAGGAATGAGGACCAATTACCTCAACACATGATGTATATTTGCTTATAGATAAGGATTAATTAATTAAGGTAGGAGTGGGCTGGGTTATAAAAGGCTTTGAATTCCAAACAAAGTATTTTGTATTTGTTCTTGGAGGTAACAGGGAATCACTAGAGTTTACTGAGTAGGGGGTAACATGATGGGACCAGCACTTTAGGGAAATCACATTAGCGGTTGAATGGAGAATGGATTGGAGTGGGGAGAGACTTGGGGCAGGTGGACCTACTGCCAGTAAATTACAATAGTTCAGGTATGAGATGATGAAAGCCTGCACAAGAGTGGTGGCGGTGTCAGAGGAGAGAAGTAGAAAAATGTCAAAATTGACAGGACTTGACAATAGCTTTGATATGGGGGGTTAGGGGGGGACAGAGAGATAGTGAGGAATCCCAGCTCAACTGTGAGCAGTAATAGGGCAGGTAGGAAATGGGAAGAATTTAGGGATATAGATGAGTTCCACTGTAGACATACTAAATTTAAGACGTCTTTCAGACATCCAGTTTGAAATATCTGAAAGGCAGTTGGAGATTCAAGATTGGAGGTCAACAGAGAAAGTAGGGTAAAAGAGGTAGAATCATCACCATAAAGATGGTAATTAAAACCACAGGAGTTGATGAGATCACCAAGTGAAATCCTAAAGACAGAAAAGAAAAGAGAGCCCAGAACAGAACCCTACCAGACACTTATAGAGAAAGAGCATGATCTGGATGAGGATCCAACAAAGCAGACTAAGAAGGAACTATTGTTTCTTCTTAGGAAGAGAAACAAAAGAGAGTGACGTCCAGAAAACCTAGAAAGAAGAGAGTATCAAGGAAGAGAGGGATCAACAGTGTCAAAGGCTGCAGAGAGGGCAAGGAGGAGGACTAGGAAAGGCACTGGTTTGGCAACTAAGAGATCATTAGTAATGTTGGAGAGAACAGTTTCAGAATGATGAGGTCAGAAGTCAGATTGGTAAGGGGATAAGAAGAGAGGAAGTGAAAGCATCTATCATAGAAGTCCTTTTTAAGCAGTTTGGCTGTAAAGAACAGAAGAAATATGGGGTTTAGTTAATGGGGATAGAAGATTCAAGGATTTTTTTCAGGACAGAGTTAACATGGCCATATTTGTAGACAATAGGGAATGAGCCAAAGAGAGGAAGAGATTACAGATAAATCAAAGTGGGAATGACAGAGGAGGCAATCTGCTGGAGCAGACAGGTTAGAATGGCATCATTTGATCAAGTAGAGGGGTTAGAGCTGGTAAAGAGTAAGACAACTTCATCATGTGAAATGGGTAAACGAGGAGAAAATGGTGGAAAGGAATTTGAGTGATAGGAGATGAGGAGGAGGGGAGAAGAGGGAGTTTACAGAGTATGGCCTTAACTAAGGCCATATTATCCAATTAACCAATTTATCAAAAAATCAGTCGACTAACTTATCAAACTCAGGGCATGCAGTTGGGATTGATCTATCCCAGCTCAATGTCCTGGCTTTCCTGAAATGTCATAAGGGGCTGGTTGAGATCAGGGATGCTATCTCTAGTTTTTGAGCAGAGTAAAGCTGATAACCAGCTCTCAGCCTTGACTTCGTTAGTTCATATTCTAAGCAGCTAAGCGAACCATAAGCAAGTATCTGTAGGAAATAATTCTTACACATGATGTGTCAGAAGGGTTGGTTTTGAATTTAAAGATAACTATACATACTCAATCTTTCATATATTGTGTATGACAGGCATTCTTATAAGACCAAACTCTAGTCATTTACATAGATGCTACAACTCGTTATGAATATATGAAATACATATGTAGAGGAAAGAGATCTATTCAATAGTATATGATGAAATAAAATTAATAGAAGCAGCAACACGATCAGTGATACTAATCAAGAGTCCTCCCATCCCAGGGCATGGAGGAGATGCTGTAAATAACTAAAACCTAAAATGTATAGGAAGTTTATCATACAAGACTTGTCCTTTAAAAGGAAGCACTACTTAGGTAAATGAAAAACAAAAGGAGGAGGGGGTACTGATGTCACCACAGCAAAGGGATCAGTTTAGGTGAACTCAAGCAGGATCTGGTGCTAACAGTTAGGTGACCAAGTAGACAGAACAGGGCCTCAGATAAGAAAGATCTGAGTGTAAAAACATCCTCAGGTACTTAGTGGCTACGTGGCTCTTGGCAAATCATTGAATCTCTGTCTGCTTCAGTTTTCTTCAATTGTCAATAAAACTTATAAACATATACAAATTCATAGAAGACTAGCCTTTAAGACACAAATTAAAATAAATATTACTTGGTTAAACGAAAGACCAAAAAAGTATGCAACATTTTGGTCACATTAAATAATGGAATTTCACTACTTTTGAAAAGTTGAGAAAAACTATAAAATGGGAATAATCTTAGTACCTACTTCTCAGGGTTATTGGGAAGATCAAATGACATTGGAGGTGGAGGCAAAATAACAGGGAGAGGGGAAGCATTTCTGTCTGGCTCACCCAGCCACAGCAGCCTAAAAATGTGCCAAACATGAGATAGCTAGGTGGCACAATGAACAGAGCACCTGCCCTGGTGTCAGGAGAACCTGAGTTCAAATCTGGCATCAGACACTTGACACACTTGGGCAAGTCACTTAACTCCAATTGCCTTGCCTTCCCCCCTCGAAAATAAATTGACAGACCAAATTTTGATGAGGAAAGCTAAGAAAAAGTAACAGGGAGTTATTTTTCTAGCCCAGGGCAATTCTGGAAAACAGAGAGGTCTGCAGACACTGGGTTGGGGGTTGGCCAGGACAGAGAATATTCCAGTGCCCAAGGACCAAAAGAGAGCCAAGACAGAACACCAGGGCAGGAAGCACTGAAACAGAAAAAGCTCATGGGGGTCTTGGACTAGCACTGGATACAAGGACAGGTGTCATTTGGCATTTCTGTTGCTTATCACTCAGTTCTGGATCACAGATCCAAGGTAGAGAGAAGCAGTCTTAAGAGAGTAAGGCTTAGCTGAGTATTGAGCAAAAAAAAGTTCTGGAAACTTAACCATGTGAATCTGAGCCCAGGAGCAGAACAACTCAGTTCTAACCCTCAGCTCCACACATAAGACTACGGTGGGATAACTAAATCAAAAGATGAAGACCAAAAGGAAGCTAGCAGTTCAGTGACTCTAAACATGCAAGACCTCCCAGAAGTCTAATGGTGACTAAGTCCAGCAGTTGTCTACTGAAACTCAACTATAAACAAGCCAACAGACTCAACTTGAAGAGCTCAGACCAGGAGGGCAGTGAACACATTTCTCACTGGATCAAACCAGTTTGGAAACATTGAAAACTTAAAGGTCCCTAGACTGAGCTGCAGAACCAGCAGAAGGATATAAAATAACGGAACCTCAGGCCAGACATCCCTACTCCCCCCCAAGAGGTGAGCAGAGTCTACCACTAACATAAAGGTAAAAATCAAGAAATAGGCTAAAAGAATGAAGCAAAAATAAAAAAAAGAATCCAACCATAAAGAGCAAACTATGTCGACAGGAAAACTCAAGATATTAACACAGAAAACAATGACTTAAAAGCATCTACAAGCAAAACAAAAAAAAAAAACCCTGCATATTAGACACAAACCCAACAAGAATTCCTAGAAGAGCAAAAGAAAAAGTTGAAGAAGCATAAAAGTGATTTTAAAATTCAAATAAGAAGTATGAAAGAAAGATAAGAGAATTAACAGCTTGGTAGCAGATATGCAAAACCTTACTGAAGACAATAACTCTGAAAAAATTGGAACTGACCAAATGGAAGCTAATGATTCCATGGGACATCAAGGACCAAATGATGTAATGCTTGTAATGTGCTTAGCATAATGCCTGTCACATAATAGGCGCTTAATAAATGTTTGGGGTTTGTTTTTGTTTTTTTCCCTCTGAAAATGATCCTAAACATCTCAGCCTCAGTTTCTTCCTCTGGAAAGGGGGCTGATTATAGTATCTTCCCACAGCATTATTGTGAAGATTAAATGTGAGAACATGGTAAAGTGCCTTGTACACTTGATAGCAGAAGTATTAGGAGTTTATTATTACTAACAGAGAAACTGCAAAGTTCTTTAAAAAAAAACCACACATGACTAAGAAATGCAACAGGAAACTTTTTTCCATCCCCAGATAACTTTCATTGTCATCATAAATTGCATTTTTACAGTTTTTATTTCTTGTGCCTGTTTCTTTCACTTTCCCCCGTACCCAATTCTCTGATATCTCGGCTAACACTTTAAATATCATTACTCTAGGGGTGGCTAGGTGGTGCAGTGAATAGAGCAATGACCCTGGAGTCAGGAGGGCCTGAGTTCAAATCTGGCCTCATACACTTAGCACTTACCAGCCGTGTGACCTTGGGCAAGTCACTTAAACCTAATTGCCCTGCCTTGTCCCTCCAAAAAAAAAAAAAAAGCAAAAAAAGTAAATACCCTTACAGAAAATTCTGGAGTATTCTGGTTGTCCTCCCCCAAGCTGATAGTCCCAAATGGATATTGCTTTGGGAAGCTGGGATGCCAAAAAAGATGCCAGGGCTAGAAATTGAGTAAGATTAAGCTGGCTCCAGTTCAGGGTGGCAATTTTTGGAAATCAGGAGAAAGTATGCTATATTTTCTCACAAATTTCCCTACAAATGCATGCACATAAATAGATACGTTTTAATTATATTTTCATTCTAAAATGGAAGCACAAAGAGGTATTATCCAAAACCTCTCTCATAGTGCCTTTCTAAATATATTTATTGAATTTAATTGAATTCAACTAATTTGAATTTAATTGAATATAACATCTGGGTCCTGATCTGCAGCCACCTGCAGAATTCTTCATTAATCTTTGAAACAGTCATCCCCACCCCTTTACTAAAGCACAATGACTCTACTTGCTATAATGTCAACTTAATGCAAAATCAGATGAATTCTAGGACATTTCTTCAGGAATATATATCTGGAGCAGTTAGGTGGCACAGTGAATAGAGCACCGGTCCTAGAGTCAGGAAGACCTGAATTCAAATCCGGTCTCAGACACTTGACACACTTAGTATTTGTGTGACCTTGGGCAAGTCACTTAACCCCAATTGCCTTGACTTTCCCCTTCCAAAAAAAAAAAAAGAATTTAGGTTTGCCTGGCAGCACCTGGTCATTAAACAGAATTAATTCTAGGGAAAAAACAACCCCTTTGTTTTTTTCAATTCAATGTCCTAGTCAATTATCAAGCACCTACTTTGTGCAGAGAACTCCATTAAGCATTGGGAAACATGCAAAGTTTATATAAAATAATGTTGCTGCCCCTCACAGAGCTCATATTTGGGAAGTATGCAAGGATGACTGTAATGTGAAGTAACATATAACTCAGGGCCTAGTGAATTGTCAACCTAGAGTATTCTTCCAAATATCCCTACTGATGAACTAACTCAATGTACTCAGCTGTCTATCATGGACACTGGGCATTTTTCACCCATTCAGATTTTCCTTTGTTGACTGGTTATGAATCCCATTAAGGAGGCCCTGAAATATTCTGGGGCTTAAACCACAATGAATGCAGTTGTCACCATCTTTTGTCTGAATGATTGCAATAGTCTCCTAATTGATCTCCTTTGGCCCAGTCCCTTCTCTTTCCAGGTCATTCTCCATAATGTTTCTAAAGCCCAGGTCTGATCATGTCACTTTTCTGCTCAAGAAGCTTCACTGACTCCATATTGCTTTTTGGACAGCGGCTCTCAACCTGTGTGTTATATTCAGTTTGTAACAATGAAAATACATCCTGCATATCAGACATTTACATTATGATTCATAACAGTAGCAAAATTACAGTTATGAAGTAGCAACAAAAATAATTTTATGGTTGGGGGTCACCACAACATGAGGAAGTGTATTAAAGTGTGGTGGCATTAGGAAGGTTGGAAACCACTGTTCTAAGATAAAATGCAAAATTCTTAACCTGGCATTTAAAACCCCTCAGAATCTGGGACCAACCCAACTTTCCAGACGTATCTCTGAAGCTCAAGACAAACTAACGTAATTGTGGTCCCCCTAATTTAGATTCAATCTCCTGTGCTTTTACATAGGTTATCCCCCATGCCTGAAATATTATCCCTCACCTCTATGTCTTAGAATCTTTTGTTTCCTTCAAGACTACAATAAGGTATCATTTTCTACAAGCACTTTTCTGCTCCTGCTAGTTACTGACATTCTCAAATTATCTTATATTTACTAGGAAAGTTTTTCTTTCATGGATCCCCCAGTCCAGAAGGTCAAAAATATAACCAGATGGTGTTAATGAGACTATTTAAGCTACTATCTAAAGATATATCTACAGCCTGATCCCTTTATGATATGGAAAGCCCCTTCTCCAATATAATTAAGTCAAGTAACCTCAATGAACGAACAAAAATTAGACATACTTTGTAGGACTTTAAATGATTAAGCCTTAATGACACCAATGAGGTTCAAAGGAGCACAGGTTCTGAAGGGTTTTGTGAAAGAGACACCTACAGCGGAGAAGAGGATTTATCCCTCTTCCCCCACAATAAGTTATTTCATCTAACAACAGAGTGGGAGAGATACCATCTAAGAGTTTGAAAGTTCACTGGAGTGAGACAATTCAAATTTAAGAGTGGTTTGTGGAGGAGAACCCTGCAAGGCAAGGAGATTTCTGTCCCCTCTTCTTTCCTCTTCTCTTCTCTCCTTGCCATTGACCACAGTGTCAAGCAGCAAAGAAGGAGATGCCACAGTTCAAGGCACAGTTGAAGGAGCACAGGTACAAACCTTGGGAAGACAAAGTTACAGAAAGATCCGAGGGAGAAAGTAGATAAAAGGTATGGGTCTCTTGGCAGCAGAGAAGGCATATGCTTATGGACTCAAGAGAGAGTTCAACCCAGCAGCTGAGAAGTGAGCTATGGAAAAGGAATCAGTCCTGGGAACCCAGCTAAGCAACTCTCTCAACAAAGATGTTTCATGCAAGGGGCACTGCATGAGGCCTCTCTGAAGAAAGAAAAGACTTCCAAACGCTCCAGTACCAAGACTTCCAAGTTTCCTTTAACACTAATCTATCTTGCTTCTGTGTCTCATCACCTTTTATACTTTCAGTTGGTGCCTACTCTTTATTTAACAAAGGCACTTTGTATTGGCACAATAGTGTGCCCCAGGAAAATGGGCAGGGGAATGCTTTTCAGTTATTGTTCTTATCCTGCCTGTGGAAATACCTTTGCTAAAAGCCAATTATGTCTCCTGACTGGTTTTTAAGGAGAAACCCAGAGGTGGGGGCTTGTGAGCTATAGATAACGTTAGGGGTATGGACCCAAAGTGCTACCCCTCTAGAACCTATGAGTGGTGGCTGGTCCCTGGAGACTGAACTTCTGAGCAGAAGAACAAGTTACAGGAAGAATCTGGAGGTAGTCTTATGTGTCATTCAGTTATTTTTAGTCGTGTCCAGAGCTTCGTGACCCCATGTGTTACTTTCTTGGCAAAGACACTGGAGTGGTTTGCCACTGCCTTCTCCATCTCATTTTGCAAATGAGAAGACTGAGCGTAAACAGGGCTAAGTGACTTGCCCAGAGTCACACAGCTAGTAAGTGTCTGAAACCACATTTGAACGCAGGAAGATGAGTCTTCCTGACTTCAGGCCCAGACTGTCCACTGCACCACTTAGCTGCCCTGGTATTACATAGTGATCCAATTAAATGTGATATCCTCTAGCAGAATCCTTAAGAGTAGTAACTGTTTTGGGTTATTTTTTAACTTTATATCATCAATACCTAACCCAGTGTCATTTAATAAACGTTTATTGAATTGAGTAAAATGAAAGACATACTAGAGTGGTTTGTGAAGCACAGCCAGACATTGCCCTCTAGCAGTTTCAGGGGAGGTTACACTACTTGCCTAAGGACCACAATATTTTAGTCTCATACAAACTTCTCTTCACTTTTCCTCCTTTATCAGTTACATGATACTCTTCCTATCTGTTATTGGAAGAACATAGCATACAATTGTTGGGACAGAGCCTTCAACAAACAATCACATGGAACTCCTCTGATTTTTAATTCATGAGTGACCAACTGTTGTCATTTTGTGTAGAATTATTGTAGCAATTGCCCAATCCTTGGACTCCAGCACAGGTTTGTTTCCTACACATATAGTAGCTACGACACCTCCACACAGAGCCAAGCTGTTTAGGACTTGGAGCTGGGCTTTCGGGTGATTCTAACCTATTCCTCACATTGTCTACTTATAATGATCATCAAAAACACACCTGTCATGCATAGGTCTGCCCCCAGGGGATCCGGAGGATCATCAAATGAAAATGAGCACATGAGGAGTCTCTGGCATCAAAGGAATAATAAGGTCAAACAGGCACAACATTGTTAGAAACCCTTGATCAGGAATACATATCAATGTCACTGATGTTATTAGGGACTGAACAGTTACCCCAGCAAGTGAAGGATTAAGCACAACTTCTATTAACAAGCTGGGTCATTAACAGGGCAGATCAAAATAAAGGGAGGCCAAGATGTCTCAAAATGTCAATCCCTTCACAAGCAACTCTTCCTCCCCAGCCTGCCTCCTCCCCTTCTAATGCCAGCCCAGATTGGCTTTCATCTTTATCATTCAGAGCAGTGGTTACAGAAATCTTAATGCGTCTCTTCTCAAAGGAAGAGCAGAGGGGATGTCCCTTTAAACACGATATGTGCACAGAAGGGCCATAAATGTGCATGTTAAGAGACAATTTAAGCAAAAGACACATTTTAAAAAGAAAAGTCTTCTATTGTCCCTAACCTAGAGAAATAACTCAGGCAATGGGAATTTTAAGCAAGGCCGAAGGGAAAAGACATCAAATCCCACAGACTTCTGGCTCAAATAATCCTATAGGATAGTAGTTACTCTTCATATGTAAACTCATGTATTTGGCATTTAAAGCCCTTCATAACCCAGCACCCAGCCTATCTTTCTGGGCTGATTGAACAGGATTTCCCCCAACAAACTGACAGTCTTATTTTTTTCCCCACACACAGCGTCTCATCACTTTTCTCTGGCCCTTTGCACACACTGCTCCCCATACCTAGAATGTTCTTCTTTCTCACCTCCACCTCTTGGAACACACAGCTCTTTTCAAGTACTCAAGTACCTCCAAAGCTCATTTCAAGTACTCTTTCTTACAAAAAACCTTTCCTTATTCTCCCAGTTGTTAGTACCCCCCCCAAAATTTATTTTATATTTATTTTGTATATGTTTTATATATGTCTCTGTACATATTGTTTCCCTTTGGTAGAATGTAAGCTATTTGACGGCAGGGACTGTTTTGCTTTTGTGTTTGTCTATCACTAAGCACAGACCTTGACACATAACAGGCATTTAATAAAAGCTGTTGAATTGAATGTCTGTCAAGCCAGCTCTGACAACAATAATGACAGTTTTTTTATTGTAAATTTTTGGAGGGGGAAGGCAAGGCAATTGGGGGTAAGTGACTTGTCCAAGGTCATACAGCTAGTGTGTCAAGTGTCTGAGGCCAGATTTGAACTCAGGTCTTCCTGACTCCAGGACTGGTGCTCTATTCGCTGTGCCACCTAGCTGCCCCAATAGTGACAATTTTGATCCACATTGTCCTAATGGCAGCAGACACTGTAGTCAGAAAGACCTGTTTTCAAATCCTGCCCCTAAAGTATGATAGCTATTGCTTAACCCTCTCAATGTCCCAAGACAACTCCCTATGACTACAAATTACATACAAGTTGCTGACCTGCACTGAAGGA
Source organism: Pseudocheirus occidentalis (assembly GCA_028646575.1). Taxonomy (NCBI): domain Eukaryota; kingdom Metazoa; phylum Chordata; class Mammalia; order Diprotodontia; family Pseudocheiridae; genus Pseudocheirus; species Pseudocheirus occidentalis. Next base: position 265,795,034 of record CM053594.1, read on the forward strand.
AGGGGGTTTTCCACTGGAAGTTCTCCATGACAGATGAAATCATAAGTATAGATCAGAAAAATTTTAATGACGTTATAAAACTCATCTAATTAAATATGCTTTGCTTACTTATATATTGTGTATTTCAAAAAGACAGTTATATTAGGAGGGAGGGAGGCCAAAGCTGCTCACTCATTCCTACAACAAATAGCTATCAAGCTGGTTCTATGTACAAGATTACTATTGTGTCTGTATAATCTAGGCCAATGTCACCCATCATCTGAAGTTCAATTTTTAGGAGAGATTAAAAAATAATATTCCTTATCCATGAAACAGTGTCAGTGCAAACATCTGATTCTCTTTTTCTTGTGAAAAGAAAATAAATTTTCTTTTTTGGGGGAAAAGGGCAGGGTAATTGGGGTTAAGTGGCTTGCCCAAGGTCACACAGCCAGTAAGTATTAAGTATCTAAGGCCACATTTGAATTCAGGTCCTCCTGACTCCAGGCCCAGTGCTCTATCCAATGCACCACCCAGCTGCCCCAAGACATTTTCTTAAGCAGCAACCCAAAGTACCTTTTATTTTAATGGGTACCCTCTATTTAATTCATGTAACAATAAGGCCCTTAATCACATAATGAGTATTCTGATTAGTTCTATATGTTGCTGACTCTTGCCTAGTGTGCCACAAAGTTTTATTTATGTAACAGTAATGAACCTGAGTTTATTCCACTTAACTCTATTTGGCACAATAAAAAACTCTCCTAATTCTCTAAGAAAGCTGCTAAGGTAACGTCTTAATTGCAGTGCTTTGCCCTACTGCAGTTCTGAAGAATAGGGATCAGTAGACCAACTTTGCCTCTGTAATAATCATTAAGTACCAAGTATGCACACAGTTGAAAGAGAGCAGCTTCAGGCCTAAGAAAATTAAGTTTTATTACATAAATCTCCCGGTAATAGTTCAAAGAACATTGATTTCCTATGGAAAATCCCAATTCTCAGCATAGAAGTTTTCCTCAAACATAATAAAAGTGGGCAGGCCTAGTGAAGTTCCAAGTTAAACAGGGAATATATTTCTTCAAAAAAACTATATGACTTGACACTTGATTACTCAACCACATCAATTCAATCCAATACAACTTAACACTCATTATCAGATGCTTATAATGTACTAGGCACATGGACCACAAAGCTAAAAATAAAACATTCCCTGCACTTGAGGAATTTAGGTGGGATAAGAGGTTGTGGGTTGGAAATGTGATACAATCCACATATAACTAAAGGCAAGATAATTGGAGAGAAAAAACACTCATGAAAAAGAAGGAACAGAAGGATTTCCAATAGGAGGGTAGCACTTCATCTGAGTCTTGAAAATAGATAAGTATTCAAAGAAGGGAAGTAAGAAAAGAGTTTATTTTAGGTACTTGTGATTCCTTGAGGAAAAACAGAAGCGAGAGATAGATCATTGAGTTAAGGAAAGTGATAGAACTCCAGCTCAACTGAAACATGTCCCTGTCCCTAAGAGGGAATAACGTGAAATAAGACCAGAAGGATACCACCAGACTGTGCAAGGCCTTAGGCTGAGTTTGTGTTTTATCCAAGAAATGATAGGGAGCCACTGAATGTCTTTGAGTAGGAGAGTAACATGGTCAGACTTGTGTCTTTTTGTTTAAATCCAACAGGGTAATAGTGAATAACTTTTTAATTATGCTAAGAAATGACTAAAACAGCCATGTCTTTGGGCCCAGAATTTCCAAGACTAGTTATATACCCCAGGGAGGTCCATGATAAAAGGAAAGTCCCTGTTACACCCAAATATTTGTAGCAGCAGTTTTTTGTAATAACAAAGAACCAGAAACAAAGTAGGCACCCATCAACCAGGGGATAGCTTAACAAACTGTGCTACATAAATTTTACTTATGCTTTAAGAAATGATGAGTATAAATAATACAGAAAAGAAAAATATGCATCAGATGTAAAATGAAGAAATCAAGACCAAAAAATAAATATGCACAATAACTCCAGTAATATAAATTTGCAAAAAAAATCAAAACAGTGCTACGAAATTATAATGACCAAGCTTGGCCTCAGAGAAGAGAAATGAGAATGTACCTTCTTCCCTTTTTTGCAAAGTGAGAAACTATAAACGTGGGATACTGCATATAAAAGCCCAACATATAAAGTTGGGCTTAGTTGATTTGTTGGTTGTTTTGAACTTTTGTTGCTTTCTTTTTTATAAAGGATAGTTCTTTTTAATAGGGAGAAGGTAAGATATATTGGGAAATGAAGGTGACAGAAAACAAAATATGTTAATAAGCTTTTTTTTAAAGTTTCAACCTTCTTAATGCTGTGACCCTTTAAAACTCGTATGTGGGTGTATCTGCATGTGGGCGGCGGACCTGCCTGGAGACAGATGGAGCGGTGTCTTAGTTCCTAAACCCATTGGAAATATGTGTTTTATGATGGTCTTAGGTGACCACTGTGAAATGGTCATTCAACCCCAAAGGGGTCCGCGACCCACAGATTGAGAGTCGCTGTTTTAAGTAGTAGAAGATAATGGAAAGAGTGCTAGGCTTGGAATTAGGAAAATCTAGGTTCATGGTCTGCCTTTTAACACCTACTAGCAGTATGACCAAGCGAAAGTCATTTAACTTAATTTGCTGCAGGCAACCCCTCAGGACTTTGTTTGGCAGCTCCTTGTAATGCTGATGATGCTCAGGAAATCAGAGTCATTGACAAATTCCAATATTAAAAGGAATCCCCATATTTAAAGGAAGATTGGAAAAGATGGCCTTTAAGAACTCTTTCAACTCTGAGATTCCATTATTTTAGAAAAAAGCTCTCTATGCATTCTCTCTATTGCTTCTCTTCTAACTCATTTCTTAAATCTTTGTAATCTGAATGTGTTACATTAGATGAGTTTTATAACATCTTTATCATTTTTTACATCTAGGCTTATGATTTCACTTGACATGAGGAACATCTAACAGAGAAGCCCCTTCCTCCAATGCAGATCAGCAACTTGACCATAATTTATTGACATTGAAACATTGGGACATTCACTAAACTGAAACTGCTGTCTTCAAAGTTACTAATGACCTCTAAGTTAAATCCAATCGCCTTTTCTCAGTCCTTAGCCTTCCTGACCTCTCTAGAGCGTTTGGTATTGTTGGCCACTCTCTTCTGGGTATTCTCTGGATTTTTGTGATTCTGCTCTTTTGTCTCTCTGATGACTCCTGAAATTATTTGTGGGTTCATTTCCATTTCACAACCTCTTATATCAGCTGTTGATTATTCTTTTTCCGCTTCTTTTTCCTTTCTTTTTCCATGAGTGTGTGTGTGTGTATGTGTGCCTTTAAAAAATGGAAGTGTTTTGGTGAGGACCACCTCTACCCTGTGTCTGTTCAGCTGCTCTGCTGGGCTTGGCGTCGGACTCAAAGCCTTTCTGGCTTGGCATTGTTATTTCTCTTGACTTGGAGAACTCAACTTCCTCCAATTCACAAGAAGGCAGTAAAATAGGCCTTGAGTGGAGGAGGCCTATTCCAGTGAAAAAACAGTATCGAGATAATAGATAGTACAATATAGAGAGATTCAGAATAGCCTTTCAGGGGAACTGACCCTTCACTAGGCTTTTTTCATGTGCAAGTAATTTCTGCATAATAAGTTATGGAAAGAGAAAGTGACTTTTCCAATATAGTTACTAAATAAACTTTTAAAAAAGCATCTCCCCATGAGAGTTCTTTACTGTAAGAACTGTAGTAACCAGTGAGGCAAGTGGCCAACAACGATGGCCATCACTGTGATGATGATTGCTGCTTTTAAGGTACTAGGAGAAGCTTCAGAATTCCCAGGTTTCATCACTCTGGAGGAGTGGGCAATTACCAGCCAAGAACCATTGATTGCCCTGGCTGGCAGAAAGGAGTTGAAATTCACTATCTCCGTCTGGATGGGAAGTTACCTTCTTGTAGGCAGTGACTGCAGGCAAGGGCTAGTTTTTGTCCTTTAAAGCCATTTTTTGCTCAGTGGGAGAGGTGTCTTAATACTGGCTTACAATTAAGTCTAAAGCAATTGGTCTCAGATTCTTTTTTGACCTTCTGTCCCATGTGTGGTCCACTCTTTTATAGCAAACATTCACTCAATATGTAACAAAAATCAGCTTATTTTTATTTGGAAGCAAAACCCCTTATACAAGTACAGAATGGGGGAGTGAGGGGGGAAGAATGAGGTTTAAATAGAGCAGGAAACTCCTCAGGAGTAACAATACTGGTTGGCCAGGGAGTATTTAGGTAGGGAAGGAAGCATTTATTAAGTGCCTACTATGTGCCAAGAGCTATACAAATATTATTTCATTTGATTATTTCATTTCATTCATTCAACCCTGAGAGGCAGATGCTATTATTAACCCCATTTTATAGTTGAGGAAGCTGAGGCAGAAATTCAGTGACTTAGCCAGGTCACATAGATAAAAGCGTCCTGCGCAGAATTTCAACTGAGGCTTTAATGAGCTGAAATCCGTACCTCTATTCACTGCGTCACCCAGATGTCTCCCGGGAAAAGGAGGATATCAAAGAGCCTATAACTTCACCGCGCTCCACACCCGGGCAATGCCAAATCTGGTGCATGCAGATCACTTCTGAAGTGGGTCAGTGAACTAAACAAGGTTTCAACTGTTTACAATTGTATTCAGTTCAGATTAGCAATGTTTTTCTTTGCCGTTGGCTCACTTCTCTGCCTACAACAAAAGTTTTTGGACTTTCCCTTTCCCACAATGCTTTTACTTCCTGTGATCCTTCAGTATCTCCTTCCAACTGGGGTAAGAACCTATAGCCCCTCCTTCTGGTAATAAGGGGGTACATTTTGTGTCTCCAGCACTTAGCATGGTGTGTAGGACTTAGCTTCTTAGTAAATGTCTGTCAATTCGTTGTTTGATTAATCTCTTTTAAAAACCATACATATATGTGTGTATATGTATGTATGTGTATACATATGTGCAAACAATCTCTAGATATTTGCATTTACATATGTGTGTGCATACATGCATACACACACATCAAAAAAAATCCAAGTTCTTAGAACAAGAGTTATTGGCTCCCCTGTTCCACAGCCCAACCTTCCTAACTAAACATATCTCTTAATATTCAAGAACCCATTATAAAATTAGAGCAGGAGATTTACCGTGTGCCCTCCCATTTCACTCCCTGCCTCTTCTAAACAAGTGCATTGGAAGCGCTGTGATAAAGTATCAAAAACTAAAGTGCCTGAGAGCCAGCATATTGTTTGAGGGACGATTTTTCTTCCATTATATTCAGGATTTATTGTTGGCATTTAAATTTTCCACACAGCGGTAAACATTGGCTCTATTTATGAAAAAGAAAAATTAAATGCAATAAAAATACATGTTTATAACCTTCCCCCTGCCCTGAAATTCCCTTGCAAGCTTTCTGCAATATAATGGCACCAGCACATTCACTGAAAAGTTGGCTTATATTTCATATTTTTCCCTTCTTAGCAGTAGAAAGAAGACTAAAGTTCAAAACAACCTAAAGCGGTCACAAGTCTGGTCACAGGCATAGTGGAGACATAGCAATGGCATCATGATTTAACAAATCTATACCTGAACACAACCATAAAAACAAAACACAAACAAATAAACAAAAAAACAGCACAATGAGTTATTTTTCAAGGGAAGTAGTAAGCCAGCATGCTCTGGAATATAAGACCACTATTTAAGGAAATATGCAAAAACAAAATCTTTGTTACTTGTAAAGATTGTACTCACATGGCCAGCTGAACTTCACCAATTGTAAAACTTATCTATGTTAACGTTATTAAGATGCTATTTTCTTATGATAATGTGCTGTAAATACTATTCCTCATATTAGACTGAAGAAATTAAAAATGGGTACATTTTTTCAGTAAAATAGTTCACCAAACAATGTATCTGGTTTCTTCCCCCATCAGTGGAGAACAGCTTTAAACCCTGGAAGTTACATACAAAGGGAAACATTGATTTCCCTCCTTCTTTACTCCCTGCAACAAAGAAACTTGCTTCCTACTTAAGAAAGATTCTGTAGCCTCCGCATCAACTTTTTCCTGTAGAAAATCATCTAACCAAGGAAAGTATGTAAGCTAAAACCACTTTGAGAACAGAAGGTTTGCTCGCTCTTCAGTTCAGGAAAGGTTCTTTCTGTTTCACAGGTTCTAAAACTCAACTGCCTACTCATCAATTTCTTTTCTCCCTGGCTAGTCTCTTCTGGGCTCTTACAAGCTTTCACTTTTTTGGGTTGAGAATTCAAACTAACACTGTCCTAACAGGAAAAAGGTCTCCAGGCTTTATAATCAAATCCATCCCCAAAGCATCTTCTAAACCAGAAATTTATAGTTTCCCCCTACAGTATGAAGTTTTATTGTTTTCACATTTAATCTCTAGGAGGATCTCAGAATAGCTTATATCAAACCAGGTCTTTGTGTTTCATGGGGAAATTTTATAAAGTCCAAATTGGGAATTGCAATACACTTTTTCTAAAGGGTCAGGGGAGCAATCAATGGTATCAGTCATAAAATTCAGTCTTTAATTTTCTGACAGATTCTTCTCTGTGCAGCAAGGGATCAGAGACATCTCGAAAGGTTGTTGGTTTTTTTTTTCTTTTCCCGTAATCTTGATAGGCTAAAGCAATAGATCCATATTCCAATCACAAGCAAGTACAGAATATGGTCTTGTGAACAAAAAGGAAAGGACTGAGATTACTTTAATCCTATTTATTCATTTTATGGCCAGAAAATGCCGGTGATAAAGAGGATACATGAAATGGGAAATATCAGAATCTCAGAATTGAGAAGAGAATTGCCCGATGAATTCCCTGTATTTTCTTAAATTTTTGTGTTAAATTTAACATAATTTAAGTCATGGAATTAAACAGTACATTTTCTGATGGATAAGATGCATTTTTAGAAAAAAAAAAAGCACTGGCTCTGGAATCTGAGGACCTGGATTCAAATCCTACCTCTGATGCTTCCTCTCTGTGTGACCTTGAGCAAGTCACTTAAATTCCATTAGCCTTAGCTTCCTCATCTATAAAATGAAGGGATTGAATTAGATTGCAACTAAAATCTCCTTCCAGTTCTAGATCTATTATTCTATGATCCTATTTAGCATAAAAAATGTCTTACTAATTACTTTGCATCTACTCCTTAAGGGGTTTCAAATAATTCAATTCAAAAGGTGTTTATTAATCACCTACTATGTGTGAGGTGAGTATGGTAAAGTGGATCAGAAGAGCTAGTACCAGATCAGAAAGACCCGGGTTTCAGTCCTGCCTCTGATACATACAGGCTCTGGGATCCTCGGCAAGTCATTTAACCTCTCAGTGCTCTGGACAAGTCCATCTAAAAAAAATTAATGGGCTTGACACTAGGAAAAGAAACTAAAAAATTACAAAACTACCTGCCCTCAAAGTGTATATATGTGTGTACATACATACACACATATATGCATGTATATGTGTGTACGTGTGCATGTGCATAGTAAGCTAAAACTGGCCACTTTGGGGGCTGAGGCCACTTCAGAAAACATATACTTTCCAGCTGTCATGGGAGTGTCAGAAGACTCCAAAGACATATGAATTAACACTGCTTGCTATGCAACAGATGCTGTGCTAAGTGCTGAAACTTAAGGGAATAATGAATTTTCTGACTATCCCAGGCCATGCAGTGACACAGAGCTGAAAGGACGTTGCATTTTATTATGATGCAGTAAACCCCATTCCAAGGGGAAGAAGGAGTGCTGCATCTCTTAAAAGTGACCTCTTGCTGGCTCCATTTGGACTAGCAACAACTCTAAGTGGCAGCATATGACTCTAGTGAAGGATAGGGAAAGACAAATCCTTCTGTTCTGGGATCATGGTGACCATGTCCATACAACAACTAATGCCAGGGTCCAGGAGCCAGGGGTGGTAGGGAGACTTAACTAGGCAAACTTAAACCAGGGCCCTACCAAGTTGTGTTGTTCAGTAGTTTTAAGTCACGTCTGACTCTTGATAAGTCCATTTGGGGTTTTCATACTGTAGTGGTTTGCCATTTCCTTCTCCAGCTCCTTTACAGATGAAGAGACTGAAGCAAACAAGATTAATTGACTTGCCCAGGGTCACACAGCTAGTAAGTGTCTGAGGCCAAATTTGAATTTGGGAAGATGACTCTTCCTGACTGTAGTGCCATGCACAAGCAGATTCCCAAAAAGAATGCTACTGTAAATAGCTTTTAAAGTTTAGATTACACAGTAATAGTGAACAGTCTGTTTATTCCATTACAAATCAAGGTTCAGTACAATATTCACAATATAATATTCACAACATTACATCTTATCACAGAAAGTCACACTATAGTGTTTATAGCAGCTTAACATTAGAATAGCTACACAGTTTTCACTTCAGTGGCCACAATATTTAGAACAAAGAACAAAAGAATAATCATCTGGTTTTCCTAAGGGGGAAAGCCTTCATACTCAATCATTCAATCAATTCACAATATATCAATCTTCCACTCATGGGGCAACCATTAACTTAATCAGTCAATCAATTCATAATACAATAATCAAACTTCCACTCATGGCGCAGCCATTACTTAATCAGTCACTAATCCAGATTCCCAATTACTAAATATCATTAGTCACAGGGAGGCCTTTTCTTCATCTTGACTCTGGGTGGTCTGTCTGATTCCTTGGATCCTCTTCCATGATCCCAGCTCCCTCCTGAATCTGTCAAACAATCACCTGAATTCAGAAGCAGACAGCTGCCAGGTTCTCATCCAGTCCTCAGAGGAAGACAGCTCCCAGGTCCTTGTCCAGTCCTCAGGGCAACCCCTGGCAGACACTGAAGTTCACAGGGTCCAGCACATCTAAAACCCTTCACCACTTCTCTTGCCTGGAACTCAAGGATCAGCCAGGCCATGAACAAACATAGTCTTATCCTGGTCATGCTTCTTCAGTCTTCTAGCAGTTCAGCTGGCCCTGGGACCCAGAAGGAATATCAGCCTTCTGGGTGGTCTTCACCAGATTCTGGTCTCAGGAAA
>CM053594.1:265813035-265829964 GCA_028646575.1 Pseudocheirus occidentalis
ATAGCTAGTAGGCATTCTTCCAGTGTCTTGGAAGCATTTGGTGAGGGAGTTCTGACTGAGTTGTCTTCCTCCCGCTCCAAGCTTTGATCCTTTTTGTCCACAAAAAAGGATTCTAGAGTTTTATTGCTGTTCTTACTTTGTTTCCTTTTCCTCATGTTAACCAGTCTATTAATTTCTTGGTTTTTGTTTTTTAGCTCTGTGGACCTCTGCTTCCTGGAGGGGGAAAGCTCTGTCCCAAATCACTGGGACCTTCACAGCTGCTGGAGGTATTAGTGGGGTGCTGCAGCCCCCCCTCAGCTTTGGCTCACTGAAAGCACACCCCAGGCCACCACTCAAGACCACGATCCAGGTCCAGGCTGCTCACTGCAAGAGCCCTTGGCCCTGATCAATTGCCTCAGCCCCCCTGCTATCTGCAGGTGGGGGGCTCTGAAGCAGCCCAGTGGAGGCTGCTGCTGCTTTCAGCCGTTCCTACTGCCACAGCCAACTCCTGCTGCTTCCTTGCCCTGGGAGCAGTTTGGTCGGACTGCTCTTCTCCCCCAAATTTAGCAAAGTCCACTGACCTTTCTCTTAGCCTTTTTTTCTTCTGGCCTGATAAATGTGGTAACTGTGCCTCCAGTGCAGCTGATCTTCTCTCCTATAGACTCGGCTCTGCCTGATGCCCTGGGGCCTGGCCGGCTGGCTGGGTTTCAGGCTGGGCCATGCACAGCTCCCAGACTGCCACGAAGAGCCCCACCTGCTGAGCTTTCTGCAGCAGATGTGTTTTCTATATTTTGGAGAGTTTTGGAGCTTGAAAATCTGTTTAAAGTCCCATTTTATGAGTTTTTAGGGTGGTTGTGTGGGAGCTGCTGTGCTTTGCTGCTTCTACGCTGCCATCTTGGCTCCACCCCCCTATCTTCTGGTTTTCTATTATTCTTTGTATTGACTCAGACACTATTTAGTGCCCTGAGTATGGAATTTCTTTTGTTTTTAAAAACTGATTTGTTTATTTTCTTTCAGTTTACAAGATTCAGTTCCAGAATCCCTTGAGTTTCAAATTTTCTTCCCTCCCTCCCTCCCTCCCTCCCTTCCTTCCTCCATCTTTTCCTCCCTCCCTCCCTCCCTCTTTCTCTCTCTTTTACTCCCCTCATTCCCCCACCCCAGGTGGTGTGCAATCAAGTATAGGATCTGCAAATACTTTCACATTGGACATTAGTCTGATTGTATAGAAGGGTTGTAACAGATGGAATGAACAATGGGAAAGAGGAAACAAAAACAAACATGGAAAAGAATGATAGCATGTATATTGCTTCAGTCTCCGTTTAAACTCTGTTCTTTCTATGTCTTTCTCTGAGTAAAGATATCTTCTCCCATGCTGAGACTTATAGAGTTGTCTTATAACTGTGTGCTGCTGAGAAGAGTCCAGTTTATCGAAGTTGGTCATCACACATATGATGTGTCTGTGATTGTGTACAAATTTTTCCTGGTTCTGCTCTTCTCACTTAGCATCAATTTGTATAAGCCTCTCTGGGTAAATACGAAGTCCATCTCCTTCCCATTTCTTATAGCACAATAGTATTCCATTACATTCATGTACCACAACTTGTTTAGCCATTCCTCAATTGATGGGCATCCCCTTCAGTTCCAATTTTTTGCCACCACAAAGAGAGCTGCAATAAATATTTTTGTACATATGGGTCTTCTTCCCACTTCTACGATCTCTTTGGGATACAACCCCAGAAGTGGTATTGCTGGGTCAAAGTGTATGCAATAATTTATAGCCCTTTGGGCATAGTTCCAGATTGCTCTACAGAATTATTTTTATTAGTTCACAGCTCCACCAACAATGCACTATTATTCCAATTTTTCCTCTCCAGCATTTCTCATTTTCCTGTTTTTGCATCTTAGCCAATCTGACTGGTGAGATGTGGTACCTCAAAGTTGTTTTGATTTGCATTACTTGAATCAAGAGTGATTTAGAGCATTTTTTCATATGATTATAAATATCTTTAATTTCTACATCTGAAAATTGCCCGTTTATATCCTTTGACCATTTACAGGACAGAATTTCTTAAATGCTATTCTATTATTTTAAAGAATTTATATTGATTGTTCACATAGTCTCTTTTTTTTGTGGATGTGCATGAATGAGAGAGAGAAAGAAAAAAAGAGAGTGGGAGGGGTAGAGAGAGGGAGAGAGAGAAAGAGAGAAAGAGAAAGGGTAAAGGCGGGGGGGGGAGAAACATTTATTTGTCTTATTATTATTCTGTGGCAAGCAAATATCACTGTAAATTCTCAAATTATTTTCAGTTAAACAGCCAACAAGCAGTTAAGTACTGGTTGAATCCACCAGTTATATAACATATTCTCAACATTATGTTCCTCGATTTATATTTAGATGTTATTTACTCCCTGAAAAGTTTACTTAAAACCCACATATAAAAAGAGACAGTTCAATACTAAGGCTAGTAATCAGGCTTGTGATTTCAATTCTCATTGTAGTAATTGGTACTATATTGGTATAACTCAGTCATAAACACTGAATATTCAGATATTTAAATTTTTTCATATATATTTAAGAGGCATTTTGTAAATGAATTTATACAATATTAATGTGCATTGGTAGATTGAGTCAAATACATTAATCTTCCTTTTCATATGTTGTTAATGTTTGTTTTTGTGAATAAGCTTTCTTCTTTAAAAACTACTTTAGCAGCATCCAAGAAATTCTAGTATATTGTTTCATTCTTACAAGTTTTCCATTTTAATCATTAATTGTTTATATGATTTATTTCTTGACTCTTTTTGAAAGCATTTTATTATTAGTTCTCCTTTCAGTTCTTTATTTTTGTTAATGCAACACGAATTACTATGTTTATGGAAGTGTGGCTTATAAAGGATATGCTTGATATTCTTTACATTTATTTGCAATTTCTCTGTGCCACTTGCTGATGACAAATTTACATATTTTTTGGTGTCCTCTTCTAAATTCTTCAAAAACTTGATCAATTCTAGTATTTCTCCTTTTATCCTATTAGATTTTCCCAACTCTGAAAATAACATGAATGTCTCTTACATTTGTGCTACTGTCTTTTGACATTAATTTTTCTATGTATGTTTACAGTTTTTGCCATCTAGAACATGCAATTTAACATTAATATTTGTTTGTTGACTAATTCCTTTAAGCATAATGTGATTGTCTTGCTTGTGAAGTTTTATTTTTGCTTTGTCTGATAGCATGAATGTTGCTCTTGTTTTTTCCATTCAACTGTTGCATAATAAACTTTGTTCTAGCTTCTCATTTTTATTCTGTGTATCACTTGGCCTTTTAGATGTGTTTCTTAATCTGTCCCTCTCAATGTATTTGATTGCTTTGTTTCACATTGAAAGTTAAGAGAGTTTGCTTTGCATTTTTCACCTTTGTGGTTCTGGTACCGCTTTTTAAGAAATTAGCATTTTGCTGATCCCCTTACTATTTTATATCAATACTTTGTTCTTTTGATTATGTTTGTTTAATCTATTTTGATGTGATATAGTTGCCACAGGCTCTTCCCCCTCCCCAATCCCTGTTACCACTGGTTAACCTCTTCCTTAATTTGAAAGTTTTACTTAAGTATTTATTTTTCTTTCCTTTTTCTTTTATCCCCCACTTTCTTTTATTTATGTAGGTGAAATGATGGATAGAGTGTTGATGCTGAAGTCAGGAACAGCTGAATTCAGATCTGACCTTAGACACTTGCTGTGTGACCTTGGGCAAGTCTCTTAACCCTGTTTGCCTTAGTTTCTTCAACTATAAAATGAGTTGGAGAAGGAAATGGCAAATCACTCTAGTACTTTTGCCAAGAAAACTCCAAATAGGGTCGCAAAGAGTCAGACAGGACTGAAAAGCTGCTGAAACAATTCCCCCACCTTTTCTCCTTCTTTATCCTCTCAGGTGTTTAATTTAAAATTCCTCTACCTCTTTTTCTCTCCTACTTTTGTTTATTAGTTCTTCTTTGTCTTTGTATTAGGAGGGTATATTTATCTTGTTCTCATTCTTTCTCCTGTCTGTCAATTCTGGACTTTATCCTTTGATTCATGGTCTACAAAACTCCTTATTTTTTTCTTCTATTCACATTCCTTATGGAGTTAAAATTTCTGAAGAATCAAATTTAAGCTTCCTCTTCTAACCAACTGCTACATTATTGTCTTTATAATTTTTGCCCTATTGTTCCTTTTTCTATTGGGTCATACTTTTGGAAATATCAATTCACAAGGGAAGTATTGAGCATACAAGCATTTTCTTCTGAAAGAAATTATCCTATGTTCAAAATTGCACGGTTCAATTCTATCCTTTGCCCTCACCTTTATGAACCGTCTGACTTCCATTTTGCCATGCAATCTCTCTCTGACACCTTATCTTTCACTCCTCTGAATGTTATTTGCTTCCAGAAACTCATGTTTCTTTTCCCTTGAGGAAGAATGTTATATATATATATATATATATAGTTTCCTGTTAGTGTTTACAATATATTTATTTGTATTTACAATGTCATTCTCTTGCCATGTGTGTACATTATATGTGTGTATATACCATGTATTTGTATACACTAACAAGAAAACAATATATTGGCTAAGGAGCACAAAAAAATTTGTGTCCCCAAATCCAAGGAATACAAAAAAGCAACTTACTACTTTTTTGGTAATATTTCATTAAATTGCCATAATGCTCCATAACATCTATGCTGTTTTTTATTATTTCAAACTTGTTGATTCAGTTCCATACTTAGAACTGATTCATAGCTGCAAATATATAAAACAGATCCAAATATATTAAGAATGTTAGCTTCTTTTGATGTGTAAGCAGATAATTGCTTTTCACTTAAAATGTACTATTAATACAATACTGTCAAGAACCATTGGTGGAAAATATGGTGTTTTTGAGGGAAACAGGCTAAGGCTGTCATGATTCTACCTAGCCTTAAATCCATTATCATTTCTTCTAAATATAATTAAATATAATTCCAAATGAAAGAACAAAGTTGAACCAATGCATCCTATTCACTACTAGGTAGCTAGGTGGTACAGTAGATAGAGTCCTGGATCTAAATCAGGAAGACCTGAATTGCAATCCATACTCAAACACTTACTATCTATGTGGCCCTGGGCAAATCATTTAACCTCTCCCTGTCTCAGTTTCCTCATCTGTAAATTAGGGATAAGAATAGTTTCTACCTCACAGGGTTGTGGAGGATCAAATAAAGTACTTTAAAAGCACTTAACATATTCCCTAGCCCATACTAAGAACTTAAAAATGCTTATTTAACTTCTCTACTTGATGTATATGAACGGCATCAAACTATAGTGATCTTCCAAAAATATATTAACCTGATCCTTTTCTCTTGTAATCCTTCTTCATTGATATTTTTGTTGGACTCAATGAGTTTACAGTTTTTAATTTACACTAAAGAGAGAGATGGATGTCTTTGAGGTTAAATCTGGAGGTTAAATTGAACCAAACAGATAAAGTCAATACTTACAGATATCTGCATGTTCTACAGACAAGACACACAAATCATAAATCTCTCAAGAAGAAAGCTGTGACTGAGTACGTTAAGACATTCTGGCATCCTGAAATCAAAGCTCAATTAGAAAAAAAATGTTGAAAGTAATTAACATCTATGTAATGCTAGTTTTAAAGTATACTCTCAGAACTTTAAAATGGATCATAGTAGCTTCAAAACATGAAATAACCAAGAATCATAGAATATTAAAGAAGCTTTTACCCAAGGGCTGCTATAAAAAAGCTAATGTTTCCTCATCAAAACAGAATAAGAGGACTAGTAGATATGCTCAGTGCACATGATAAATAAGTTTAGAACCTATGATAATATTTTTGAAACAAGCATATTCCAACAGCAATAGTAAACTGCATTTCTTAAGGTAAATGAAAGTGGTTTACCTCCAGGTAGAGCCCATGAAATGGCTAAGATCCAAAGATGAAATTTAAAATGCTAACCTAACAACCCTCTATTGGCAACATTCATATGAAGTTTGTCAACAATATGTTGACCAAGGAGCATTGTCCTTGTACTGTACATGAGTCATGTAGATTTGTGTATGGAAACAGAGTTTTAATATGGCAATTTGGGATTAACTCATTACCATCATAAATTATTAAAATGTCCTTAAGGAGTCTAGATTTAGCAATAAGAATCACAAAAACTAACAGTTATACAATTCTTCAAAGTTTTAGGGATCAATATAGATAGTAAATAAAGTATTTATTAAGTGCTCACTATATTCCAGGCGATATGCTAAATGTTTCAAATATAAAAAAAAATCAAGCAAGGGCATCTTTGCCCATGAGAATCTATATTTTAGTGGAGAACAAAATGGATGAAGGAATGCTAGAAGGTGGGGGTAAAGGGAAATATGGCATAGTCTTGAGGTGAATGCTTGGAATTTTGTAAAATAAAGTGAAAGCTTATCTATGAGAACCCACAGTGGTTCTAGGGACAAAGTATAAATTTCCAGTAGGGAGGAGATGAGGATGATGGCTGGAATGGAAGTGGCATGGTCTGGAGATGGCCAAGAAAACTATGTAAAGAAATCTTAGAAGGTATACAACATATCCCTACACACTTAATAAAATAACACCTACAAAATCTCTAGAAAACATGATTTGGTGTCTAGAATTATATATCAGAAGCTTGCTATCTGTCATGGACTGACATATGACAAATCTCTATCCTATAAGTCCTGTCCTCAAAAAACCCTTGAGAAATCAACCAATACTGTACTAGAGTTGGAAGATTACCAAACATTGAATAAGTTTCCATAATTTCCCAGTTATTCTGATTCACAAAAAATTTATTCAAAAATTTTTATAAATTACATTTCAATTAATAACTGTCACCCTGAGTAATCATAAATAACAACTGCACTGTGTAGAACAACAAAATACAGAGACCTGGTAGAGGAAATTGAAATTATGTGAGATTAGGATTAGGCACATGTCATTCTGTTTGCTAATGGAATTGTACTAAGGTTCTTTTCTGTGAGTCTATAGTGGAAGAGTTTATAACCTAATATTTTTATTCAGTATATAAAATGGAATCTTGAGGAGAGAGGGTGTGGACATTTTAGTCACTTTTCTGTATAATTCCAAATTACTTTCCTGAATGGTTATACTCATTCACAGATCTACCAGCATTATCTATCTTAGTACTACTCTCCCACATTCGTTGTTCCCATTTTTTGGGTCATTTTCACCAATTTAATTAGAGTTAATTAACAAGTCAGTATTTTTCAGTTGCATTTTTCTTATTATTAGTGATTTGGAGCATGCTTTTATATTGTGGTTGTTTGAATTTCTTTTGAGAATTGCTTGTTCATATGCTTTGACTGTTTGAGGTGGAGTGGAACAGCTTTTGGTCATATATATTTTTATAAGCTCCTTATATATCTTGTATATCAGGCCCTTATCATAGATATTAAATACACTATTCTTCCCCCACCCCCACTCCCATCCTGCCAGCTGTTGGTTTCTCTTCTTGTTTTAGTTGTATTAGGTTTTTTTTTTCATTTAAAAGTCTTTCAATTTCATGTAATCCCAATTGTTTTCCATCTATTCTGCATATCCCCTGGATATACATAGTTGGTTTTGTGTTGTCTCTCCTATTAGAATGTGAGCTCCTTGAGAGCAGAGACCATACTTTCCCCTTTCTTTGCATCCCCAGTGCTAGCACTGTATCTAGCACATACATTCCCAATAAGTGCTTGTTGATTAACTATTTAGTTTATCTTTTATGATTATCTCTATCTTGTTTGCATAGAACTTAGCCTCATCAATGACATTGAAAAGTATATATTTATCTTCTAATTTTTGTATAATCTTTAATATTCAGGTCACATGTACATTTTGAATTTATTGTGGAATATAGCATAAAGTGGCATAATTTTTGCCAAACTGAATTCCAATTTTCCAGCAGCTTTTTAAAAAAAGGGAATTCTTGACCAGGTGGTTCTCTTTTATTTCTCAAATTACTAGGTCAACACACTCAAGAGTTTCTGATTTTTCCTTGCCTAATCTGTTCCATTCTTCTCATTTTCTATTTTTTTGAGCCTGTACCAAGTGATTTTGCTGATTATTGCTTCATAATATTTTTGAAGTCCATAACTTCTCCATTCCTACCATTTTCTGTTATATCCTCAATAAACTTTTACTTCCTCATTTCTCATTCAAATACCTCTTTTGCCTTAAAACAGGTCATAAAGTTCAGAAGGAATTGGATGTGGAGAGTCAGGAAGCTAAAACGCAAGGAAGTTCTTGAAGACAAATTTTGGTCAAAATTAGAGCTTTTTGTGGGAAGTGACATGAACTGGATCTTAGTGGGAGCTAAGGATTCAAAGAGGTAAAGGTGGAGGTGGAGAGAATTCTCAGGTAGAGAGTGTAGCCTGTTGAAGCGGCAACCACATTGGCACATGCAGGATGGCTGCTTGCAAAGGCTCTTAGATCTGTTTTACTAGGAAAGATAGCTGTTTGGGGGGTAAACAGTCTTTTTAAAAATTGCATTCATTAGTTCAGGGGAAAAGTCAGCACCTTGACCTTCAGAGAAAATGCAAACAGAGAAAATACAGAGAAAATATAAGCAGAGAAATAAAGACCAACAGACTGCATGAATCAAAGCAATATTGCTATACACTTTACATATATCCCTGGATTGAGAGAGCCTTTATATCTCAGCAGTAGGAGAGCTCTGAACATATTTTTTGAACACTCAGAATCTCAAAGAGGGAATCTCATAAGCAAGCTCCCAAAGTAAAATATCAACTCGGAGTATGTATACACTTTTCAGAGTCAGAAGACATCACAACCCACCTTACTCAGGGCCTAATTAGAAATGAGAAGAAGTTGTGAAAGCTTTCCTACAGGCAAGCCTCCCCTAATCAAACTTTCCTTAATGGGCTCCACGTGAGGTCTACTAATAGGGGAGGTCTATTAACGGGCAGGGAAGATTGTGTATCCCATTAACATTATACTTGCACAAAGGCATGAAGGAAGGAAGTATATTGCCATGTACAGGGAATGCCGAATGGAGTAATTTGATCAGAATGTTGAGTACATGAGGGAGATTGAAATAAATAGGATAACTAAATGGAGGTAAATGTAGAAGCATCATAATATAGGGAAATGTCTGCTTTCTCTGGGGTCCAATGACTTAAGTTCATAGCTTGCCTCTCGTATTTGCTACTTCTGTCATTGAACAAGTTAATTAGTCTCCCTGAACCTTGCTTTCCTCATTTATACAATTAGCAAGTGATGTCCTTTCAGATCCATTCCAGCTATAGAGCTATGATCTTAGCCCTAAAAAATCAATGGTACAAGTGTAGGATTGGGGAAGATGTGTCTGGACCAATAACTCCTGTAAAAAAAATTCCTGGACATTTTAGTGGATTGCAAGCTTAATACAAGCCAACATTGTGCCATAGTAGTTAAGAAACAAACCCTCAAATGAATTTCATCTTCTAGACTGCATGTTAATAGAATCCTATTATCTAGAACACTAGACTCTATGCTTAGTGTTGATTATCCTTCAAAAGTATTTGATTCAATAGAGAAAAATGCTACCTTACAGCCTTCCCTGAAACAAGGTGTCTCCCATGCATGTATTAAACTAATATATGATTCCTTGAAAAAAAAATTATCCAGAAAGATAGCTTTGTTTGGCAATTCTTTAATTAGGAGTTTCAAGTGAAACCAGTTAATTTCTTCTCATCAAAGATATTTGTCATTGTAATGGAGGATGTTTAGAGAAGATTCCAAATGAAAGAGGAAGGCCCTATTGAAGATGAAATCTTCTATATGTTCCAGCCTCTAGATAACATTGGACTAATTCCTTTAAATCCTGCTACATTTCCAGCCCTTGTGAATGAGATTCTCTGTCACTCAACCCAAACAGCTAAGTAAATGAAAAATGACTATGGTTTAGATACACCTATGAAGAATGACTGTGGTCAGCAAACTGCGCCTTGCTGGTCAAATACAATCTGCCACCTATTTCTCTAGAGCTCTAGAGCTGAAATATAAAGGCTCTCTCAATCCAGGGATATATGTAAAGCTTTAGATATATGGTTAAGATCAGTTTCCTTTTCAACAGAAAAGGAGGTGATCTGGTCATATAGAGAGATGAAGGGATAAATGATTTGTTTATTCCTTGTGTACTACATTGGTGCTCATCATTTAGTGAGGAAAGATCAAATGTGGGTGTAGATGAGAATGGGAAGAAATAGTTTGGAAAGTATGAATCAGGAATAAGTAAGAGAGGTCAAAAACTATATAGAAGCCTAAAAGATATATATCAAATATTTTCTTTAAGAAAAAATAATAAAGTCATATAAATTACAAGTATACAAATCGCTAAAATGAAACTGATTATAGAGGAAATCCTAAAACATGCTGTTTAGGGCTCTGTGAATGGGGGATGAGGCATACATCATGAGGCATCTTTTTGTTCTACCAAATCAGTTTAAATATCAATGGAAAATAAGGCTAGTGGGAGCTTGTATTCTCTTTTTTCAGTCAGTTATGTAAGAAGAAAGATGTAGTACATTGTGGGATATGGCTTCCAAAAGCATGTCTATTTCCTACAAATGCTCTCCTCAAAGATGCCTTCATTGAACATGTGGATTATTCTCATGAAATTTTGTTCAGATGGGAAAGGTTGCAGAAAGATGAGTAGCTTTTGACATTCTCTTCGTTGCTTATTTTCAGTTTGATATAATAATGGAATTTGAAGTTAGAAAGGACTTCATAGTTCATCTAATCCAACTACCTCATTAATTCAAGAGGGTGTGACCTGCCTTGCATCACAGTCATAATACATCAGAGCTGGGCTATGAATCCAGGTCCTCTGACCCTATAACCAATGCTCTTTCTATTATATCACATAGAATCCAATATTTTTTTCTATTTCCTGTTTCAAACATCTTGTGAATCTATTACTCAATGCTCTTATATCTACAGCATCAGAATATGAAAACATCCAACTCTTTGGGATTCCATTTATACTTTTCTTGGCAAAGATACTGAAGTGCCTTTCTGTTTCCTTCTCCAGCTCATTTTACATATGAGGAAACTGAGGCTGTTAAGTCGTTTGCTCAGGGTCAATCTGAGGCCAGATTTGAACTCATGAAAATGAGTCTTCTAGACTCCAGGACTGGCACTCTGTCCTGTATCATGTAGCTGCTCTCTATGTACACCTGCTCCAATCTACCCTTTTTTCTCTATGTACACCTGGCCTTTCTAACCACTTTTCCAGCATCCCTTTTTCTGTCATTTCTATCTTTTCTATAAGAATGCCTTGAAATTTGATTTTAGAGACCATAAGTGATATTTCTTCACCCTGAGGATGAAAAAAAAGTCTGTTACAAAAGTCTCTGCAGATCTTTTCTTTCGTTTGTTTGTTGTTCTCTTCCCACCTTCATAATTAAATGCTCTTGGGATTAGTTTGCATAGTTGGATTTCTCATCAAGATTTCAATAATTTGGTTATATCATTTATTACTTCTCTGACTGTTCATAAACATCTAGCATTCTCCCCAAGGTTTCATAAATGAGTTCAGTCTTCTATATATAACTGCTTGGGAAGTAAATCAAACATTTCGAATTAAGGTACCTTTTGGGCTCTTTTGGTCTCCTTTTAATGATAGTTGGCTTGTATAATTTAAACATCTCTACAAGATTAATAGTTTACATTTATGTCCTTTCTTTTGTGCATATTCCGTTTTCCCACTATGAATAATTTGTTTCAATAGTTTGAGATTTAATAATTTTAATTCCACATGGTATTGTTTTCATTTTGATCTTTTCTTCTGGCTTTGTCCTTTGTTCTTTGCTCTAATAAATCAGTGGTCTGACTGTACAGATTCCCGATTCAATAATGACCCCTACATTAGTATTGTCATATCCTCTTTTAAAGTATAATCAGTTTCATTTTAGTGATTTTTATACTTGTAATTTATATTACTTTATTATTTTTTTTCTTAAAGAAAGTACTCATGATATATCTCTTTTAGGCTTCTATAGTTTTTGGCCTCTCTTACTTATTCCTGATTCATACTTTCCAAGCTATTTCTTCCCATTCTTATCTTTGTCCACATTTGAACTGATATCACCAAGTATCAAAGTATACATTGCTTTTATTTGGAAGGTTTGATCAAGATCCTTATAGATATCTCTTCCTCTTTGTTCTCTGCAACCAATAAATAAGCATTTAAGTTCTTTCTACGTTCTAGGGATGTGCCAAGATATTGCTATACAAAGAAAGTAAAAAATACTCCCTGTCTTTAAGGTACTTACATTCTAGTGTAAGCATCAGAATATGAGGACATCCATCTCTTTATGACCCCATTTATAGTTTTGGCAAAGATACTAGAGTGGTTTGCCATTTCCTTCTCTAACTCATTTTACAGATGCAAATAGTTATGTACAAGATGCATTCAGAGTAAATGTGTTGCAATCTTCAAGGAGAGGTCTTTAGCATCCAAGAAGACCAGTAAAAGCCACTGGTAGAAGATGGCATTTGAGGCCAGTCTGGAATTCTAAGAAGTAGAGGTGAAGAAGCAGGGTGTTTCAGGCATTGAGTATAACCAATGTGAAGGTACACCATAGGATTGTCATGTGGGAGGACCAGTTACATATTGGCATATAAGCTGTAATTATTTTCATGGTGAGCCTTTTTTCAAATACTATATTATGAAATGACCAAACATCCCAGGAAATAATATTTTATTGACTTTGGAAGAATAATAAAACTAATTCTAACAACTTTTAAATTTACCTTTCCAAGCATCTGCTAGCCATCTTTCCATTTAGCAACAACTTTCCTTTTTTCCTCTTGTTTGTTCATGACAATAACATAAAAATTTTTAGGCTTCATTCTTTTCATTTAATTGCCCACTTATTGACCATCAGACCCTTGTCTGATCCTTATCTCACATCCAAAATGTCAGTAACTAAGTTAAAATTTGTAGATAGTCTGAAAATTGTTTTATTGTTAGCATCCTTTGGCCCCCACTCCATGCCACCATCATCACACAGAATACATAGATACTCATGGCCCTTAGCAAAATTCTGAAGTTATCAGGAGTTGGAAGAAAGCCCCATCTGGTACTTCTAGCAGGTGTTAGAATATTCATTGAGTATTCTCTCCTGAGGATGTACTCCAAGACCCACAAGGCTAAAACTTGGAGATATGAATCTCGTACCTGATCTCTGTTCTCCTCAACTTTTGTCTACCTATCCAACTGGCTCCAATTATGCCAGTTCCTGGAAAGGTAGCTAGAATATCCTAGTACTTTATCAAATTTCTCCACAAAGTCCTATTTTGACTCCTCATCTTGGCATGGAAATTAACTGAGCTTCTTGGAGTCTGTGCCAATGGAGCAAAAACTCAGGTAGGTACAACCAGGTTAGAACAGGTTTGAATGTAGTCCCAACATCAGATTATATGTGTTTTCTGAGAATCAGCCTATTTGGTGCCAAGAGCCTAGGATGGTCATCTGTGATAAAGTCTTTGGTCATGGCAACCCAGGAAACAAAGAAGAAAAAACATAGAAAATGACCTTTAGTCCTGTTCATCCACCTTCTGCTATTATAATGAAAGTGGCAGAATGAAAGAAAAGGGGATAGTAAACTTTCTTAGTCTTGGTCTCATTTGTAAAATAAATACATTAAAACTCTACATAACTCAAAGGATACATTATAGTGTAGAATAACAGAATAACAAATTTAGAGATGGAAATGACCTTGGAGGTCATGTAGTCAAACTCTCCACTTTTATAGCTGAGGAAACCAAGGTCCATAAGAGGTAAAGTCACTAGCTCAATGTTAAAGAGGTGCTCAGGATTTGAACCTGACTTCTTTGATGCAAACTCCAGTGCTTTCCAAACTGTATCATGTATGTATGAGGGACAAATGAGATAAGACATATAGAGTCCTTTGCAAACCTTATGGCTAATATTACCTAAATATCAGCTCTTATTATAGTTACATTATGATATGGTATCTGCTTTTTAAAGTGCCTTTACAGAACCCAAGATGGAAGAATAATTAATTTTTTTTAATGGATGCAGAGAAACAAACAGTCCTGGGACACCAAAATTGGGGAGAATCTAGCTGAAGCTTGCTTCTCATCTATATAAGTTTAGCTTGTCCATCCTGTAGGTTTGCATTGTGTCCCCTTCCAGTGCTAAATGCTCTGCTTTTCTTGGCTGTTTTAATGGACACTGCCAGAGTTACTGAGACATAGATCATAGAGACAGACTAGAAGAAACTTCTTGTTTTATGAGGAATAAGATATTGGTTATGCTTCTCCTCATTTCTGATTTGACCATTTTAGCTGAATAGAATCTAACAGTGTGGATATATCATGTAGAGAAAAGAGATTACCGAGTAGATGATCAGTTGTGAAATATTCCAACCAGATTCTTTGCATTGCTATGTGTGGGGAAAGTAGAATCATCAAAACAATCCAGTGCCTTAATTTTTCAGCTGAGGAAACAGAAACGCAGGGAAATAGAATGATTTGCTCAAGGACATTCAGTGAGGTGGCCATGGAGTCAGGAGAATTTCGATTCCTACTCCCCTCCAAAACATTTTCCATGATGCCAAACAACACAGGGCTTGTAGGATTACTTGGTCAGGACAAGCCTTTGGAATGTTTGCTTAGCAGGAAATGTGGCTTTGAACTGTAGTGGTTTTACCAGGAGGGGTTTTGTAATCAGAAAGAGAGTTTTCAGGTTATAATTTAATTTGAATTCTCCCTGGAAACCTAGTGCTGAAAAACAAATACTGGGATGTAGCTCAGTGAAATTCCTTCAGAGGGAACCCTCAGGTAACGTATACTTTGGCAATGGTATAAAAAGATTGAATGATTAAATAGCCATCAGTTTCACTTATTAATATTTTCTCTTTAAAAAAATGGTTCCAACTGAGAAATGTGTGACTTTGAAGAACGGAATGATGGAAACTCATTTTTCCTAGAGTAACGTTTCTGAAGTCCTATAACTAAAAAAATGGAAATGGGTGATTTCTGTGCACTGAAGCAAAGCTACCTTTCTGGTTATTTTTCCATTATCCAGTTTTTAATTTTTAAAATTAAATATTTTCTTAGAAACAATGCTGAAAATCATTCCAACTATACTTCCTTAGTAACGATTTACTTTTACATAAAGTTCAAAGTACATTGAAATTACAATATACATACAAGTATAATCACACTTCTTTTTTCCATTTCTTCAGGAGTCATTTTCTCATATATTTTGCCCCAGTTGATCATAGTGTGTATTTCATTTTTCTAGTTTGAGGCATTTTTTGCTGTGTATTATTTCATAGAGGTCTTTATAGATTTCTTTGCATTCCTCATATTTTCAGTTTAAATTCCATTATGATATTTATTCCATTAATTATCACAATTTAAAGTGAAATTCCTCTACTGCCATATACTTAGGCTATTTCAGTAGCGTTCTGGACCCAGTTTGAACTGGCTCATGAGAGTCAGTCATTGACATTTCAATGTGAGTGTCCGCATCTAGTAAATTGGCAAACTACAAGTCTTGATTTATTGTTTTGTTGATTGTCTAGACTTAAGAAAGTAGGGGAGAAAAAGTTAATGATGCATATTAGGCTTAAAAATATGTCAATTACACATTCTATTTTTTTTTTTTTTTGCAGAGAGTAACTTGTTAAATATTTTCCAGCATACAACTAGGTTACTACCAGTTTTGTCTACATAATCACATGAGATGCTGTTAACAAAATCTTGAACAGATAGAAATTTTCTTATTTTTGTTAATATTTATGAAATATTTTCAGGCTATTATCTTTCACTTCTTAAATTAACATGAAGAGGAAGGCCATTAAATATTGGATATGTCAATAAACTATTCATTTACCATTTGTTTTTTGAAAAACTGAGGAGCAGTCCTAAATTTAGAGTGAGTGGGAGGTTCAGCAGAGTTCCTTAGTAGACACTTAATAAATGCTTATTAATTGACTGAAAGACCATTGCACAGCTGAATTTTATTTAGTTTTCCCATTTAAAAAATGGGCATTGGGGCGGCTAGGTGGCGCAGTGAATAGAGCACCGGCCCTGGAGTCAGGAGTAACCTGAGTTCAAATCCGGCCTCAGACACTTAACAGAAAAAATTAGCCGTGTGACCTTGGGCAAGTCACTTAACCCCAACTGCCCTTCAAAAAGCAAAAAAAAAAAAATGGACATACCCATACTACTTACCAGGACTGTATTTTAATATTTCAAAGGATAGTGATCTTGTGATTCAGATCCTTTCATGGATAGGGACCATAAAGCCTCCATGCCTTAGCTTTTATGTTTTCTTTTCTTTTTTTTTTAGAACAGAGCCATATACTTTATTTTTTTTCTTTCTGAATTCACTATTTTATTCTGAACATCAAGAGATAAAAATTTTATGCTCCAAATCCACGAACATTTCCATGTATAATTTTTTTATTAATTTTTAAAAATTTGTTTTCTTGTTTACATCATTCATTTTCATGAGATTTTTGAATTACAAATTTTCTCCCCGTCCTTCCCCTACCCCAATCCCCAAACAGCAATCCCACTGTAAAGCCCCTTTCCTGATCTGCTCTCTAACTTTCTGGTAGGACAGGGAGGGTCTCCCTATCCCAGCCCCTGTATATCTTAATTCCTAGTTGCAGGTTTTGCAGAGCTTTAAATTCTAGATTCTTTTGATTCCTCCCTTGTCACTCACCCCCACTGGAAGGACAAGCAATTCAATACAGGCTGCGCATGTGTGATTATACAGGACATCTTCATAGTGGACATATTGTGACAGTGATCATATGTCCCTCCTTTCTATCCCTCCCCCTTTGTTCTGTTCTCTACCCTGTCCCTGTCCCTTTCCTGAAGTGTGTGCTTCCAACATCCCT
>CM053594.1:265830464-265852857 GCA_028646575.1 Pseudocheirus occidentalis
AATCACACATCCACAGCCTGTATTGAAGTGAGTGTCCTTCCAGTGGGGGTGGGTGACAAGGGAGGAATCGAAAGAATCTAGAATTTAAAGTTCTGTAATACCTGCAACTAGGAATTAAGATATACAGGGGCTGGGATAGGGAGACCCTTCCTGCCCTACCAGAAAATAACAGCAGAGCAGGGGAGGAGCTTTACGGTGGGATTGCTGTTTTAGGGTTGGGGCAGGGAGAAGACGGGGAGAAAATTTGTAATTCAAAAATGTAATGAAAATGAATAATGTAAACAAGAAAACAAAATAAATTTTAAAAAACTAAAAAAAATAATTATTACTACATTTAAAAAAAAAAAAAAAAGATCAATTAAAGGAACTGGGCATATTTAGCCTGGAGAAGAGAAGACTCTGAAGGATACAGCAGCAATTTTCAAATATCTGAATTGCTGTCAGGTAGAAGAAGGATTGGACTAGTTTATTTTTAGCCCCAGAGGACAGAATCAGGAGAAATGGATTCAAAGTTGCAAAAAGATCAATTTTGGCTTTCATGTTGATAAAAAATTTTCTAAGAACTTGAATTGTCCAAAGTGGAAGGGGCTGCTTCAGGAGGTGATGGTTCCCCCATCACTGAAGGTCTTCAAGCTAGCTATTCACTTTTTGGGTGTCATAGCAGGGATTCTTTTGTTAGACTAGGGCTGCTAAGGTACCTTCTGACTCTTCAAACACACAAAACACACACACACACACACATCACAGTTGTCTGCCTTAGGAGCTGCAAAGAAAAAAAAACTGAGCTCTTGGCTTCAAGTCTAGGAAAAACTATCATGGAAAGAGATTGCCTTTGCCAAATTCCTGGGCATCTTACAGCTCAGTCTCCTCATCTGTACCTTGTAGTGCTGTAACACAGGTACGATTCAGTGAGATCACATACAATATGCAAAAGCTTTGCCCACTTAATAAGACATTGTTATTAGATACTTTTTTACCACTTAGATTTTTACATTTATTTTTAGTGTATAACATGAAATTCTACAAACTTCTGAGTTTTAAATTTTCTCCCTCTCCCTTTTCTACCCTCCCTAAGCTGGCATGCAATCTGATATAGGATCTATATACATTCACATTAGACATATTTTCACATTAGTCATGTTGCATAGAAAAACTATAACCAGTAGAATGAACCACAAGAAAGAAGGAATAAAACAAAAGAGAGAGAGAACAAACAGTATGCTTCGATCTGTACTGAGTCCATAATTCTTTCTCTGGATGTGGATGGCATTTTCCATGAGCCTTCTGAAGTTGTCTTAGAACCTTGCACTGCTGAGAAGAACCAAGTCTATCAGTTAGTCTTTGCCCAATGTGGCTGTAACTGTGTACAATATTCTCCTGGTTCTATTCCCCTCACTCAGCATCAGTTCGGGTCTTTCCTAGTCTTCCTGGTCTGCCTGCTCATCATTTCTTATAGCACAATAGTATTCCATTACATTCATATACCACAACTTGTTCGGTCATTCCCCAACTGATGGGCATCCCCTCAATTTCCATTTCTTTGCCATCACAAAGAGCTACTATAGATATTTGTGTACATATTGATCCTTTTCCCACTTGTATGATCTCTTTGGGATACAGCCCTAGAAGTGGTATTTCTGGGTCAAAGAGTATGCACATTTTTTATAGCCCTTTGGGCATAGTTCCAAATTGCTCTCCAAAATGACTGGATCGATTCACAAGTCCATCAACAATGCGTTAGTGTTCCAATTTTCCCACATCTTCTCCAGCATTTATTATTTTTCTGTTTTGTCATGTTAGCCAGTCTGACAGGTGTGAACATCAGATGTTACTGACATGAGACCACTCTCAGTGATTCTGGGAATCTTCAAATGATTTTCTAGCTTAATTTCAGTTACTGTCATCGTGATTCTAAAAATGAATAAAAACTGCACACTATCTTAATACTTTTGAAACATATGACACTGGAATACGGGAATGAAAGTTGGAAGATCCTACTTATTGATTTAATAGTTTTGATTGATCTTGAGCTCTCCTCTCTACTCCACATTACTACGTTCTCTAATGTTATTGTTTTCTTCTTGCTATTATTTCCTCTGTTGTCATGAGCAAGGAGGTACCAATCTGTGAGGCTGCACAGGAGAGAGGAGTTTCTAGCTCAGCAAATTACAGAAAGGGATGTCTGTTACCAAGAAGAAAAAGCGAAGAAACAACTTGTTGGAAAAGGATTAAGTCAGGGAAAAAATTTCAGATTAGTACAAAGAGGAAGATAATAAGACTACACTTGGGAAATTGTGCAGTACTTTAAATGACCCCAAGCATCTTCCTGGAACAAAAACCTATTTTTATCACTCTTACACTGATGAAATATTGCTAGAAATTATAGAATATCACAATTTTTTTAAATTTTAATTTTAATTTACAACATTCAGTTCCATAATCCCTTGAGTTTCTAATTTTCTCCCCCTCCCTCTCCTCCCCTCCCCTCCATGGCAGCATGCACTCAAATACAGGATCTACAAATCTTCACATTAAACATTAGAAGTTGTAAAGAAGGATTATAACCAATGGAGTGAATAATGAGAAAGAAGAAACAAAACAAAGAGACAGAGAAAGCAGTTTGCTTCAATCTTCACTGGCTCTAGTTCTTTCTCTGGATGTGGATATCCCTTTCCATCATGAGTCTTTTGCAGTTATCATCTAACTTTGTATTGCTGAGAGGAGCCCAGACTATGAAAATTAGTCATCACACACACAATGTGTCTATAATTGTGTACAAAGTTCTCCTGGTTCTGCTCTTCTCACTCAACATCAGTTTACCTAAGTCTCTCCAGGTTATTATGAAGTCCATCTGCTCCTCATTTCTTATATCATAGTAGTATTCCATTACATTCATATACCACAACTTGCTTAGCCGTTCCCCAATTGATGGGCATCCCCTTGATTTTCATTTCTTTGCCACCACAAAAAAAGCTGCTATAAATATTTTTTGTACATACAGGTCCTTTTCCCACTTCTATGATCGCTTTGGGATACAGCCCTAGAAGTGAGAATACCATAATTTTCAAAGAATCAGAATTTCAGATCACCCACAAGGAAAAACATGAAAAGACCAGGATATTACCGACAAGTTGTGAGGAATAAGCAGTACAAAAGTGCAATGTTAATGAAATGGGAAGATATTTCCCACGCATTAATAAGCCTATGTGACCTGGAGCCTGGATCACATGGAACCTGAATCACATGGAGCCTGGGCCACACAGAGTGCAGAGTGGGAAGAGTAAGGAATTTCACCTAGGGGAACTTGTTTGTAGGGAGGTCTAACAGAAAGAAGGTTTAAGATGTTGGTGCTCCCTGGATTAGTGATAAGTACCCTGTTAAATGTTACCTCCTGGTATTCTAATGATGTCCCAAATAAATATTTTGATTTTGCTTTTGAGGAAGAGAGTTTATTATATTTTGTGAATCTACCCTGGAAATATGCATGTATATTCATAGTGGCTGCTATGGGTATTGTACTAGTGTTACAAAAAAGTATCATCAAAGACATGAACAACTAGAAAAGGTGACCCAGTTACATAACAATAACAAGAAATAACAGATGAACAAGTTGATTGCTGGACTGATACCCATGAAATGTTGAGACCTAGAGCTGGAATTCTCTACCTAGGGTCCTGCGAACTTGGTTTGTTTGTTACTGGTTTGTTTTTTTTGGGGGGGGGGGTGGATAGATTGTTGGATCAAAGGGTTTGTACAGTTTGGTTGCCCCTTGGGCATAGTTCCAAATTGCTCTCCAGAATGGTTGGAACGGTCTGTGAACTTGTTTTCAAAAATATATTTATAACTACATTTCAATATAATTGGTTTCCATTGTAATCCTGTGTATTTTATTTTAGGCTTCTGAAAACATTTTGATAAGGGGGTTCATAGGCTTCACCAGACTATGAAAAGGTATCCATGAGACAAAAAAAGATAAAAGAGAGGAAGGCCCCCCAAATGTTGGGAACTCTCTATGGAAGAGTTATGAGAGGACATAAACAAAATGAAAAAACATGGATGGGTTACAATCTGTGCCTCTGGAGAGAACATCTATATCTCAATATCTACATCACAGACCTATTAAAGCATCTTCCCCATTCTTGAGCATATTGCACAAAGGATTTAATAAATAAATGTCTACTGAATAGAATGGTTGGAAGGGTGAGAAAATTGAAAAGTGAGGATCCATCTCATTTTAGCACTAGTTTCAGCAAAAGATGATACGGGAAAAGAGCTGAAGACAAGAAGAAGTGATTAGCACTGAAATTGATATTTGTACTGTATGTACAAGAAAGATTATTTTTGGCAGACTAGTGAATTTTGTGCCAAAGGATAATCCAGAATCTATTTTTAATACTGGAAAAAATTGCCAATAAAAATGGACATATGAATTATATAGTAGTTATGCAATTAAACATACAGGTATGTAAGGCTGTTTTTTTAAAATCATGAGGTATACATAATCTTTGTTTCATGGATTATATAATCATCATGGTTTTTAAAAACTTTTTATACCTCTCTCCTTTTAACTCTATGTGAATTAATGTGCATATCTATGTATCTAAGCTTCTACCTGACACAAAGGTCCCTCCTTTTAAAATCTATTATTTCTAGTATAATCATAAAGCTGGATGACTACAATATTGTAGTCGCCAAAGAATTTAAACTGAACTCACCAGAATCAATGGGGAGGTATATAGCAGGCCTGAGCAGGCTGCAATATGTTACAACAAGAAATTGCAAAGGAGAATTGGAAGCTTGTTTATTCACCTTGCTATATAAAGAATTTCAAAGTCTCATTCTCTCAAAACAGTGACCCCTTCAAAAGCCTACTTATCAAAATATAACCCCCTTCCCACTCAAATTTCTCCTCTGCTTGAAGACAGCAGCCTAATCCAGCTCAAAGACAAGGATTTACTATTGTTGTCAAATTGCTAGTTTAGTTGGGATTATCAACTTATTAAACCTCAAAGTGTACTGCTTAAGTGTTTATTAGATGAAACTTATTAGATTTACTTATTAGATGAAACAAAAAGCTTTCCCTTCTAGAAAGCAGAAGGTATCTCTAAATGAAAACTCAAGCCCTAAGGCTATAGGTTTTCAATTTCTTTTCTAGTAGCATTCTGCTCTATTTAAAGAAATACCACTATTTGAATGGCCCAATTTTAATAGGTTTTCATTCTCCTTCACCCTAGCTTCAGAAATAGCTATTTCCATTTTTATGTCTCCAGATTAAATGGTAGATATCATAGGTAACTTCTCTTAAGTTGATGCAAATTATTATTCAACTGCTGTGTATTTGTTCAGGGTTAATCTGCTTCTTTCCTGGCTAAATTGAAGTGAGCGGATAAGAGGAGAAACCTCTATTTTTCTTTTTTGTTCCATGCCTTTATAAAGCTGGCCTGATTATAAGAACTTCAATTTGGTCTCAGGTTCATGCAGTTCAGTTGAGCTACACCCTAACATAAGCCCAGAAAAACCCTGGAGTTGGCTAAAGTAGTGCTTGATTATTGAAATTATTGCCCTTTTGTATTTCTGCCTTGGCATGTGGTAGGTGTACTTCCATAAGGCAATCTTGAGAATGTCATTCCCTTTGGTATAGATACCACAATTGAGATAGTGACCATTGAAAAGGAAGAAACAGCAGTATTGACCAGGAAGCTGGAAACCTGAAACCATTCTAGGATGATTTTGGTCACTTCAAAGATGGTACTATATTCTGAAATTAACAACAAAATCTGTTGAACCGGCTCCTTTGTCACTTTGTTGACCTAAGATGCCATGTACTCACATTAGGATTATTTGTGTATGTGTCACATAAGCCCATTAGGCATTTTACCCTGAGGATCAGGGCTCAGCCTCATTTTTTTTTTTAATTTTTTTTTGGAGGGCAGTTGGGGTTAAGTGACTTGCCCAAGGTCACACGGCTAGTTTTTGTGTGTGTGTGTTAAGTGTCTGAGGCCGGATTTGAACTCAGGTACTCCTGACTCCAGGGCCGGTGCTCTATTCACTGTGCCATCTAGCCGCCCCCCAGCCTCATTTTTAATAGTTAGTATGCATGTTGATTGGGCTAATATATAAATTGCGATGAGGATTACTTATGGAAATTTGGGCATGTCACATTTATAATAAACTGACATGTGTGATTATGGAAATGTTTCTTGGTTCTTCGTGGAAGACCTAGTAAGCATATTTCATATTAAGGTATCATATACTGTTTTCTTACGGTTTCCATTCCATGACTTTTATTCTATTCATAGAATGTCTTTCCCTTCTGCCCATTAGTAATAATTCTCTTAAAAGTTAATTTTCCCTTACAAGTATTTGCCTCCTCCTTCCCTTTGAACAATTTTTTTAAAACAATTAAACTCTCAAGTATGCTTAGTATGGCAAAATAAGTCCCCACTTCAGCTATGTCCAAAAGTATGTCTCATTCTTTATTTTAAGAACATCGCCTTTTTAACAGAAGGTGGCTCTGTTCTGCTTCATCTTTGGTCTCCTGGAATCATAGTTTATCATTTCACTGGTCAATTATAAAGTCTTTCAAAGTTATTTTTCTTTATCACTGTAAAAATTGTTCTAGTTCTGCTCACTTCATTCTGCATCAGTTCATTCACATCTTCCCAGTTCCCTCTGAAACACGAAATTTTACCATTTTTTTATGGTCCAACAATATTCAATATTCATACACTATAACTTATTTAGACATTCCCCAATCATCCCCTTACTTCCCAGTTTGGGGCTACTACCAAAAAAAGTTTGTTCTAAAGTATTTCTGTAAATATGAGCCCTTTTACTCTTTCTTTGATTTATTTGGGGCTACTAGTCTTACTCAATAGATCAAAGAGAAGGCACAGTTTGGTGACTGTTTAGAGGGTAGAGAATAATTTAGAATTTCTTTGTAGAATAGCTGTACTTATTCACAGTCCCATCAGCAGTGCATCAGTGTGCTTGTTTTCACAAATCTTCTCCAAGATTTGTTATTTTTCTCTTATCTTTGCTAAACTGATGGGTATAAGGTAGAAGCTCATAGTTCCTCTAACGTGCATCTCATTATTAGAAATTTATAGCATTTTTTTAACAAGGTGGCACAGTGGATAGAGTGCTGGGCCTGAAGTCAATCAGGCCTCCAGACGCTAGCTTTTGTGACCCCAGGCAAGTCACTTAACCCTGTTCACCAGTTTTCTCACCTGTAAAATAAGCTGGAGAAGAAAATGGCAAAACATTCCAAAATTTTTCCCAAATGGGGTTACAAAGAGTCAGACACAACTGAAAAACGACTGAACAAGAAGGAGCATTTTTCTTTCATATTTGTTTATAATTTGGGTTTCTTCCTTTGAAAACTGTGTTCAAATCCTTTGAACATTAATCTTTTGAGGAATGAATCTTAGTCTTATAAATCTGAATCAGTTTCTTAGCTATTTTGGAGATGAGATTTTTATGGAGAAACTCACTACAAAAACTTTTTTTCCCAGTTACCTGTTTATCCCCTAATTACAAATAAAAAACACTGAACCAGATTAAAATGTGAATCCTGCAATACATCACTAGAAATATTCTTACAGGTTGACAATGACATTATTAATACTTGAGAAAGGTGGTTAAAGCAGCTGTAAATTCACTTAAATGCACTAATATCCAGCCCACATTTCACCCTCATCAAGGCAGCACTTACGAGATTAATCAAATGCTTTACTGAAATCAAGATAAATAATAGCTATAAAATTTCTATCACTGATCACTAAGCTTATCAAAAAAAGGAAAGTAGGTCAGTTTGAAATGACTTGTTCCTTGTCATAGGTTGCTATGTTACCTTCTAGCCATCATCACTTTCCCTTCTTAACGCTCACAAAGCAAATGTAGAATTTTACAGGTAAGCTT
This sequence comes from Pseudocheirus occidentalis, assembly GCA_028646575.1. NCBI lineage: Eukaryota > Metazoa > Chordata > Mammalia > Diprotodontia > Pseudocheiridae > Pseudocheirus > Pseudocheirus occidentalis. Next base: position 265,838,385 of record CM053594.1, read on the forward strand.
TGCAATGAAGCTTATTGATTAGAATCCACACTACTAAAAACAAATGTTTGCAGAATTTCTTGCCCATACTGTTTGTAATGATTTTTCAAAAGATTATCTATAGTAATTCTGTGATTACATATCTCATCATCTGGGCCCTTAGATTTTATTCTGTTTCTTCTACCCTATCCAATCTCATGAAAAATTCTTCTTAAAAGCTTTTTTCCCAAATGTTTTTGTGAATATTTAACATCAATCTTTTTTTACAAATCAAGACTAAAAGAGGCTAAGAGAAAAATGAAGATTCAGATAAAAGATCATACATTAGTACTATTTCTTAGTTAACACGAGATGTGGCATCAACTGCCTGGTGTTCTTGAAATAAATATTTACCAAGTTAAAATATTTAGGGCCCTGAAAAAGCCAGTACAAATTGCTTATATAAGTTCAAAAAGGCACATAAGTGCACTGAAAAATATTTTTACATTGAAAATATAACACCCAGGGGCACCTAGGTAGAGCAGTGAATAGAGCACAGACCCTGGAGTCAGGAGGGCCTGAGTTCAAATTTGGTTTCAGACATTTAATACTTACTAGCTGTGTGACCTTGGGCAAGTCACTTAACTCCAATTGCCTTGCCTTCCCCCCTCCAAAAAGGCAAATATGTATATATAAAAAGCACCCAACATTAGTATATAATTTCAGCTGGTAAGAGGACACTAGATATAAAGTATCATAATGAATGGAGGACTTACAGTCAGAATAGTTCAATATCTGCCTCTGATAATTATCAGCTATGTTGACCATGGATAAGCACCCCTAGACTACTCAGAATACGTTACAGACAAATGGAAGAAATCATGGACTTAGGTACCATCTACTGTTGCCCCCAGTCCCACTCCAGCAGAAATGATGCCATCATCAGACTGTAACTGATAACAGTGAGTAAAAGGAGTTGTGCATAGAAACATTATGTATATGCTTTTTTGAATAATGTACATTTACATAACACTCTGAGGTTTACAAATGCTTTTCTCACAACAACCCTATGACATCAACAATGATATCAACTATGAAAGCATTAATATCTCCATTTTAGTATTCACTTCAGCAACACACATACTAAAATTAGAGTAATACAGAGAAAATATGCAAGACCCCAATACAAGAAAGACACAAACTTGAGAGGAGTTTTGTACTTTTTTGCTTCCTGAAGGACTAGATGTAGTACAAAATGAGAAGCACATTTTTCAGAAATGGCCAATTTGTTTTCAACTTTGCTATAGCTATCTGTTACAAAGAAGGGCTTCCCCCTACTGGGGACAGGAACTGAACAGTTGTGGTAATAATGCAGAAAAAGAAAAGATCATCAATGAAACTTTTTTAAAAATACAGAGAACAGAAATGCAAAAGTAGACAGACAAGTAGGGCAGTTGTGTTACTATAATGATAAATTTAATACATACAATCAATAATCAAACAATATATCCTGAAGCACCTACTATGTGCCAGGCACACAGATACACACATATATTTTACACACACACACACACACACACACACACACACACACACGCTAAACATAATATACTGTAGTTACAATTTTCTTTTCCATTCTTGATATTGAAATGTTTGTGTTTGATATGATAAGAAAAAGAAAAACGCTTCCATTTTACAGATAAGGAAACTGAAGTTCTAAGACATTAAATGATATGATCATAAATTTAATAAGTGTCGGAGTTGGGAAGCCAAACCCAGGTTTTTTTTAAATGCCAAATTCAGTGCCCTTTCTATTACATAAGGCTGTCTATAGTACCTCTAAACTATTACCAATAAATCAATACATACTTTTCAATTAAAGAAATTTTATTTTAACATTTGCTGACAGGTTTTAATTTTTCTTGAAAGAGAGCAAGTCAATGTGTTAAAAGATTAACTGAATGCTTACACATTCATAAAAAATAATGCAGTTCAAGGACTGTATTCCATGGGGGAAAAAAGTTACCTTACAGTTAAATTATACTCAGCAATTACATTTTATTCATAGAATATTCTTTAAACAAAGCTTATATTGTGATTCTTAAATAAGCATTTTTTTTAAAAAATAATGAAATCCTTATATGCAGAGCATTGTACAAGGCCCAAAGAACACAAATGGTTTCAGTGGTGGTGCTGTTGTTTAAACTGAAGTCCACAATACCCACAAGTCCCAGTTTTAGTCTCTTTGTCCTGTAAAAAAAGAAAGAGCAAACTCTAAACACAGGTACAATATTTTGCTACAACTTTATTTGTGAAAAAAATGTCTAACAACAGTATAAATTAAACACTACAAATAAATTAACATGTTATCAAAGTTCTTAAAATATGAAATTAAACATTAACTTTACAAAGCTTTATATGACAGCTTCTTTTACACAAGCAACAATTAATATACAGACACACTGTATGTGTGTATGTATTATGTATATGTGTGTATTTGGTCCTGACCAAATCGTCAATGTAGGCCACTCCTGACATGAAAACTTTACCACCAATTGTAAATTAACAACTTATCTGTAACTTTAAGGTAGATAAAATGAAATTGATTTGCCCCTCATAGTAAATAGGCCACTGATGCTGAATAAAAGGAGAGACCAGGTTGATATGCCCATTATCTGGTTTTAAGGAAAATCACTTTGCCAAGACAGTGGAGAAAGATTAGAAATGGCAGAGAGCGCAATCAGAAGACTACAGCAACAGGCTAGGCAAGTGGTGAGTAGGACCCCATACAGGTTGTGGCTACATGAATGGTGAGAAGGGAAGTTAAATGTGTAATGTTGTGAAGGTAACAACCATGAGATCTTCCAATAAATCAGACACACAGCAGCAAATAAGTAGCTGAGAATTACACCAATAGCTAGGAGAATGGTGGTAATCTCCAAAAGTAATAGGAAGATGAGAAGAAAAATTTGGGGAGGAGAGAAGATAAGGAGTTATTTTTTAGATTTGCAGCTATCCAATATGAAATATCCAAAAGGCAACTGATGATGTAGAACTGGAGCTCACAATAGAGATTAAAGCTAAATCTAAAGCTCTGGGAATCCTCTGATATAGCTCATTAAACCAAGTTTATGGGCCCTCTGAAATTTATCACAGATCTCAGGCTGAGAGTCCAATACAGATGAAAAAGAAAACCATGTACTATTACCTACAGTGAATAGGCATAACCTGGATGAATATGCAGCAAAGGAGAATGAAAAGTACATGTTTGTAAACTGTATATCATAGAGTTTTAAGTTTAATTGATTCCTTTTGCCACATAATTTTAATAGCTAACATTTCAAATCATGCTTATGAGTTAATCAGAAGTGATAGAATACAAAATGCATACAATTCAAATGAATTGAGAAATGTAAAAACTTTTTTTTAACTAATGGTGTGCAATTACAGAAATGTCAATCAACAGGCACTGATTAAATGGCTAGTATGTGCTAGGCATAGGCACTTGTGGTAAGTACTAGAAATACAAAGAAAAAAATGAAAGCATTCTGCTCTCAAGGAAGATTACATAAATACATACAAAACAAATATATATAGAACACAAAATAAATGCTATCTAGTTAGGAAAGGAAGATATTACCATTTGGGAGGGATTATGGAAATGTGATATGAAAAAGGTGCTGCTTGAGCTACATCTTGGAAGAAGTTGAGGGACACTGAGGAAAAAACTGTTATTAGCAACATCTCCACTTCCCCAACACTAACCCAACTTCTTCCACATTCCCCTGACCTATAAATAAACTAACTAAATTTTCTCTTAACAATATCTTTGGGCCTCTTCCAACTGCACTAATAAGCCTCACATTACTATTGGACACTCCTGATGCATAAAAAGACACATTTACTCTTTAAGAGTTCAATTCTAAAATTTTACACTCACACCCCACACGTAAATATGTATGGTGTGGGGGTGAGGAGCACTGAAGAAAGACAAAGGAGAAAGATGGAGCAGAAAGATGAGAGAAATAACCAGCTTACAAATAGGTTGTGTTCCAATTGTTTGGAACTCGAACACAATGCAATGAAAAAACCAAAAATATTGGTTGAAAATGTATACAGTGCCTGTATTACAGACTTTTGTGGGCTAATTTGGGAACTCCCTCTCCCACTTCACACCCACAGCCCCATATTACTTTTTGTAGTATCAAATAACTGGAAACAAATGAAATATTCATCAACCGGAGAAGGGTTAAACAAACTGCAGTACATGAACCTAATAGAATATTATTGTGCTATATAAGAAAAAACGGATAGGTAAGATAAAAACAAAGAACACAAGAAGACATTATATGAACTGATACAAAATGAAATAAGCAGGACCAAAATATCAAACACAAAACAAGTACAACAATGTAAATGGAAAGATAGATAAACAAAGCAACAGAAACTGAAATTATAATAATGAAATTATAATGGCTAGCCATATTTCGAACAATACATCCCAGAACAAATGTGAGAAGGCACCTCCCCTTGCTTCTTTGCAGGGTGTGGGACAATACATTTAATATCAGACTGATAAGCTGATTAGTTTTCCTAAACTATTTTTTCCCTCCTTATCTTAACAATGGCTCTAAGAAGGAAGAATACATTGTTAAATATAGGCTATATAAAAACAAAAGATATCAATAAAAATATATTTAAAAATTTATGACACCTTATATTTGAAGTCATTAAGTACCTTGAGTAAATTATGTACCTGAATTTACACAAGTAAGCTTACAGTTTCTACATTTTGCAACAGGGGCTCAGGTTGAGAAAAGTCTTTTAGGAATTGACAAATATAAGGAATCAAAAATAATTACTAAATTACCCCTTATAAATTAGGAGAATCTTGATTAGTTTGTTCATTAATGGTCTATCCTGCTTCTAATACTGGGATATTGGACAAAATTAGGTCATAATATCCAGAGCTATTCAGTACATTTTTTAAGATTTTTTTTTTGTCACTTATACATAGAACCCTACTATGCACACTTCTATTTATCAATTCTTTCTCTGGAGTTAGATAGCATCTTCCATCATAGGTTATTCATAGCTGAGTATTTATAATACTCAGAAAAACTTAGTCATTCACATTTATTTTTCAAATAATACTTCTGTTACTGTACACAACATTCTCTTAGTCCTAATCATTTCACTCTTATTTCATGCAAGTGTTCCCATGTTTTTCTAAAATCAACCCGCTCATCATTTCTTACAGCACATTATTATTCCATCATAATCATATACCACAACTTATTTACCCCAACTGATGGGCATGCCTTCCATTTCCAATTGTTGCCGCCACAAAGACAGCTGCTATAAACATTTGAGAACATATACATCCTTTTCCTTCTTCCCCGATCACCTTGGGAAACAGACCCAACACAGTTTTCCAACTCTATGGGCATAATTCCTGATTGCTCTACAAAATGGTTGAATCAGTTCATAATTCCAAGTGTCCCAATTTTCCCACATCCCCTCCAACACTGTTATTCCTCCTCTCTTGAAAAATCCTTTTCCTGTTATCTCTACATTTTTCTTGATATCCTTGTAGAACCTAAAAAATCTCCCAGTCAAATAAATTGTCTACATATGCAAAGTGCTGAGGAGGCATTAGTGTAGTGGTACATCTACAAAGGTAGAAAGCTGAAACTGAGAGGTAGACGAGGTTAGGTAGACAGAGGAAACTATACTTAGCCTGGTGGATGTGATATAAAGTAAACAGATGAGTATGAAACAGCAAATGGTTAGGAAAAAGACTTGTGGATTAGGAAAGAAGGAGAGTTATGAAGAAAACAATCAAAGAACACTCAACTTCAAAACGCAGGCACAATAAAAGAACAAACTAGGATACATTACCAAGTTTATATACACTTTTGGATGACCCAGAGCTCCTCCTCCACCATCACATGATATTACTCGACTTTCCACTTGGCTCACTGGTTGCTCTGCTATCAAATCAACTGCAAAGTTTTCATTTACCTGAGGTGAAAAAAAAGAACAGTGGTTTTTTTTTTTCCTTCATACCACTGTCGAATTTTGAAAATTAAATTAGAACTTATTTAAGGATAATTCCATTAAATTCTGAAAGATTCAAGATTCTCTCAGGGTAAAGTATTTCTTCTACCAACATAGACTGAACCTCTCCAAGCAGTGGCTAACTTTTCAGTAGTTAAGTCTTTCTACACTTACATATCCTAGTCCTTAGATGACAAAACAGCAGTCATCAGATCTATCTTCAAAATATTTCCAGCTTAGAAAAGCCAGAGTCTGTGCTCTATTATTATGACCTTCAAAAGTACAAAGTCACCCTCTTATACATGATGAGGGAGGAGAGCAGGACTTTAATGGAATAACTGCATCATTACTCTATAGATGTTAAGAAGCCAGTTTCAAATAACAAAAGTAAATTTTTAGTATTTGTAAATTTTTTTTTAATTTACAAGGGGAAAAACAGCAACAATTTTATAAATGGAAGGAAAAGGATTATGGGCATCAGTAACTATAGACAGAATTTTTAAAACAACAAAAAATCATGAATGTGAATACTTAAATATTTTACAGACACAAACTTGCTTGACTAAAAGGTAAATAGTGTACTATTTTCAAATGAGAATATCAACTGTATTACCTGTACTATACAAATATCAACTGCAATATCAATATTATCTGTACTGATTCAAAGAAATATTTTTCTTTAGGAAATGAATGCTGTTTAACACCTTAAGTTTTAAATCTAAAATAAATGATCCAATATGGTTGGTGAACAAATTATTCTATTTAATCAAATATTCTGGTTAAAATAGTGCTACACTCAACATATAAGAAATACAATTGCCAAAAGTTCTAATTTAATAAAACTTGTACAGCGTTTTTCTCATGGCTTATAATGTTCTTTGGACAAAAGAAAATAATTTTGGCCTAACCACTTAAAAATTATATAGCTTGTAATTTCAACTTAAAAAAAAATTTCAAAAACCTCAAGATCATCACTATAAATAAATATTAAATATCACTTTACTGCAAAGTTACAGAAATTCAGATTAACATAGCTGTAATTAACAGAATGTTAGATAGCTAACCATATCTAAAACTGCCTAAGATTAAGAATGACAGATTTTATTTCAAAGAGGCAAGAAATATTTTAAGTCAATTTTCACCTTCTCCAAACTTCTCCCCCCAAAATATTTATAAAATATTAATCTAGAACAAAAAAAAAATCAGGTGGTATCATCAAAAATCTACTTTTCTATATCATTTGAAAAATTATTCTCAGCACTCCGGAACAGGCACTAAAAGGAATGAAATCAAGCTTTCTTATTTACAATATAAAGGACAGAAAACCAGTAAAACACTGGGTAAACATAAATTTTTAGATTATGAGTAAAAGAAGCAAGCATATTTTATTTGATAGTAAACAGAAAAAGAGAAGGTAGAAGTCTGCGGGAAAGATGTGGAAGAACTTAACTCTTATTCTTTCATGGAAGATAGAATTTCAGGAGTTTGGCAAATTGTCAGGAAGAAGATGCTCTCTTGCAGAAGGAAGCCTAAGAAAAAGCTTGAAGGCAGGAATAATATTAATGTCAGAGTATTAAGAAAATCTTTAGAAAAGGAATAAAAAAGAAGTCCACTGAAGAGCAGGATAAAGGTTAAGCAAATATTATCTAAGGTGGACTAAGAGTTATTATTATAGAATTTTACAAAAAAGATTCCATGGCATAAAATGCAAAGTTTGCTTACTATCCATAAAACAAATAGCATACAGAAGATGATGATCATAATTATAATAGCAGCTGGTTCTTTGCATAATTCTTTTAGGATCTGAAAAGCACTTCACATTTTCATTTGATCCTCAGGACTCTACTGGGAGCAGAGGGAGTAGCTCAGGGAGATTAAGTAATTGGTTCATGGTTAGACATGAAGTAAACGTCTTTGGCAAGAATCAACCTCGAGTATTCCGGACTTCAAGCTGTTTAGAGTTCTGACCACTCTGTCATACTGCCTCTCTAAATCCACAATCGGCCTTAAGAAGGTAAGTGATTTGATCAAATAAAAAAGAGCACAACTCAAATCAGTTGTGAGAAGTACTGCAGTTAGATGATGACATAAAAGAGGGAAGTGTGAAGCAGAAGTTTCATTTTCCAATACGAGATAGCTACAGTGCAGATTAAGTCTATGGATATGAAAGGAAGGAATGGATTTGGGATATGTTACTGAGGATCACACAGCAGGATAAGGCTAGAAAAGATGAATGGAGAAAAAGGACAGTGACACTTTCAAAATGACTGAGGTTTCTAGACTCAGAAAGATGATGATAAGGCAGAGTCATCTACTTTATGGCAAAGGCAAGAGAGGGTAGAAAATGAGAAGATTTGCCTTGGACATATTTGAATTGGTGATAAGATATCCCACTTGAGATGTCTCGTGACAAGTGAGATTAGACTACTGAGTAGAGACATAGGCTTGTGTGTTTTCCACATACTGATTGATAATAGCTGAATCTTCATGGAAGACAACAACTGGGGAAAAGGCAGCAATCGTCTACTGATACAGATCTCAATAAGGACCAGAAAGTATGCTGAGACAAAAGAGAAAGTTTATTGAAGACACTGCGAATACCACATAAAGTGAAATTAAAAAGGAGAAAAAGGCATAAAAGATATACTAAATATAGGACTATTATTAATAGGGCTGGGAGGGATGGCAAGTACTCTGGTAACATGGCAAGATGAACAAAAGACTTGAAAAATATTTAGAACCAGTGCAATCTTCTATTCCATATTAAATAAACTGTCATTTTAAAACAACATCGTGAGAATTTCTGCAAAGTCCTACGTCAACAGTGTTAAATTTGTCAACACTACAGATAAAGACTGAAAAAGAAAATGATTAAATTTTATTCATAAAACACCAAGAGGCTAGGTATTTTAATAATCCTCTAAAAGTTACGTGTGATGCCAAGACATACAAAAAAACTGCCTAGCACAAAATATTTTTCTCCAATATAATTTAAACTATCTACTACTACATTTTGGTAGGCAGGTGAATATGAAAAATACATGGGTTTCAGGAACTAAACTTACCTAGTTAAAAAATTCTATTCTCACTAGTTGACAGGAAACACAATTCCATGAGAACCAACAGAACAATGATTCCTTAGACTAATTGCCTTTTGAGCTTGCCCCATTTTTTCTCCATATTCCCATCCTCTAATATTTTCCCCACTTTCAACTCTACCTTGCACTCTTCAGAGAACATTCACCCCTGACTTCCTTCCAACTTAGTATTTTATTCATTGGATCAAAAGCACCAATCTCCTTCATCTAAGGTCATACTTACATTAGCAGCAGAACTAGGATTAGAAACAAGGTCAAATAAAGAGCTTCCCCATTTGAGAATATTAAAATGTTAGAACACTGACTGTGTAAGAATAGCAAAGAATAAATTCCCTCTGTGTTCATTTACTTTAGTAAATTAAGTTGAGAATTGCTGAGAAATGTCAAACGACTACGGACAAACACTGTCTTTCCCTGCCTATAATACAGTGTTTCTATAATTCTCTCCTTCTGTTATAAAGTAAAAATGCACCCCTTCCCTCAAAAAAGGATTAGGCAAATAGAATAAATCTAAAAATCAATATAATACTACTTAACTTTTATAGAATCTTGCTAATGTTAGGTAAATAGAGCTATCCTTAAGTTATTTGTTAAATGAGTCTCTTGCTTCTGAGGATACATTAATGGGGGGAAAAAAATCTTCCCCTGTTAAAGTCATTTAATGTTAGTTACTGCAGTCTTCCTAAATTCATGCTTAACCAAAGACGGTTTTATCTGAAATAAATACATATGTGTAAGTACATGTGTGTGTGTGCACATACACACACATCTGGAATAAAACTATCCCAGATACAGACAAATATAAGGTTTTAGAGAAGTATAGAAGTATGATAAAGTACTCTACAATTTAAAATTAACTATTATCACTATAGTTTATAAGCTTTCCTCTTAAAGCTCAATTTCAAGGTGAAAGAATTTATGATAAAACGCAGTTACAATAAAACAAAAATATCAAGTTGTGTAGCATTATACTAATGCTGTATTACATGGTCTTTTAAACAGAATATATTTGTTGACAGTCTTGTCTCTCCCCTTACAGTAGTGACATCCTTATAGTGTGGTATGAAATGAGTGATGTACTGTTCACCTCTGCTACTGATGGACAAAGCAACTAGCCATACAAATGAAGTCTTATAGTTTAAATAATAAAATGCTTAAATAAGTGACAAAAATGTCACACAGGCCACACTAACAAACAGATAGGCACCAATCATGGCAGTTAAAGAGACCTAGCCATCTCCTTGAGGGAAGGGCATTTGATGCCTTGACATTTCTGACTGACAAAGGGCATACACTACTGTCATTTAGTGCAGTACATCTGAAGGGAAATCATGACCCTCCAATTATTAATGTCTGGTTTCTGAAATTCAGTTCAACTGAAAGAATGTAAAGAACGGTGCAACAAAAACACATCCATCTATAATACAAAAAATGTTATTAGATGCTAATGGCATGTTAAAATAATAATGTTTTTAAAACCTTCCATTTTATTTACTATCACTAAGGAAATTTTAACAGAAAAAAATTATTTTATGAGTACTATTAATGGACTGAATGTCACATGCCTTGAAAATTTCTGATTAGCTGATAGCACTGGCTAAGGGTTTTATAAGCTTGTGACAAGTCATGTACCCTCCTCCATCCTATCCAACTCCTGCTCTGCAGTAAGAAAAATATTTTTCTACTGTGGATATCACTAAAAAAGAGAGCCTTAAAATCAGGTTTTGTCTGTTTTATTAAATTATAAACTATACATATAAAATATTAAGTGCTATGATAAATTTCCCCATTTTTAAAAGGCAGGACTTTGACTTAAACGGTATATTTTAGAGACAGTAATTGTTAAAGAATGTTTCCTCTATCAAATTCAAATTCTACCCAAAAAGGGTAAGTAGAGACAAAAATCACCATTTAAGACTAATGAACAGCAACAAAAGATCAGCATTAAAGTAAAAGTGAAAAGGTAGAGTAACCACAAAACTCTAGAATATTAAACTGTCTCATCAAAGTATTTTTAAAAATCATGATTCTCATTAAATTCTTATGTTTAAAATGAACAATTAATTAAATTATATTTTAAATTAAGTTTAAAGTTTAGATACTAAGTGAATACTGATTTTAGAAATATGCTTATATTTATACTTTTCTGAAAACTAAGTTTAGAATAAAAACTACAATTCTTTATATAAATTAGATTTTCAACTAAAACAGTTTAAAAGATAATTCAAAAGAGTGGTGAATTGAGGCATTTGTACTGACTTGTTCAAACTGGTTTTGAGGGACACAGGAGTTCAGTGATTAATCTTGCTGGCACCTAGCAAGAGAAAGTATTAAAAAAAAAAAAAAAAAGAAAGAAGAGAAACAAGCAAGAAGTCCTGGAGCTACCATGAAGGACAAAATTAAAGGACAACTCACATAGCTTATTGACTAAACCACTAGTTTCATGAACCTTGGGGTTTATGAATTCATACTTTCAAATATTTTCCTTCAGGTCCTTGAGGGTAAATAAATCTTTCTTCTTCTATCACCATTATTTTTGTTAGATTAGTCTTTGAAAGCAGGCAAGAGACAAAAATTCATAGTAATTCACATATTTTAAAAATGAAGATACCTGTGCATTCTTACTTTAACCATAAAAATCAAAACTTTCATGTTAAGAGGATCATTGAAGGGAAGATAATGGAACATAGGCTCAAAGAAACGAAAATTAAAAAGCTTAAAATTTAAAAACCCAGGGGCAGCTAGGTGATGCAGTAAATAGAGCATCACCCCTAGAGTCAGGAGGACATAAGTTAAAATCAGGCCTCAGACTTAACACTTCACTAGCTGTGTGACCTTGGGCAAATCACTTAACCCCAATTGCCCTGCCCTCCCCCCTCAAAAAAAATTGTTTAAAAAAATTAAAAACCTCTACATGAGTAGTTTTTCATATATCCTATCTAAAAGGAATACTTTAGAATAATAACAATAACATTTATATAGCACTTACCACGTGTCAAATACTTTACAGGCATCATTTCACTTGATCCTAACAACAACCATGGGAGGTAAATGCTATTATTATTCCCATTCTGAAGCTAAGATAAGGAAGATAAGGAAGCAAACAGCTCAGTAAGAGTACAGGTATTTCTGGCTCCAGACTCAGCATTCAACCCAGTATCCCACTTGCTGTCTAACTGATCACTTGGCTTTTATACCACAAAAAGACTATCAACATGGATTCAAACACATAGATTTTTACTCTTAGTATCATAAAAATACAAACTATTTTGATGCTTGAGATTTAAATGAATGGGGGAATCACCTACCTCAACAGCAATGAATGATCTAACTCTCCCAGGTGACTATCATAGGGAGTAACCTTGTAGTTAGGAGATTAGGACATTTCTAACACGTAGTTGGAAATAGGTGAAGACACAAACAGAGAAGCAGCACATAACTGACCCAAATTCTACTATCTTCTCAGTGAGGGTACCTGGAGACATACAAGACTGAGGAAATGTGACAGCAGTAGCAGCAGCAGAAATAGTAATGGTAGTGGTGATGGTGGTGGTAGTAGTAGTGATGGTAGTGGTGATGGTGGTAACAGCAGTAATGGTAGAAGCAGTAACAACAACATATTTATCATTTTGGAAAATGCTTTCCTCACGTTACTGTGAGATCTTATAAATTAACAATCAACACTTCCATTTTATAAACAAGGAAACAAGCTCAGAAGCAAAGTGATTTTAACTACAGTGGTATATATAACAAGGTAAAGAGGCTAAGGTGTTTTTTTTTTTGGTCTCTCCCCATTGTCATAGTAGTTTTATGTCAGTAAAACTTAATTAAAACATATATACACACGGGGCAGCCAGGTGGCACAGTGGATAGAAAACCAGTTCTGGAGTCAGAAGGACCCGAGTTCAAATTTAGCCTCAAACACTTACTAGGTGGATGACCTTGGGCAAGTCACTTAATCTCAACTGCCTCACAAAAATCACATACCCACACCCACACCAAACAAATGAACATGGTCAAATAGGACTGTGTAAGAAAGAAGAGCAAAAAGTCACTAACATTACCCTGTATCATGATGTCACACCTTATTCAGAATGTTCAGGAACACAAAAACCAGTTACCAAAATGATGTGGATCTCCACAATTGTTTATTGTTTACTGTATGTTGAGTAATACCCTAAGTACTATGGGAGACACATAGTACAAGATAAAATGCCTATATTCCAAGAACTTAAAATCTCACTGAAAAAATAAAACATCCATACATATTAAACAAGCAGTACATAATTCAGTATTAAATGAATGTACAGTCAAATATTATCAAAATTGAGAAGACAGAGATTACTACAGAATGGTACAATAACTGACATTTATATAATGTTTTTAAGATTTACAAAGATTTTTACATCTATTATGTCACTTGATCCTCCCAACAACCCTGTGAGACAGATACAAATAGGGATCATCATCTTTAATTTACAGATGAGGAAAACAAAGATCTTGGGGATCAAGGGAATTGTCCATGGTTCTACAGCTACTAAGGTACTGGAGATAAGATTCAGACTCGCATCTCTCAACTTCAAATACCAACCATCGTCTTTCCACTAACCTACACTGCATCTATATAATTGGGGTACAGATGAAAAAAGTTTCATGGACTTCATGGTAAATTTTAAAACACGGAGTTATTTAGATAAAAAGAGAAAAGGACTTCCAGGCAAGTAATAACAGGATAAGCAAAAGTTTAGAGGCAAGAATAAACATGGATTGGACAGAATACTAGACCTATGATTTCACTGGTATACAAGGAAATCTCAAGTGAGCAAATTCCCTCTAACAATTCAGAACTGCACCTTGAGTGCAAGCTCACTTAGAGAAGCCAAAGCACTAAGATGTTATGATCTGCCCAGGGTCACAAAACCAATGTGTCAGAGCCAGGACTTCAACTCATATTTTCCTGTCTCTGAGGCCGGCTCTCAAGGTCATTACCTTGAAGAATGAAAAATGATGTTGGAAAAATGCAAAGAAAAGTCAGGCTGTAAATGAAGATACATGTTGGAAAATCAGCATATCTGGCCTAAGGTCATTAATTCCTTGAAAATATAGATAGGAACACTTATAAATGAGCAACTGGTTGAATTATGAATAATGTTGATTTGGTTATAATCTATAAATGAGTTTATTATGAAATGACTTCTTAAGAGCAAACCAGTGATCTTATCGACATAGGGAGTTCCCAGGGAAGAAAATACCCAACCACAGAAATCAACAACTATTCTGAATCAATCAACTTTTAGAACTGCCTGGAACATTGAGGTTAAGTGACTTCCACAAGATCACAGTGAGTTCAGCCAAAA
>CM053594.1:265852957-265873111 GCA_028646575.1 Pseudocheirus occidentalis
AAAGAAAAGTCAAAGAAGATATCTCAGGATGAGAGACAAAAGCAAACTTTTTTCAAAGTAGTGAAGATAAATATGTTTGGAACTGGAAGATAGAAGAAGCTAGAGAAAGTTATTTATATGGTCTCCTCCAAGATTCATAACAGACAAGAGGTTATAGGGTCAAGAATCCAAGCAGAAGAGAGTTCTTTGAAATAGAGGAATACTTCATCTGATACAGACTCTTTTGTTTTGCACCTTCACAATCTAATTCCAACATACACTGTTATGTTATACATTGTTATACATTATACATTAGTTCCTTTCATGTACTCAGTAGTCCACCTAAAAAGACCTTCTTGCTGTTCCTCACACATGTCACTCCATCTTCCAATTCCATGCCTTTGTACAGGTTGCTCATGCCCAGAAAGCCTTCATTCCTCACTTCTGCCTCAGAATCCAAAGCTTCTTTCAAAACTCAATCTGAACGTCTTTTTCTACAAGCCTTTCTTTTCTCAAGACCCAGCACTCTAACCAGATGACCACGTAGCTACCTAAGCAACTGATCACCTGGCTTGTATCACGCAAAAAGATTGTCACATGGATTCAAACAGTTAATCCTCAATATTCTAAAAATACAAGTCACTTTGATGTCTGAGATTAATACGAATAGGGGTAAGTGGCAATCACCTGCCTGAATAGTACTGACTCATCTGTTAGAAGTGAAAGGTGACTCTTGTGGGTGATTTTGGAGTTAGGAGAGTAAAATGGGTTAAATATCTTCAGTTATGGGCTTCACACCAAAAAAAAAATAACCTTGTATTTATTTCATATTTACTTATATCTATATTTGTCTTTCCTGACAGAACACATGCTTCTTGAGGACAGGCCCTGTTTCACTTTTCTCTTTCTATCCCCAGGATCTGACAAATAACTGGTATATATTAGTGCCTAATAAACACCTGCTATTTGACCACTGGACACCAGGCAGCTAGGTGGATAGAGTACTAGGCCTTGAGTCACAAAAACTTGATTTCAAATCCAGCCTTGAAAACTTCCTAGCTGAGGGACCCTGGGCAAGTCACTTAACCTTTTTGCTTTAGTATCTGCATCTGTAAAATACCAATAATAAAACTACCTACCTTCCAGGGTTGTTGTGAGCATCAAAAGGAGACACTTTTTGTAAAGTCCTCAGTACAGTGCCTGGCACATAGTAGATGCTATATAAAGTGCATTCTCTCTCCCTGATATAACCAAGAAGAGACTACAAGGTAAACATAAAAGTTGAAGGGAGAAGGTCATAGATAATTTTATCAATAGGAGAGCTGAGGGGCTGGTAAGAGTAGAATTGGATATTATTAATAGCCATAGTTGGACTTTGACAGTAAATCAAGAAAAGATGAGTAAAAAAAAAAACTGCTAAGGATCCAGATAAATCTATCCAGTATTAATCTATATGAGTTCTGGTCTGTATAGCTGTGACCTTTTCCAGTGATGACGCTCTGTGGCCTAAAGTCAGAGCAGATAAAGCAGGCAATAGGGATAATCAGCAAGGCAAAAGCTCAAGGTGGCAAAGACCTCTAGAGGGGCAGATTAGGCCTAAGTCTGGTAACAGTTATGGTCTAAGCTAAGCACAGAGTGAAGAGTAACCAGAAATAAGCTCATTGGTTAGGTGAAGTTTAACAGAATGATTACAGATGTCCTAGGGAAGAAAAAAAGTGGGATTAATAGTAGATAAGAGATAAATTATAACTGAATTAGCATGAAAGTGACAAATGGCAACAAGGTTAAGACTTTCTTTAAAGCAAGGAATTAAATAAACATTTGAATGTGCTAGACACAGTGTCTGGAGCTGGCTATACAGAGATAAAAACAAAACAGTCCCTATCCTCACATGTACATGGGGAGGAGAGAAGCTACAGGTTGATCAGCTGGGCAGCAGCATATGTCAATGGCAAAAGAATATCTAGGTATAGATTACTGCCACTTGAAATAAGAGTCAGAGAGAAGGAGTTAAGAAAGACAGACCCCAAGATCAACCCTAAAGCTATAGATAGCTAAATAGTGATGTAGAAGACAAGAACTTAGCTTATCACATTAATTTGGTCTAGGCTTCAGGAAAGAATGACTCATACACTACTTCCAGCATCTAACAGAGTGCTAATGTGCACATAACAAACCACCCAACTTATTTAAGAAACTAAAAAAAAATACATACTCCACTGGGTATAATAGCAGGTTTTGACAAAATTAGCAATAGAATTTGTCAACTTGAAAAAAGCTCGTATGGGTTAAAGAAAGTAATAACTTCAGTTTATAAGTAAAACATATTTTTATTCAAATGAACAACGTAGCTACCTAGGTATCTCAAAAACAAAAATCATGGTATCACGACATTCTGAATTCCTCTTTAAATGTGCAATTTAGCATATCTATCTCATTTCATTTCTTATATTAGAGTTTTATGAAGGCTTAACTCTCTTCTGAAAAATATTAAGCTTACCTCTTTCTGGCGAGAAACAAAGCGTATTCTCCTGTAATCTTCTCCATCATAAACCTTTAAAATAAATTATACCTTATTTTTACACCTTTATCCTTTAAAACAATAATTTTTGAAAGCAGACACTAAATTATGTTACACTTCCCTGAATAATCAGATATTAATATCTTAATATTAATTAATTGGTTGGGTGAAAATTTTTCCTTAATTTTAAGTTTTTTAAGCCCTTTTAAAACACTTTCATATATATTATTTGATAAATGACCCTTGATTTTTTTTTCTTCTGCTTTTTGGAGGGGGGAGGGCAGGGCAATTGGGGCTAAGTGACTTGCCCAAGGTCACACAGCCAGTGTCAAGTGTCTGCAGCCTGATTTGAACTCAGGTCCTCCTGACTCCAGGGCCGGTGGTCTATTCACTGCACCACCTAGCTGCCCCTACTAACTTGGTTATTTAGACAATTAAAAGAATGAGTTCTCCATTCTAATGTAAATGAAGAAGGAAAGTACTTGTCAAAAAATTTGTTATCAGTTATAAATATTTCAGTTTAAGGAAGCTTTCCCTCAACATTTGGATGTAGTTACTTAACCAAGGTAAAAAAAGGAAATCTGTAATCACAGGCACACAGTATGACAATAAACACCATTTGAAGTGCATACTATTTGGATCTGTGGCAAAATTATAAAGAAGCATCAAGGGGCATCTAGGTGATGCAGTGAATAGAGCATGGACCTTGCCCCGGAGTCACGAGGACATGAGTTCAAATCCGACCTCAGACACTTGACACACACACAAAAAAACTGGCCATGTGACTTTGGGCAAGTCACTTAACCCCAATTGCCCTCCAAAAAGCAAAAAAAAAAAAAAAAAGCATCAAGGTGGTGTGGTAAGAGTGCTGGGCCTGGAGTCAGTTCCAATTCTGTTTCACATATTTTTCTAACTGTGTGACCCTGAGCAAGTCACTTGATCTCTCTGGTTCAGTTCTCCCATCCGTAAAATGGGGATAATAATAATGCTTCCCTCCCAGGATTGTTCTGAGGATAAAATGAGATATATGTAAAATCCATTGCAAATTTTAAAGAATTATATAAATGTTTATAATTATTATTACTGGACAGGCAACTTCAATTACACAGTTGATTTAATGAAAGCAGTAAATATAATTCAAATGACGAATTTCAATTTCTCATATTTTAAACAGATTTTATAGTTTTAATCTACAAAGGCCAGGTGACTTATTCAAATTTCCATTACCCACAATAAAACAAAATTTTTAAAATTTTCCAAAATTTAGTGTTCCAAAACACTAAATGTGTTTTTACATGCTGAAATATATGAAACTTTCCATCGCAATCAAAATAACTGGACAAAGGCTAATCTGAATATTAGAGATGGAAGGGGTATTAAAGATTAGAATATCACAATTACATGCGGGGCTTTTAAAATAAACCTAGACCTAAACAGATTTATTCATTTTAATTCGCTGCTAAATGCAAACTCAACTCTAACAGTTTTCGACAACTGAGGTTCGAAAGCATTTAACTTCTTAACAGGGACCCAGCACAGAAGAGGAATAACAGCCCTTCCTTAAATAAAATGAACTCTACCAAGCTTGAGTGTATTTAACTCTGACCAAGATGAATCACTTTGTGTCTGTATTTATTTTTAACAAAAGGGGAAAGAGAAGATAATTAAGGAGATGCCGATCTATAAAGAAGAGTTTTATTAAGGGCTTCTCTGTGCCCGGCACTGCTGCGGACACCACACCAGTTAATGCATTAAAAAGGAGGAAGGCAGACACTTCACAGCATGGGGGACATCTGGGGTTCCGCAGGAGAGAGCGTGGAACGAGGGGTGTCGGTGCACGGGCTATGAAGAGCTCTGACCTAGGCCGCACTTAGGGGAGGGCTATTCATGGGTGTGGCGCACGAACCGCGGATCCCTGACAGTGCAGAGCCACAAAAATGTGTGTGTCCGGTGGAGGTGGGGGGAGGGGAGGAAAAACACACAAGGGGAGGGGGGAAAGAGGAGAAAGGGAGAAGGGAGAGGGGAGGAGGGAGAAGAGGAGGGGAAAGAAGTAGGAGAGAGGGGAGTGAGAAAAGGAGGGAGGGGGAAGAAGGAGCATCGGAGAGGAGTTTTGGGAAAGGACGAGAGACCCTCTTTCCTCCTCCTTCCCCCGTTACCTGGCCCGTGTGGGTAACTTTCTCCCCCGAGGGTGAGATCTTCACACCAAAACACCTGGCGGCTACAGGGAAGCCCCGGGCGGCCCCGAGGCTGCGGCCCAGAAAACGACCGAAGGTCAGCGTCCCCGCAGCCGCCGCCGCCATCTTCCGCGGGATGACCCCGTGACCCCGACGCTTCAACAGCGCGAAAGAACGCTCCCTTCCGGGAGTGTCTTGCGCGTGCGCAAACAATCGGACTGAAAGTTTGTTTCTGGGATTGATTTCTCGCTGGGAGAGGAAGGAGGAAAGGAAAAGTGGAAGGAGAAACGTGGGAAGGTAATGGAGGGAAGAACTGGACCGGGCGGGGAAAGGAAACGAGCCTCCTGGGTTTGAGGTCGCAACTTGGCCCCTAGCGCTGGACGCGTGCACGTCTTAGACTTTCCTTGAAGCTCTTAAGGAGGCGAACAAAGAATTAAGAGCTTTGACCTTGGTTAAGTCACTTACAACTCTGGGACTCAGTTTCCTCATCTGTCACGCGAGGCGGCTGAACTAGACGGCGTCAGAGATTCCCTGCAGCTCTCCGTCTCGGATCTTACGTGTTTTCCTCTTTATGTTGACATCATTCTCGTGGTTGTTATTAAGTACCTCGGTATCTAAGGTTTGTTGGGGTCACAGAAGATGAAACCGGCTGTGTGACCTCGGACAAGTCGCAAAATTGGAACTGCCATCAAGGAAAACGATGTAAATTACTTGTATCTGCATTGATTGTGCTTATACAAAAGTTGTTACTTTTCCTATAACGACCAGTGCGTCTCTGGAGATTGAAATGGGGGGGGGGGGGAGGAGGGAATTTGCATCCCAAAATCTCCCTGAACTTTAGCTTCAAAATCCGAACAATAGGGGCGGCTAGGTGGTACAGTGAACAGAGCAGTGGCGCTGGAGTCTGGAGGACCTGAGTTCAAATTCGTCCTCAGACACTTAACACAGTAGGGTAAGACTCAACCCCAGATATATATATGTATATTTACAGATAAATATACATGTATATATTTATCTGTAAAATAGGAATGAATATGTTTGCTCTCTACATGTCACAAGCTTGTAGCTGTGTAATCCTGGGCATATCACTTAACCTCTGTGTTACTTATCCATTTCTTGTCTCTCATTTTAACTACATGATGACTCACTTGCATTTCTAGGCATATATTTGAATATGAATATATGTATATACACATATACACACTTACATATATATTTAAGGGCATTTCTCAACATGTAATATTTGATAGTGGACTAAAATCTACTTAGGTGGGACAGTGGATAAGAGTGCCAGTGGAGTTACGAAGACTCATCTTCCTGAGTTCAAATCTGGCCTCAGACCCTCACTAGCTGTTTGGCCCTGGGCAAGTCGCTTAATCCTGTTGGCTTCAGTTTCCTCACCTGTAAAATGAGCTGGAGAAGGAAATAGCAAACCACTCCAGTTTCTCTGCCAAGAAAACTCCAAATGGGGCCACTAAGAGTTGGATGTGACTAAACAAGGCAGTCTTCTTGTACAGACCCTGCACCTTTCCCTTGCTCTGTGGGTATGAACCTTACGTCTTTCCATTGCTCTATGAGTTATTTGTTATTTTATTTCTTTGATTCTTCCATTTTTCCTCAAGAGAATATTATTGTTAAAGATGTGGGTTATTATCATAGCAAGCAATTTGCAACAACTGAAATCTGATCCAGCTCAGTCTCTACTCAGTTCTGTGGCCAATTCATTGTCCACATGCAATTGCTATCTGAAATACATACATATTTGTGTACTTATTTAATGAGCTACATGTTTACATGTATTCTGTAACCTAGACAACATGTTTTACATCACTTTGTTTTTCTAATATGGATGATTACACCACTTTTTGTATTGTTTTGAATTGACTCTGATGGCTTTGTAGTGTTTCAGGGCTTGATACAATTAATGTTATTTTCAACAGAAATATTGGGAAGAAAACCACCATCAACAGAGAATAAATTTTACCTTTATACAGTGCATCTTGTATGACATTGAAGAACACAAGTGAACCTATGTTTAAGATAGAAGTCTTATATACTGCTGAAATTAGGGAGGGCTTTTTTTTTTTAAGGTATACAGTCTCTAAATTTTTTTTTGGTCTTTTTGGAGAGAAGACAGGGCAATTGGGGTTAAGTGACTTGACCAAGGTCACACAGCTAGTAAGTATTATGTGTCTGAGGCGAAATCTGAACTCAGGTCCAGGGCCCGTGCCACCCAGCTGCTCCTCTAAATTATTTGTTTGTCTCAAATGCCTCCAAGAAGTTTTCCTTTCGGGTCATTGATGTTCCTGGGTTCACTGACTTGAGTTTTTTTGTGAACTCAGTACTTTAAAATTCTTTAGGCTACTTTCTAATGACTACTAATATAGTGATCATTTCTGAATGAGCTGTCTGTATAGTCAGATGATCAATTTAGCAGATTAAAAAAAGGTTCCAAATTAGAAAAAGAAAAAACAAACCTAAAATGAAAAGACATAGCATTAAATAAAGACCTGCCCTTATTAGAAAGTAGTTGTAGCCATCATATCCTAGCAGACTGGAGCTGAGATGATTTTGGGTGGCCCTGAAGAGATGAATTCAGAACTTAATAGAGAGAACTTAATACCCAATGGAGACCAAGGCAGTCCTTAGCTAAGGTTACTGTATGCCCACCAGTTAACCTTAAGATCAGTGGAGAGGAGCAGAGCAGTAGAGCAGGTATGCCAATATGGATGTCAAGAGCACCTGAGACTACATGCCTGGTAGACTCCACAAGAGTCAAAAGTATGACCCTCTTACACAGTTCCTATGCATTCTTACCCTCTTCGTCATTAACAGTAGGTATTTTACCCTAGTTTTAGTTTAGGGGGGTGGGGCAGTATGGGATGTTCTGTTAGAACTTTTCTGATTATACTGTTTTCATTAAGGACCTTTGTACTTTGAACTAATTCTTTCCTTGGATTGACTAGACAAAAACAACAACAACTTACAGGGCTCTCATAATCTATGATTTTTAGTGGATATGTATGCACTTGGGGTGGTGTGGAGGTACAAGTGGAAAAGGAGTGCTACCTGATTTCATAGAGCACAATGTTACATTAAAGGTTCTTCTCCACTAAGCTTCCTTCCATGACTTCATTTAAAAACATCTTACAAAACTCTTTGAAATATATAACAGAATTTGATGACTTTGTGATTATAAATATCAAGCAAGGCATAAAAAGGAAGAAATGCTCATCAAAAGCATTCACAACTATTCATTTTCTTCCTTTACCAATTTTGACCCCACAATTTACTGGGTCATTTTCATACCGTCCTTTCGCTTCACATCCTTTGTCCCATTTAGCTCATTCTTTGCAAATCCCTAACCCTGGATTTGATTCAACTCTTATTCATGGTATCTAAAATTGTACTGAGGAAAGTCACAAAATTCTGTAAGCTGGGCTCATCACAAATATATATTATCTACTCTTAACTGAGACTTCAGCACCTCAAGGCAATCATTTTATTCTCTCCAAACAGACTTTCTTAATCCCCATAGTGCCCATTCCAAACCTTCCCCTTTTTCTTCATTCTTTCCTTACCTCCTTACTCCTCAGCAGGATACTTCATCTCATATTTTACTGAGAAAAAAAGGCAATTGTATTGTGAATGCCCTGTTCTCCCATTTTCTCTTTACTTCTGTCTCTAATGAAGAAAACGTGGGGCTTCTTACCGTGGTCACTCCCCAGCTTCTGTCCTTGATTCCATAGTTTCACTTCTTTTCAAGCAAATTGCCTACATAACCATACCCTCTCTTTCTCTAATCTTCAGACTTGCTTAGAAAAAAACTTTACTTCTCAATACCTTTCACTCTGACTTCTTGTCTCATCACTCAACTGAACCTACTTTCTTCAAAGTTACCAATGATCTTTTAATTGCAATGTTCAAAAGCTGGAACCTCAGCTGCAACTGCAGCTACTGAAGACCCTGAAAAGAAATTCCTTGACACCTAAATCCTTGAGACAGTCAAATGGCTAAGTGTCAGAAACAGGATTTTATTGGTGGAAATGACATTAAAGAAGATAAATTACTTTCTGCTTTGTTCCTGTACCTAAGCACCATGGGACCTTTCCATCTGACTTACACCTAAAACCTCCTATGTTGTGGTGTTTCCTCCATTAGAATTTGAGCTCTTTGAGAGCAAAGATAATCTGCTTTTCCATTTGCTTCCCCAGCATTTAATAAATACTTTTTTGCATCCATCCAATTAATTTATTCATATCCTCTGGATTTTACTCAATCCTCATCTTTCTTGACCTCTGTGAAGCATCTGGCACTGTTGACATTGGATACTCTCATCACACTGGGTTTTGGGTATGATTCATTTTTCTCCTACTTGTTTGGCCATCCCTCAATCTATTTTGCCAGAAAGTAATCCATTCCCTTCCTCCTACATGTACCCTGCTACCAAAACTTCATCTGGCACCTCTTCTCTTTTCCTACTACAGCCATTCTCTCTGTGAGCTCATCAGGTCACATGGTTTCAGTTGTCATCTCTATGCAGATGACTCTCAGATTTATACATCCCTCAGGCCCTAATTTTTCTTAAGAATTGTAGTCCCTCATCACCTATTAAACATTTTCCACTGAATGTTTTATAGACATCTCAAACTCAACATGTCCAAAACAAATCTTTCCCTAAAAACCTACCATTCTTGCTAATTTCCCTATATCTGTTTTAAAAAAAAATCTAAACTTTCTTCTATCTCTAACCTTCTGTGAACTCAAACTGACTACCAATTTGCACCTGCTTATTACTAAAAAGAGTTGTGGAAAAGGGCTCCAGAGATGCATTTTGTAACAAAGTCAATTAATCAATCAAAAAGCTTTTGATTGAAGTCAAAGGAAAGAGTATATGTGTCTGAAATTGTTGACACTTGCATTCCTCCTTGCTTCCCACTGCATTTTAGCCTTCAGGTCAAAACATAAAATGAACCTTTTGACAAGTTTTCATAGTCTCTTATCTCTTGACAGAGAGTTGATGGACTAGAGATGAAGGATGTTCTGCCCCCTCACCTCCACCTTTTAGCTTCCCTAGTTTCCTTAAGACTCAGCTAAATTCCACTATCAGCAGCTGCAGAAGTTCCCCCCAGCAGCTAGTGCTTTCTCTTTTCAGATTACTTTTATCTATTCTATCTATATCTTGTACCTACCTAGTTAGTTAGATGGGGTCTCCTACATTAAAATGTACATTCCTTGAGGGCAGGGTTTATTTTTGCCTTTTGTTGTTATCCCTAAAACTTAATATAATGCTTAGCTCTTAATAAAACCAGTCAGTTCCGTCAATAAACGTTTATTAATTGCCTCTCATGACTCAAGACATTCTGCTAAATGGTACAAAGGATACAAAAAGAAGCAAAAGACAGTCCAATCCATTACCTCAAACAAGCTACATACAGGATAAATAGGAAATGATTTTAAAAGGAAGGCACTAGGATTAAGAAGGGTTGAGAAAGGCTTCCTATACAAAAAAGGGATTTTAGTTAGAACTTGAAGGAAGTCAGAAAGTGTATATGGGGAGGAAAAGCAGTCCAGGCATGGGGGACAGCCAAAGAAAATGCCTGTAGACAGAGACAGAGAATCTTGTTTGTTGAAGAACCAGCAGCTGACGTCATTGAATGAAGAGTTTGTGTTGGGGACTGAAATGTAAAAAAGACTGGGAGGAGTGGAAGGTAGATTGTTAAAGATTTTGAAGGCCAAGCAGAGGATTTTGTATTTAGACTTGGAGGCAATAGAGAGCCACTGGAGTTTCTTGAAGTGGAGAGGTTAGCCAATTGTACCTATGTTTTAGGAAGTATCACCTTGGCATATGAATGGAGACTTGAAGCAGGCAGATCCTTAAGAAGACAGTGGGTTAAATGATGGTAAGGCCAAAAGACAGGTCATAAGAGCATCTTTAAAAGGATTTTTAAAAGTACCCAAAACAGAAGGGAAGTAGAGACCGTTGGGACAGCTATGGACCTAAGTTGCTAAATGCATTATGTTAGTTGTTGTTCTTTTTGCTCAAAGAGGACCAAAATGATATTACTATGTTGGGGTCATGGCATGTGTGTCTGACTGTGGCTGATCAGACCAATACTAGCTCACAAAGTTCTACCACAGGTCGGCCAACAATAGTCCATATTTGAAGTAGAGATGTCTCTAAATTTGCACATGTTGCGTTTCTTTTGAGCTACTGCAATTCTGCTTTGCTTATAGAGCACAGTGCCTTCTTTGATTCAAGCACACCATGCTGGGGGTCCTGTGCCAGTGTGTCCCATTTCTCACAACTGATTCCAAAGTTCTTCAGAGACCTGAGAGTGTCCTTGTATGGCTTCTTCTAACCTCTATGTGAACGTTTACCTTTTGTGAGTTCTCCAAAAAATAGTCTTTTAGGGAAACATTCATTTGGCATTCACTCTACTTAGCCAGCCTGTCCTTATGGGAGGTGTACTCTCTACAGTAGAGAGGAATGTTTGGTAGCTCAGCTTGAGAAAGGACCTCTTTGTTTGGTTCCTTATCTTGCCAGGTGATCTTCAGAATCTTGCTAAAACAATTCAAATGGAAGTGATTCAGTTTCCTGGCATGGTGCTGGTATAGTGGCCAGGTTTCATAGGCATACAGCAATGAGATCAGCACAGTCGTTCTGTAGACCTTCAGTTTGGTAGGCAGTCTTTCTTTCCCACATTTTCCTTTGGAGTTTCCTAAGCATGGAGCTAGCTCTGGCAACGTGTGTGTGTCAGCCTCATCATCTGGAAACTATACTGCCAAGGTAAGTGAATTAATCCACAGAATTCAAAATTTCTCCATTTGCTGTAATCAGTATTTCTACATGTGGTTGTATGGTGCTGGCTGGTGGAGAACCTCTGCTTTCTTGGTATTGATGGTCAGGCCAAAATGAGTACAGGTGGTAGAGAATCAATCCATACTGCATAGTATGTACATAGTCATTTGTGAACAAAAAGTTGAGTACCAACTTTAGTCTTGGCTTGTAACCTTTACACATTCAATAATTTACTATCAGTGTGGTAGCTGACCTCAATGCCATTTTCATCCTCATTGAAGGCATCTGACAACATTGCTGAAAACCTCAAGCTAAAAAGCATGTGTGTAAGCACACAGACCTACTGCACTCCATTGGTGACTGGGAAATTGTGAGAACAGAACCTGTGTTAGCATGCTATCATGGAACTGGCATAGAACACTGATGAACTTCTCCAAACAACGAAATTTTGCCATGTTCTTCGACAAGCCCTCAGGACTGACCGTATCAAAGACCTTGGTCAGATGAACAAACGTTGTGTGCAGACCTTTGTTCTGCCCCTGGCATTTTTCCTGCAGTTGTCAGGCAGCAAACACAATATTGACTGTTTGTTGACTCTTTTCTGAAGCCACGCTGGCTCTTGTGTAGATGACCATCTTCCAGGTGAAAGTCCTCTTAAGGAGGACTCGGTTAAGAATCTTGTTAGCGGGGGCGGCTAGGTGGCGCAGTGAGTAGAGCACAGGCCCTGGAGTCAGGAGTACCTGAGTTCAAATCCGGCCTCAGACACTTAACACAAAAACTAGCCGTGTGACCTTGGGCAAGTCACTTAACCTCAACTGCCCTCCAAAAAGCAAAAAAAAAAAAAAAAGAATCTTGTTAGCAATGACTAAGAAAGAAACTCTCCTACCACAGGAGGAAATACTTGGACTCCTGGGGAATAACCTCCTCATACCATAAAAACTGGAAGATTTCAGTCAGCTTTTGTAAGAAGAGTGGATCCCCTGCCTTGTAAATCTCAGCTGGAATAAAATCATCACCAGGAATTTTGACACATGGTAGGAGCCTAACAGCATTCAAAACCTCCTCTTCAGTTGAAAGCTCATTGAGAGAGGCATTGACTCAATCTGAGGTATATGGTCAATGGCTTCAGCATGGGTTGATGATGGGCTCTCCCCTTCCCCAAAACAATATCTATAATGAAGTTATATAAATAATGGCGAATCATGTATTCATGTGTACTTTTTCTGTTGTTTTCTTAACTATAGAAATGTTATATTCATTTGGTGTTAAATTCAGAATAAATTTCTTAAGATTAGTTTTTACAAGTACAAGATTTTAAGGGATACATCAATTGGTTGCCCATTTCTCATCACTATAACCACTGTCACTATAAGCAGATTGTAATAAAAACTCTCAAATGTAAGAATGTAGAATGTGTCTTCCTTACTTTCATAAGCTCATGAACAGTGTTATTGTAATCAGTAGCTACTCAATAAAGCTCAAATTTATTGAAGGAGTGAAATTTCTTGTCCTGTCTCAACTTCCAACTTCAATATTTCTTTCTGTTCTCTCAGGATACTGACCGCACTGAATAATGTATCACCCACCAAAAGTTTGATATGTGGTGGGCCTCAAGATGACCTAGCTAGTATTCTAGCAGTGAGATTTTTGAAAAGCTAATCACTTTTGCCATCCTAACATTAGTATCAAATGCTAGAGGACAGGAAGAACTCTTAGAGTAAAAATACTGGGAATAGAGAGTATGGTGAACTAAGCAATAAATTTAGTGATACTTAACAGTGAGTAAACAATAAATAGAACAACAGCCAGAAGAGAGGAGGCCTCCTGCAAAAACTATTCACAGGAAAATAACAAGAATGGGGAGAGTAAGAGTAGCAATCAGGAGGGATTGCCTGGACCTTTATTACAAAATCTCAGAGATGGAAATGACCTCAGTGTGACCAGCCTGAGCAAAGATCCTCCATATACAAATCTGGTAGTATTAAAACAATGGAATTTTGCTTTCATAGAAAGTTTCATGTGGGTAAAAAAGATCTGCAATCTCCTGAAAACAATTCAAACTACTTTTCTTCTCCTATTCAACACTGGACCCACTTCATTGTTCTTCTGTATTATGCTGATTACCCAGAACTTTGAAGAGCCTCTTGAAACAGATCTGTATTCTCCCAAGAATCTAATCTGTTTGCACAGGAAAAACCAAATGCATTAGGAAAGTCTTATTTCTATGCATTTGGATAGAAATCTTATAGATCTGGTCTATCAGTATATAAAACAAGAATTTACCAAATAAATACAAGATATTGTCTTTGTACACCCAGCAGCTACCACTGTGCTTGGTACTTAATGTTTGTAGATTTATTGACTGACTGGAAACCAGAGAGTTTAGGTGACTTGCCTACACACACAACTATTTCATAGTAGACCATGGTTTTATGATCCCTAGAACTGGGATTGTCGCTGCTCTCTTATGAGACAAAACTAAGAGAGTTATCAAGCATTATTGATTCTACCTCTTCAATATATCTTACTCCTATCCCCTTCTCTACTTAACCACAACCACACTAGTTCAGGCCCTTATCACTTTATTGCGATAGTCTCCTAATTGGTTTCCTTACCTCCAATGTCTTTCCTCTCTCAAGTCTCTTCTCTCCTCCATCTACTCTCCAGTAATGAAGGAAGAAAGGAAGACACATTCTGCCAAAATGATATTCCTAAGCACAAAGGCAAAGATGAAGGAGTCCTTGCTTTCAAAAAGCTTACATTCTTATAGGAAGTAGAAATATGTACATATCTAAGTTCAATCCAATAAACATTTATTAAGCACCAACTTTGTACCAAGGCATTGTGCTAAGAAATGAGGCTACAAGTAATAAAAGACTGTTCCTGCACTCAAGAAGCTTACAGTCTAAGGAGGGGTGGTGATGGTGGAGAAAACACAAAAGAAAGGAAAGTTTGAGATAGATCAGGGAGCATCTTGGTCAATGGCAGAGCAGCAGATACAGGGTGCAGTGAGATGAAAAATCCTGTTTTCTAGACTTTGTAAAATGAAGGTATTGGTACCCTCCCTGTCAAATAAGGGGCATCTCTTCTCTGAACCCCATGCATGCAGTCTGGGTTTGGTGCGAGGAGAGGCAAACCACCTAAAGAAGGATCACTCCTTTTCTCACAGTCTTTTATTCTCTAGCCCTCACTCCAGTGCTCCAGGGGAAAAAAAAAATAATTAAAGCTTAGTATTGGCATTTGACAAGTGTGCCCCTAATATGGGGAGGAGTAGAAAGGTACTCAGTGTATTATGTAATTCAAGTATAGTTTAGCTATTTATTTCTTCCACACAAAAGAAATGCTAAACAGATGGCTCTCACATCAAAAAAAAGAAAAGACTTAAAACAGGATCCAGTAACATGACTGTTATATTTTCCTGGAAAACGTGAGACTTAAAACCATCAAAACATAAAGAAATTTTCCTCATTGCTGGATTTGCATTTCACATTTCACTTTTGCTGTGTTTTGTCTAAACAATTCTCTCCAAATCTATCTTCTGGAAAGCCTAGCAAGGGGTTGAGCTCCTTTCCCAAGCACCAGTTCTTTCAAGTGCAGAAACTCTTGCTGCCAGTCAGCTCCAACCAAGGGACCCAGAATGCTCTTTAAGGCTGAAAAAGTCTATCTCATGATCACTGTTTGCTCACCTATTTCAGACAAATACAAAGCAGAAGAAATAGCAAAGCACCATCATCTCTTTGGAGTTTCACAACTCCTATGAGGCAGATGCTATTATCATTTTACATATGAGTAAACTGAGGCTGAGAGAGGTTAAATTACTTGATCAAGAGCACACAGCTACTAAATACCTGAGCATTTGAATTCAGGACTTCCTGGGTCCAAGTCCAGCATTCTTTTATGTGTGTGTGTGTGTGTGTGTGTGTGTGTGTGTGTGTGTGTGTGTATATATGTATATGTACATATATACACTCATATATACATACATATGTGTGTGTATATGTATATATATATGCAGAATAGTTACAAAAGGATTAATACAAATAAATGTACAGTACTCTAACTGTAGGCACTGGCAGTGGGAGGTGAGGAAGACAAGGTTTCCTGTATTTGTATGCCCAGCCCCTCTAACAGGGACTGGCAGATGCTTGCTGATACCTAAGGGTAAGTACAACCTCATTCCTGTGGGAGAGAGTGGAAAGAGCACTCAAATTGGGCATAGATTGAAATCCCAGCTCTGACATTTATTGTGTGACCTTGAGCAAGTCATTTAACCTCTAACGGATTTCTGTTCCCATATGTGTAAAATTAGGGGAGTGGACTTAAATAGGGACCGACCCAAAGGCCATCTTTGTTTCTGGAACCTCTCTGGAGAGCCCGCTGCTTCTTTTGCCCTTTCTGATTCTACTGGCGCATGCGCACGGAGGTCCTGCGCGTTTCTGCGTCCCCGAGCGTCTGCGTCTGTCCGACTTTTGAGGCTCCTGTGCCAAGAGTTCCTTACTGTAATGTTTGGTGACCACCTCTTTGTGAGCTCTGGGTGTCCTTTCTGGGCCACATCGTCCGCCCGGCCTTGAAGTACAGAGATCTAAATGCTCTGGGCCAACCTCTAACTCCCAAGGCTGCGCTCTTTCGTGTCGCCGCCCAGTTCTTCAGGTGGAGCGGTGCAGTGAGCAGCCCCAGCCCCTGCACGATGCATGCCACGTCCTTGGTTTGGGGGATGCATTTCTCCCTAACATCGTGACATGGGTCACCCTCGGTGCTGAAGTGAAAATGGATGACGTAAAGGGATGGGACTTAAAGGGGAGCTTTTCGTTAAGTAGGGATCCAGGAGCACAGCGCTGCTGTCTTAAATCACAGCTGCTTTCCACACACACACACACACACACACACACACACACACACACACACACACACACACACACACACACACACACACACACACACACACACACACACACACACACACACACACACACACACACACACACACACACCGTCCCCCAAGTAATGCCTTAAGAACAGGTATGAGTGGGATGGCTAGGAGATGGGAGGCGAAGTGAATAGAGCACCTGCCCTGGAGTCAGGAGGACCTGAGTTCAAATTCAACCTCAGACACTTAACACAAAAAACTAGTCGTATGACCCTGGGCAAGTCACTTAACCCCAATTGCCCTACCTTTCCCCCTCCAAAAAAATTTAAAAAAGAATAGGTATGAGAGGAGATAGAATATAGGAGGAAGGAAGAGGAAGGATTGGAATTAGAATTTTCTTGTGGAGATGGTCTGGATCAATTTAGGGAAACTGAGAGCCCTTAACTAAGATATCAGTCAATTTCCTGTGTAAGGAGACCCTGGTCATTCATATTGGTGAGGCAGTACTCCACCAAGATAGGAGTTTTGACATAAAGCCAAAATGACTTGGAGCTTCAACATAGATAGACTCTGCTTCTCCAGCTACTTTAGAAACCTGGTTTGGGATGGGTGGGTGAGATGACTAGTGAGAACAGTGATCCAGGAAGGTCAGAGATTGGCAGAGGGGAATAACAGCAGGAAGTACCCTGAGGATATTTTTAGTTCTGTAAATATATGTCATGGTCACTGAGTTACATGGGATTGAATGGTCTTATGTCTTCTATATTGTTCAAGATTATGAGCTCTTTAGGGGTGTATGGGTTGTCAGGGAGGACTAGCACTTCTAGTATGGGGTTTGCCAAGTCCTTTTCAGGGCTGCCCATCCACCTGTGGCCCCAAGAAGCTGTAGCATGCACAGCAGCCATATTCCAGTCATACTCTCTCAAAGATGGGCTAAACCAGGTTGGGGGTAACCAAGTCCTCAGACCCTTGAGTTGGGGAGTGTCTACCACAATCAAGTGAAGACTTCCCCTGAGAAATGGGTGGGTGAGAACAGTTTGTTCCAGTGACCCTGAAAGTGGCTGAAGCAAGCACTGTGGCACACTTAAAGCTTGATCAGACATCAAAGATACCAAGGTCATCCACGGCATCCTGGGCCAAAGCCAGCCGTCCTGACTTTTGTCTGACCACTGGACTTTGATGACTCTGGAAGAGAGAGTAAGGCTGATGAGTGTGCAACTCTGCCTCCATTAAATCCAATTCATGGAGTCAAGGCATCACCCAGTGATTTCATTAGTCTTCTTTGAAAACAAAAGACAAACAACAACAAAGCACTCCAGTCTTTTGCCTTTCTTTTAAGCATAGTGCCTGGTATGCAGCAGGCTCTTAATAAATGTTTATTGAACTGACTGACAAATGGCTAAGCAGATGGTAATGCCTCTTCTTTAGTATCAGTTCCACTATAATATGCTATCAGTTTTTTATTTTGAACTATGCAACAGTATGAAGAATTTAGCAGAAAAGAATTTCTTTTCTGAGTCTTTAGTAGCTATGACTATAGCACCTGGAGGAGCAATTGCCAGACTACGAGACTATAGAGGTTGCTTCCCAGAATGATGCCTGAGGTCACTGTGCTGGAAGCATTGCTACTCACAAGTCTCATGAGTTCAGGCAGTTCCCATCAGGGTGCAAGGGAGATGGTGTGAAGGTATGGTACTGAGAAGCGGCATGATATAGTTCATGGAAAATTGCCCTAGAGAACCTTGGATTCCAGTTTTGCCATGAAACATACTGATTGTGTAACTCTAGGCAATTCACTCAACCTCCCATTGCACAACACTATAAATTGAAGAGAAGGTGTGATCTGCGTTGGAAGAGGACATTTCCTTGCCAGGAAGTTCCCTATACCAGGGAAATCATGGATCTAGTACCTATCCCCTTTCATATAGTAAGTGTATTGGAATTGTGTAAAACAACTCCCATATTTATTATCTTTACTACTCCCTTTGGCATGAAACTCTACATTGTTCATGTTATTAGCTATTTTATGTTTTGTATGTGTTGTCCCTGTGATGAAAAGGAAAGTTCTGAACAAAGGAGCCAATTTTTATAGATTCTTCTTCTGAATTCCCAGCAGCACTTATCCCAGTGATGAGCATATACTGTGCTTTGAATTGAACTTAGTTGAATTAAATTGAAAGAACATAGAGCTAAAAGTCAGAAGGTCTTTGTTGTAGTTCCAGCTCTGTCTTTAAATAGCTACATGACTTTAAGCAAAAACAAATTACTTTGTTCTATAGCTGTCAAAAGAGGATAATTTGTATTCTACAAGCTACAAAAAAATCTTGCCTTAGCCCTGTCTGATGAATTAATTCGTATTATATATATATATATATATATATATATATTCAAGAAACTTTAGTAATTGCTTATTATGTGAACAGCAGTGCTACATGTTGGGGAATATATAACTTTAGATAAAGCGTGGTCCTTGACTTCACAGAACTTACAATCTAGGAGGGAGACAAAAGAGAAACATAATTATACAAGATTGTGTTTGTTCTTCGTTCTGGAAGAGGACCATGGCATCAGGAAAAAGATGACATGACTTGCAATTGACTTTGATTTGAGGGAAGGAGGGCTGTGCAAGGTCATCAACCTCACTTTCTCCTCCAGCGCTATCGGATCCAGTGACCAGATATTCATCAGAATGACTGGGCATGGCCCAGGATGCAGTGGGAGACCCTGGACCTTTTAGGCTAAGGCCTTTTCAGGTTCTCACTTTGAGTGAGGTAATGTCCATGAGATACCTGTATTTGGGGGAAGGGGTTCTAGATCTGTGATTCTTTGTAGGGAACTCCCTCTACCAATGCAGAACTATAACTGTTAGGCAATTTTTAGTCTTAGGGAGTTGCTTCTCTGTTCTAGAGTTTATGTTATAATGGGAAGCTGATACCTTAAGGGAGAGCCAGAAGAGCAGGAGTAGAGACTGTTGGAAATGATGTGAGGCTTGGTTCCCTGGTCAGGGAACCCTATATAGTCCCCCTAAATTTGAGGTAGAATGGAGGTGGTAAGAAAGTGGGGCCATGGTGAGCATACTACAGGAAATGCATGTAATATCTAAGGGAGAGGATTGTTTTTGACAGACATGAAGAAGGTTTTAGGGAGGAAGTGACTTTTGAGTTGAGTGGATATAAAGGATTTCAAGAGACGAAGGAGGGTAGGGGACATTTTAGAAGAAAAATGTATAAACGTAGAGAAATTGGGAAGCACAAGGCATGTTCAGGGAACAGTAGAATATTTTGACAATGGAGAGGTATATTTTTATATAACGTCAGAAGAGCAAAATGGGGGGGGGGGCGGAGCCAAGATGGCAGCGTAGAAGCAGCAAAGCACCACAGCTCCCACACAAACACGCTAAAAAACTCATAAAATGGCACGCTAAACAGATTTTCAAGCTCCAAAACTCTCCACAAGACAGAAAGCACATCTGTTGCTACAGGCAGCGCAGCAGGCGGGGCTCTTCACAGCAGTCTGGGACCCACAGCCGAAACCCAGCCGGCTCAGGCCCTAGGGCATCGGGCAGGGAGCCGTGTCTATAGGAGAGCAGATCGGCTGCACTGGAGGCGCAGTTACCACATCTATCAGGCCAGAAGACAAAAAGGCTAAGAGAAAGGTCAGTGGATTTTGCTAACTGGGGAGGAGAAGAGCGGGTCTGGCCAAACTGCTCCCAGGGCAATGAGGCAGTGGGAGGCGGCTGTTGCAGCAGGAACGTCTGAGAGCTGCAGCGGCTTCCACTGGGCTGCTTCAGAGCCCTCGGCCTGCAGATAGC
>CM053594.1:265873611-265878611 GCA_028646575.1 Pseudocheirus occidentalis
TTCTCCCAAGTCAACATGGTTCAGGGGAGTGTCTCAGCCAATAGCATTCTTCCAAGTCACAGGGGAATTCACACCTTTTCACCAATGGACAGAGTTCTGGGAATTCATACCTTTTCACCAATGGACAGAGTTCTATACTTTTAAACACTATGATCTACTTAACATCTGATCAAACAAATTAATTACCATTACAAGGAGTTGCATAACCAGATCAGTATGCAATATTCATTGCAACCAAATTGTAGAACCACAACAGAATATGGACTTTTGAATGTCATAGAAATGGGATTTGTCTTGTACATGTTACTCCTTCTGGTTGCAACTGTATCCTGCCTGCCTCCCTCTGACCCTCATCTCTTTCCATGCAACTTACCATAGAGACTTTAGACCATCTTCCCAGTCATAGAAACTGGCTGGCACAGTGTACATAATGGGTACAGAAGAATTCAGATGCTTACCTGTTTTGGTGTCCTTGGAGAGGACTTGCACTCAGCAACAACTCAGCTCCTGAGGAAGGAAAAGGCAGTTCCATGCTCCTGCTCAGCTAGCCACCAGAACCGGCGTGTTTAAGTTAATTGTAGCAGTGTCCAATTCACAGCTTCCTTCTTTTTTCTCCTCCTCTTTCTTAACACAGCAATTCAAGGAAAAGTTCTATTTAGGGTTTAAATCTCAGTCTCTTTTCCTCTGTTTTCAACTAAGACTGGCTGGGAAGAAAGGAAAATTCAACCCTTGCTGCAGTTGTTTTAAGGAACAAGGAAGCATTGTTCCTTTTCATATCTTACTGCATTATCTATTCTATTTGACATCATTAATAAAGTAAAGTGGTGTGTGAATTATTTGGGAGAAGTAATAATTTCAACATAGTTTCATTTTTTGCCAGCAGTGAGCATGCATGTGATTTATTTTCACCAGAGTAACTGAATGTTTAACCTTTATCAGATGAGATTGGATCAAGCTGGTTTCTTTACCTGTAGTTACTTTTCTGAAAGTTGAGCACTGGATTTCATGTCATATACCAATGCTTCATTGTTCCATTTGTTATGTTTGTAATTCTGTGGTTTTTAAGAATGCATCCAAGGAAATATGCAAAAGCTATAATTCTTAAAGTGCACACTTCAATAACTGTTAGAGATATTACAATGACTGGCTGTTAATATGGGGAAGTCACACGTTTCAAAGGCCATTAAAGTCTGTAATGAACCAGGATCAGCTTTAAAAAAAAAAAAGTACAACAGAAAGCATAATTGAACACAAAGAAATTTTTAAAAACCTCACAAACTATTGCTACAGTCTAGTTAATCCTCAGAAATCAACTTAAGGTTTTCAGAGGGACTTGGCAGCTGAAGAAATTGTTACTGATTAGTCTTTATATGACTTCTTGGAGTCAAAAAATAGCAAGAAGAAAATAGGGGAAATCCTGCTAATTGTTGCTAAAAACAAGCAAATTCTTTGTAATTTGTAAAAGAATGTAATGACTGGAGTACTGAAAAATGGAAAGAAAGTAATATTTACTGATAAAACATGTTTTTACTCGAACTATGGTTTTACTAAAAACCATTATCAGAAGAGGACCAATAAGTTTTTAAGATCTAGGATCTTCATCAGATGACAAAACATGCATCCTCAAAATGTTCTGGGGACATTTTATTTCCATTAGGGATGAAAGTTTTGTTTCCATTTAGGAAATTATCGACTCTGATAAATATGCTGATATACAGAGAAGCAGAATTGTTATGGAATTACAGAAATTCCCAAATTGAAATATTGTATCACAATATAACTTTGTACCATGCCACAAATAACAAAAATTTAAGAAATTTATCCAAGAGATGGAAAATATACATGCTTCAATAGCGTAGGACCTTGTCTGATTTAAAATCCATTCAAAATCTATGGACTGGAATAAAGGAGAGACTTAGAAAAATGGATTATAAAAGGTATACTTAAGAGTCAATGGGAAGGGGTGGCTAGGTGGTGCAGTGAATAGAGTACCAGCCCTGGAGTCAGGAGGACCTGAGTTCAAATTTGGACTCAGACACTTAACACAAAAACTAGCCGTGTGACCTTGGGCAAGTCACTTAACCCCAACTGCCCTCCAAAAAAAAAAAGCACAAAAAGAAAAAAAAAATTAAAAAGAGTCCATGGGAGAAAAATGTGTTTTCATAATGAAGAATTAAAGAATATGTGCCAAAATCTTGTGAATTCAATGTCAAATCAAGTTTTAAAAAATGATTACTTCAAAAGGAGGATGTACAGTAAATTAAAAGTTAAGATAGTTTTTAAAAATTTGTAAAATTTTCTTCTCTGAGTCAAAATATTTAATGACTGCACTCCATCCCAGGGAATTTGCATGACCATTAAGAGTGATTTTGTTGAGGAGAGTATGAGATTAAGATGGAAAGCTAAACTATGGGAGAAAAATGGGAATTTAAGTCAAGTAGAAAGTTTTCAATTTTTGATAATTTCTGAACACATTTCAGAGCATACTCATTAGATGTCCTATAACTTGGAGAGAATTAACAACAGAATAAATCCATAAACACTGTGAAGGATGGTATAGTGACCCCTGAGTACACATTTTGGCCCAATGTTTAGCCTGACATCAGATCATTCCCTTCCTTTACATTCATACATGGCTTCATATATAAGTCTAAGGATTACTATAATGATTAATTCTTGAAGTTTATGATATGTTCAGAGTTTCCTTTGTTAAGTTGTAGCAAGAGGGATTCTTGAGAATGAAGATATGACTACAATAATTAAACTTACAAGTATATGATTGAAAGTATTCCTTCAGTACTGTATTCAACACATATTATATGCTTACTATGTATAACACATTGTTATCAGCTGGGAATTCAAAGAATTCAGAGAAACTGACCCTGCCCTTAATGAGTTTTCAGTTTGTGGGGAGGAAGGAAGAGAAAAGGATGAATATAGTATGTAAAAAAAAAAAATGGACAATTAGAGAAGATTTCATTGAGTAAAGGTATCTATGAGGGAAGAATTCAGAAACAGAGGAGAGGAAGAAGTGGATTTCAGGAACCAGAGATTTGAATAAAAATAGAAAAGAAAATAGCTTGTATATTCTTTATTTTCTTTATGGAAACAAATTTCTGTCGTCTTATTGAGAAGTTTAAAATCTACTTGATAAATGAAGAAACATTTCAGAAAGTTTGTAAGAAGTAATGAATCTGTTCATTTACAATCAGTAAGAAAATAGGCTAGTTTTTGAAAAGAGTAAATGAAGTGAACACTAATAGTACATATATATATAGAGAGAGAAATATTATGCCTTGTATACAACTTCTATTTTATTTTTCATTTAGCTGAACCTAAACAAAAGTTTTTGGAGAATGCATTATATATTTTTACTTTACAATAAAGTTTTAGCCTTAAAAATAGTTATTGATGTGTTTTTTCTGAATGAGTAACAATTTTATGCTGGGAAATGGTAAAGGCTGCTGATCCTACATTGTTTATATCACCTCTTCATAAAGGAGGCCTG
Source organism: Pseudocheirus occidentalis (assembly GCA_028646575.1). Classification (NCBI taxonomy): domain Eukaryota; kingdom Metazoa; phylum Chordata; class Mammalia; order Diprotodontia; family Pseudocheiridae; genus Pseudocheirus; species Pseudocheirus occidentalis. Next base: position 265,877,120 of record CM053594.1, read on the forward strand.
GTGGTTAAAAAAAAAAAAGGAAGAAGAAAGAGGAAAGAAAAAAGATAAAGCAAAATGAAGTCCATGGGATGGAATACATTTAGAACCTGTCACTAAAAGGGATTCTTTTAGGTTTATTTGCATTTGTTTTTGGATTATTTTAAATTGTTCCATTTCCATTAATTATTTATAAAGAAAATGCAATTTTGATGATAATTCATGAGTTTTCTTTAAGATATCTATTTGTTATTTGACATTTGAATATTGTGGCTAAAATGGTAAACAAGAAATTTATAGAACAAAGAAAGCTGCTTTGCAATGCATGAGAAATTGACTCTGGCTATGATTATATCTGAAAAGGGATCTGTCATTTTGCTAACTCTTATATGCCTCACTGATTCATTCAGAGGTAGAGTTCACACCTATTTCCCCTCCTGTCTTGCTATAGTCTTTATTTCAACAATCAATGTATTATGTCCTATATATCTGTCACCATCTAAATCTAATATTAATAAATTATTATGTATATAAAAGTCAACATTCTCTTTTCTGGTCATCTAGGTAGACACGCACCTGTTGTTTTGAAGTGCTTGGAAGAAACATTGTTTTCCTTTAAGATTTTTTCCTAAATGAATAAGTATTCTTGGCAATGATGAAAATTAAATGTGGAATTTTAAGATTTGTCCGATAACTATCATCAGAAAATTTATTACTATATCAGTTAACAACATAATAGGTAATTCTCTAACTTAAATAGATTTCTCCTTTGTATAGTTATACGAACTCATAAATAAAGAAAAGATATGCATGATGTTCTCATGATAGCTTAATGCTAATGATGAGTCCTGAGTTTTCTTCCACATCTCCAGTATTGGAATTTAGTTAGGGTTAGGATGAATATGTATGTTAAAGACAATAGGTAAACACATCAAGATTTTACCCTCATCTCTGTTTTCCATTTTGCCAGGTTAATACCTATCATTTTGATGGGTAACTATATAATCTGTAATTATATAATAAATGTTTCTATAGTTTACCATGGGAAGTATGATAGATGATAAGGAGAAAAATAAATACAACAAAATAAATATTCATCTGGGAGTGTCATAAACATAAAATAAAGCTTATTTGCAGTTTTAAAATTTGAAAATTGATTGCAATAAAATGAATGTTAATTTTTTCTTAGTAGTTACTTTAAACTGAAATGGCCTGAATTTTTTTTTCTTTTTAGGGGATAATATTTTCATAACAATTGACATTTTAATTATTTTGCTTGTTAAAGTAAAGCCATAATTAGAAATCTCTGTCCCTGGGGAAAATCCAGTTGAGGAACAGGAGGAGGCATATCCTTTCTAGTCTGTCTATCCTATGTCCTTGGGGAGGTTGGACAGCGCAGAAGGGAAGCAGGTATACCCTAGAAGTGACAATGACTATCCTGTATCTTTATGTCTTTCCTCCCTGACTTCTACTTATGGACAACCCCACTCCCTCTTCCTCTCCTAGAGCTCACATT
>CM053594.1:265881111-265897881 GCA_028646575.1 Pseudocheirus occidentalis
TGCCAGAGGGCCTGGCTGTCGAGGTGCAGAGCAAACTGGCCTTGGGGTTCCCAGGACCAAGGTGTGCTGGGCCCCAGCTCTGATTCCTTCCTAAGCTCCTCGAGGGCAGGGGCTGTTTAATTCCTATTTTTGTATCCTCCTAAAGCAGATAGACCCTTATATGGAGTAGCAAGAGGTACAATGCCTGGAGCACCAGGCCTGGAGTCAGGAAGACCTGAGTCCAGATCCATCTCAGACACAGACTAGCTGTGTGACCCTGGGCAAGTCACTTAACCTTTATTACTTTAGTTTCCTCATCTGTGAAATGGAGATAATAATAGCACTTACCTCCCAGGGTTGTTGTACGGATCCAATAAGATAATGATTATAAAGCACTTAGCCCAAGGCCTGGCATCTAGTAAGTGCTGTATAAATATTAGCTGTTATTATTGTAATAAGATAATAGATCAGGACCTAGAAGGGACCTCAGAAACTATCTGGGTGCCGTCCCCACCTCCCATGTTACAGTTGGGCAAGCTCAGGGCCAAGGAGGTTCAGTGCTTGGTGTCCAGGGTCAGAAGGGAGAATAAGCATCTCTGTCAAGTCCACAAGCATTTATTAAGCACTTACCATTTGCCAGGTATCAGAGAGAGGCAAGATTTGACGTTTGAGGTGAATGTGAGCGTGGACACATTACTTAGGTGTTGGCCTAACTCCGGTAAAATACAGATGGTCACATTTACAACACCCCTCCCACATGACTGCTCTTCTTAAGGCTTGGAAGAAGTCTTCCTAAAACTTAAAGTTTCATTTCTTCATTCATAGAAAATACATTTCCCCACTTGTTTGCAGCCCTTTAGTGTTAGTCTCCATCGTATGGATAGGAAACATATATAAAATAAGTCCCTTGCCCCACATTAATGTTACAAAGTGTTATTGTTATTATTACTTATGCAGAGGTGTATAAAATGGTTTGTGACTTCAAGAACCTCATAATCTCATATAGATCCTAGGGTGTAGCTTCCTTCTTCAGCTGGATTAGGCCTGAGTTTTGGAAATCAGACCTGATAATGTCTCATGCAAATTCTGAATGTGACTTCTCATGCATAGGCCTGGGCTCATGGAAACAATGTTTACTAGTGTTGGTGTGCTTTTAATTATAGAATTATTGGGGTTTAAAATTTGAGGTCATTGCTTGTATGTAATGGGTTTTTTTTATACAGTGTCATAGAAACTGAATTGGAAGGGGACCTTAGGTCATCCAGTCCACCTGGATCTGACAGAGAATCTCCTTTACAACAAAACACAGACTTGTAGTGAAAGAGAAACCATTACTTCTTGAGAAAGTCCGTTCTACTTTAGGACAGCTCTAATTGTTTAGCCTGAATTTACTTTATTGCAACTTTTGTGCATTGTTCCTAGTCCTGCTTTCTGGGGCTAAGCAGAAGTCTAATTCATCTTCCAAGTGACAGTCCTTCAGATACTGGAGGAAAGGTGTTATGTACCCCTACATCAGCAGTTCTCAACCTGTGGATTATGTTCAATTTGTAACAATGAAAATACATCCTGCATTATCAGCTATTTATGTTACTATTCATAATAGTAGCAAAATTATAGTTATGAAGTAGCAACAAAAATAATTTTATGGTTGGGGGTCACCACAACATGAGGAACTGTGTTAAATTTATTTCAGTAAATTGTTAGAATTAATTTCATTAATTTTATAATCTGAGTCATTGTATATGTGTAGAATTATTGATAAAGTTAGTTTATTATAAATAGAATTAGTTTACTGAACTTATTTAATTTTGTTACCAAGTAAGTAGTTGTTAAGTATAATATGTTATATAATATGTTAAGTATAATAATTTCCTGGACATGTAGCCTAAGATCATCTGCTCATCTCCCTTTCCTGGACATGTAGCCTAAGATCATATTAGCGCATTAGGAAGGTTGAGAACCACTGCTCTAAATCTTCTCCAGACTAACCATCACCTTCAGCTCCTCCTCACATGGCATTATCTCAAAACCATTTCATGGTTCCTAGCTTATCAATATTTTCCCCAAAATGTTCCACTAGGACGCTTTCTCTCTTTCTCTGTCTCTCTGCATATGTCTGTTTCTTTACACACACACGTGTACACAGAGATATAGTTCAGAACCCCAAAATAGTTAAATGGGGATAAACTTTACACTTGGATTCCAGGGTGGCCTTAAAAATACAGGATAGGCACAAGAGTCATGGTTTTAACAACAGTCTGAAAAAGGTCTGTATATTTTTGTGAATTGTAAGTTCAGTTCGAGCCTCCAAAATGAGTATAGTTTTTGTTTATGATTAAAAAAGGCATAGTTTACAGGAATAAAGTGGCATGAGTACAGCTCCAATCTGCCCTGGTCAGACCACTTCTGGAGGGTTGTGTTCAGATTTGGGCACCACAGTTTAGGACAGACAGTGGAGAGCTGAAGAATATCCAGAAGGAGAGCTATCTGATTGGTGAAGAACTTCCAGTGTTAGGACTTTTGAAGGACTTGAAGACTTAGGATTGAGAAGAAGACTAAGGGCAGGACATGATGGATACTTGTCTTTAGGTATTTGAAAGGATATTTTGTGGAAGAGGGATTAGATTCTTTCTGTTTGTCCCCAAGGATCAGAACTAGGAACTGTGGGTGGAAGTTTCAAAGAGGACCATTTAGACTTGATGTAAAGAAGGAACATCTTCAAATTAGAACTTTCATAAAGTGGAATGGACTGCCTTGGAAGGTAGTAAGGTTCCCATCACTGAAGTGCTTCATGCAAATACTAGGTGATCATTTGTTGGCTGTGTTGCAGTGTATTGATTTTCAAGTTTGGATTGGACTAAGAGGACCCTGAGACCCCTTCTAACACTGAAATTCTGCGCTTTGGCTGGGGCAGAGTATTTTAAAATGCTCATCTCCCTTTCATGGACGTGTAGCCTAAGATCATATTAGCCTTTTTGGCTAACATATTTTGCTATTGACTCATTTAGCTAAAACCTTCAGGTATTTTTTCATATGAATATATATCTAGCCATATTGATCCTGTATTTGTGAAGTTGATTTTTTTTTTTTTTACCTAAATGTAAAAGTTTATTTCATCTTATTAGATTCAGCTTAATGTTCTAGATTGTGGAGATCTTTTTGTATCTCAGCTGTTATATGTTAGTTATATCTTCCAGTCCTATGTCATTTAAAATTTGATAAGCATTACTAGAAGTATATTTATATTTTTGTCCAAGTCATTGATGAAAACATTAAACAATCCTCAATCCTTAAGGAGCTCTGTCTCTCATTTTATTTCAGTAAATTGCTAGAATTAATTTCATTAATTTTACAGTCTGAGTCATTGTATATGTGTAGAATTATTGATAAAGTTAGTTTATGATAGATGGAATTAGATTACTCAACTTATTTAATTTTGTTACCAAGTAGGTAGTTGTTAAGTATAATATGAGCAATGAGAAATTTTTTATACGTTATGCAAGATAATGTGTATTATTAAGGCTGCTCTGGTTACAACAAATTCTTTAATTTTGTACATTTATTCTCTCTGAGGAAAGTAGTTTCATAGGGGACCTAAGCAAGAGTACAGCCTTTTATTTTGCTACCAAGTAGTGGTTGACTCTTGTTTTCTCTCAGTTTATCCCAAACATCCTAACCACCCCTATTTGGAAAGAAAAATATCTAAAAACCCACTCAGCAGAGCAATGCATTAAAAGGATCTATAGATCTAAAGGGGTGTGTCTGTCTCTCTGTGCATGTGTCTGTCTTGAGCATGTACATATGTCTGGGTGAATTGGAGTGTTGAGAATAGAGGGAAAGTTTTGTGTGCCTATTAATGTGTGATACCTTTTTTATGTTAATGTATTTAAAACACTTTATTTGCTTTTTCACTTCGGGGAGGGTGGGTTTTGCCCTTTTCCTTCCTCACTGTCATCATTTCTAATAATGTCCATTTTCTACCAATCAAAGAATGTGAATGATGTCTGGGTTTTATGTCTGGGATTAATGGGCCTGGGGTTTGATAATAGTTGTATGTATGTTGACTACCTTTTCTAAGCTTTGAGCCATGAAAGCATTGAATAAAATGGGGAAAAGGTTATAAAAAGTATAAAATAAAGGGGAAGTAAAAAAATCTTTTTTCTTCTTCTCCCAGGTTTGGCTAAAACATGGCATCTCTGTTTGTAAAGAAAATGATGCTTACCATCAGCAGTCCTCTTTTCCACATGAGCAGGTGTTCAGCGAAACCTTCCTCAATCTCTACATTCCTGTTTGCATCACGACAAAGTGCAGTCCCTGTAGATGCAGGTCCTATGAAGTATAGCTCAATAATTCATCCATTTCTTTCACGTTACCTGCTTCCATCCTTTCAACCTGCTCTTGGGTTCAAAACAAAAGCTGTTCTAAAGAAGCGCTGCAAAGACTGCTACTTTGTGAAAAGGCGTGGACGATGGTATGTGTATTGTGAGACACATCCAAGACATAAGCAACGACAGTTGAAGTCTTTTTGATTTCTGAAATGACATTCAAAATACGGCCCATCCTTCAGAAAACTTAATTGAAGAAAGCAAAAACCGAAACAAATGAAGCCACTCAAATGTTGGAAATAATACTATTAAATAACAATCTCATAAAGATTGATGATAAAATAGTTTTTTATTTCTTTAACTGTCATTTAAGAAATGCATTTTTAAAATCTTATGCGCAATAATTGGTTGAATGTTTGAACCCAAAGAGGATTCATTAATGGGTTTGTGACAAACTGGAGGGCCTCAGTGTACCTGTGCTTGATTCTAGGGTATATTTAAATCTTTTAGCAGTAATTTGGTTAAAGGCTTTGTAACAAGAGAGGATTCTATTGGGTGTACAAGCAGTACTACCCAGAAACGTGTTTTTAAAAAAAGGTACCATTAACATTTTAAAAGAATAAAAGATGCGTAAGCGACCTGAGAGACTTTCATAGCAAGATTGTTTAAAATTATGTTAATAATTCTAGAACTCTACCAGAGAGTGAAAGGAAATACTCAAATATGGATTGTGCAAATGTGAGTTTTGTTCACCCAGGGCATAGTGCAGTGAAAAGAACACCAGGCTTAGCAGGAAGCCTGGGATCAAGTCCCAATTCCACCAATTATAGCTTTGTCCTCTGCCTTCCTTCCACAAGGCCCATAATTTCTCTGGTCCTTGGTTTCCTCATCTGTAAAATGAGGGGGTTGAATTTGATAATCTCAGCAGTTCCATGTAGCTTTCATATACTGTATTATTTCCACTTCATGAAATCTTTGAATGTGAGATGAGCTACATCTTAAAATGGTGAACTCAACAGTTCTATGAATGCTTTGATCTTGATGTTCAAGACACTGTGCTAAGTGCTAGGGATGAAAAGCCATACATGGAATAGAAGCTGCCTCCAAGGAGCTTTACATCCTTTTAGGGGGATACCATGTGTACACAAATCAATATATTATGTAGAAAATTTAAGAGCATCGAGCCAGTGGGATGAGGAGAAACTCCACCAAGGCGGTGGCACCTGGGCTGTGCCTGGAAGTAAGATAGGGATTTTGAGAGGAGATGAGGAAGGAGAGCATTCCAGCCATGTCCGGTGACTTTGTTAGGCTATGTGAAGGCATGACATGGATCTTCAGGGAACAACCTCATTTATTTGGAGAGTTCATGAAAGAGAACTAAGTATTCAAAGGTAGGTGGGAACCATTTTGTGAAAGGCTTTAAATCCCAGGCTGAGGATTTTGAGATTTGTTTTAAAGGTGACAGGGAGCCCCTGAATGTTTTCAAAATGGTCAGACCTGTGTTTTAGGAGCGTTATTTTGGCAGCTACATAGAAGAGTAGATTGGAGATGAGAGATACTGAAAGCAGGAAGATTAATTAGGAGACTGTTTTGGTAATCTAAGTGACCAGGTCAGAACTAGGTAATGATTATATGAATAGACAGATATGAGAAATATTATGGATGTGAAGTCAACAGGATTTGTCAGCTCACTGGGGATGAAGGGGAGAGAAGAATGAGAAATGAATCTAAGGTTTTGAACCTGGGTGAATGAGAGGCTATTGGTCCATTCAACAGAAGACTGAAGGAGGGACAAGTTTAGGAGGAAAATGTGTTCTGTTCTGAACATAAACTGACATAAACATAAACTTCTGAACATCTAGAAAGATATTCAACAGATATATTTATTTATCCATTTATTTATTTAGCAATCATTTGTATAACAATGATATTCCCACCTTGGGGGAGGGAGTGAAGTGACAGACTTCACAGATTGGAAGAATAGGGTTTACACCAAGGTTGGGGAAGGCAAAAAAAGACCCAACTAAGATATTTCATAGTTGAGAGATTATTGATGACTTTAGAGAGAACAGTCTCAAATTACAAGGGGTAATTTGAAATTTGAAAAAGTAGAGTGAGTGAGTGTAGAGTCTTTCTAGGAATTTGGCAGTGAAAGGGAAGAAAAATTGGTAGCTGGAAAATCACAGGGTCATGTTACTATGTTTCTGGACAAGCGGGTGTGTAGGTGGTAGCAAGTTTTATTTACTTTTTTTGGTGGAGGGAGTAAAGATTGAGAGGAACAATTGATGGGAGGAGACAAAGGATGGGATCAAGGGCACAATTAAGATCTTGACAGAGAAAAGAGCCACTTTTTTTCTCAGACACAAGAATAAAGGAGGAGAGGATGTGTGAACACAGGGTTTAAATATATGAAGTAGAGAAATCAGAAATCAGGCCAACTATTGATGGTGGCAGTAGGGAAGAATTGGGGTTTGAGGAAAGAAGAGAAGATTTGGAGAAGATATTGGGGGAATTTAGATAGAGACAATCAAGAAAATCAGTTTTTCCATGCAGCACTGAAGGCATGCTTGGGATTAGAAAGTTGTAGCAGACCCACTAGGACTGGTGCTGTGACTTTATCCATATGTTGGACAGCTTGGAAATATAACTAAAGGTATCCTGGTGACAGTGAAAAAAACCACTGCCTTAAATAGTTGTAAATAAACCTCCAAAACTATTCGAGAGACAAGTATAGACCAAAAACAACATAAACAGTCTTGGGTAGAGTTTAGATAAATTTACGAGTGATAGGCCTCATATAATGCCATTAAGAGAAGCTCAGTGGGTTTGTGGATTCCAAGACCAACCCAAAGCTAAATTGTGAAATAGACTGTATGCAGTTGCTTCCCTACTCCAGTTGTAGGCCCAGCAAGATTACTAACCTAAGAATCAGAAAACTTGTCTCATTCCCAGTTCTGTTGCTTACCGGCTGTGTGACTTTAGAATTCAGGAGCTAGGAACTGAACCTAGTAGTTGCTTATCTCTGAGCTGTCTTTCCTAATCTGTTAGAAAAAAAGGATCAAGCAAACATTTATTAATCACCTACTATGTGGCAGACACTATGCTAAAGACTGGGGCTACCAGAAGAAAAATTAAGCAGTTCCTGCCCTCAAAGAACTTAGATTCAATTGAAGGTGACAATCTCTACATGTCTTAATATACACAAAATGAATATAAAGTAATTTGAGGGGAAGGCAGCACCTGAAAAGGTCTGTGGCAGGGGGAAATTTCCTTGAGTTGATTTTAAGAGGTAAGGAGGTAGATAGTTCTATGCAAAGTCATAGAGATTAGGAGTAGAATCTTGTGTGAGGAGTGGGAAGAGGACCACTTGAGTAAAGCATAGATTTTTGTGAAGGAGAGCATTGTATAAGGCTAGGAAGGTAGATTGGAATCAGGTGGTGAAGGGCTGTAAGTGCCAAAAAGAGGACTTTATATTTACTCCTCAAAGTAATGAGCCAATGGAGTTTATTAAGTAGGGGAATGACACAGTTACACCTGTGTGTTAGGAATATCACTGGCAACTGTGTGGAAGATGTGTTGGAGGAGGCAGAGAAGCCAAATAGGTTCAGGTGAGAAGTGATGAAGATCCAAATGAGGGTGGTTGTGAATGTGCAAGAGAAGTGGAGGTATCATCAGCAAAACTGAGAGACTGATTGGATATGGGGGATGAGGGAGAGTGAGAAGTGGAAGATGAATCCAGCATTATGAACCTGTATAACCTGAAGGATTGAGGCCCCTTCATAGGAAATTGGAAGTTCAATAGAGGAATTGAGAGAAAACATAGTGAATATTGTTTTGGAGATAATGAACTGGAAATAACCAATTGGCAGTTTATGATGAGAGTCTGGAACTTAGGAGAAAGACGATCTGTAGATTCTCAGAAAAAGAAAGAAAACTAAACATAAAAAAGAACAATAGCATGTAGATTGCTTCAGTCTCCATTTAAACTCTGTTCTTTCTAGATCTTTCTCAGAATGTAGATATCTTCTTCCATGCTGAGACTTGTAGAATTGTCTTAAACCTGTGCGTTGCTGAGAAGGGTCCAGTTTATCAAAGTTGGTCGTTATACATATGATGTCTTGTGATTGTGTACAAACTTTTCCTGGCTCTGCTCTTCTCACTTAGCATCAGTTTGTATAAGCCTCTCCAGGTGAATATAAAGACTGTCTCCTCCCCATTTCTTATAGCACAATAGTATTCCGTTACATTCATATACTACAACTTATTTAGCCATTCACCAGTTGATGGGCATCCCCTCAATTTCCAGTTCTTTGCCACCACAAAGAGAGCTGCAATAAATATTTTTGTACATGTGGGTCTTCCTCCCACTTCTATGATCTCTTTGGGATACAATCCCAAAAGTGGTATTACTGGGTCAAAGGGAATGCAATTATTTATAGCCCTTTGGGCATAGTTCCAGATTGCCCTCCAGAATGGTTGTATCAGTTCACAGCTCCACCAGCAATGCATTAGTGTTCCAAATTTTCCACATCCTCTCCAGCATTTGTCATTTTCCTGTTTTATCATCTTAGCCAATCTTACTGGTGAGATGTGGTACCTCAAAGTTGTTTTGATTTGCATTTCTCGAATTACTAGTGATTTAGAGCATTGTTTCATATGCTTATAAATATCTTTAATTTGTTCCTCTGAAAATTGCCTGTTCATATCCTTTGACCATTGATCATCCTAATAACTTTTTGATCAATATTTGTTGTTTTAAAACTATTCAAAAGGTAGGAATGTTAACACACATCCCAGCGTCCCCATATCCTAGCTTTGACCAGAACAAAGGGTTGGACTCAAATCATGAAACTGGACAGAGAAAACAACTTTCTGTTAATAAGGTTGGGTGTATTTGATTCAAAACCTAACCTATTTCTTTAAAAGGGAGTAGCAGTCCTTAAGTGATTGCGAATGTGCTGAATAATAGAAGGTTTTCTGTAGCCAAATAGTATAAAGTCTGTGATCTATAGAAAAAGAGAAAGTTATATCTCTAACCTTTAGGGAGTGCTGAAGAATAGGTTATGGAAAGAAAAGAACTATTACCATAATCTAGCTAGTGTTTCCTCCTATAACCTGTTCTTCAGCATCCCATAAGGGTCACAGGAAAGGAAGAAACAAGCATTTATTAAGTGCCTACCATGTGCCAGGCACTGTGCTAAGCACTTATCATCACAACAGACTTGGGAGGCAGGCACTGTGATTATCCCCATTTTGTGTTTGAGGAAACTGAGGCAGGCAGAAATGAAATGACTTGCCCAGGGTCACACAACTAGTGTCATGACAGATCTGAAAGCAGGTCTTCCTGACTTCAGGTGCAGTGCTTGATCTACTGTGTCAGCTATCTGCCTCTTTTCTTGTACCCCATATATCTGAATTACCTCATTGACTAAACATGATAAAAAGTAAAAAGTGCCATTTATAACCCCAGGAAAGTTTCAGTACTCATTGGCTTTTTATAAGCAGCTTCTTTTATGGTTCAGTGTTTTGCTGTTCTCAATTAATAGCTTCCTAATAACATTTGTCTTTGTCTTCAACATAATTTACTGATGAATTACAGCCATTCTTAAATTTATAATGTTTCCTGGTAGAAGCCTGTAATGTAAAATGTGCAGATAAAAGATCGTAACTTAAGTGTTTTCTGTGTAGCATGGAGTTGCTGCTGATCACTGGAGAGCAGGCAGCATAAGGGACGGTTTATGGGTTGTGATTTTACAGAGGAGTCTGCAGAGAGTCCCCATGTGACCCTACCCCCCAATTCTCTCAGCCTAAGGGTTCCCAAAGTCCATAAAGATTAATTTGATAAGGCTTCTGTTCCTGGGTAAAGTACAAATTCCCCTGGGGAAAAAATAATAGATATTTGTGTCTCAGTGTGAATGAGCTATCAGGATTTTCCCTAAAAACTGATTTTGACAAGAGGGGCAGAAAACCTTATTAGGAAGCTAGGCGCTCAATGGAGGTGCCAACCAGTGGGAAAAAGAATCAGGTAACAAGGAGGATGTGGGAACAGGTTCTAATCTGAACTTTTTGTCTAAGTCTAGGGCTCATCCTTGAAACTGATTCCTGGGGGAAGGGAGGGAAGTGTAACAGTCATCTGCTTTTAGTGGCATCTGGTGTATACATAAAGAAATGATTAAAGAAAACAAAAGCTTCACTCGTCATCTCCCCTGAGAACAGAACAGTGGGCTTTAGCTCAAGTGGAATAACGTTAGGTATAAAGAAAAATTTCCTGAAAATGAAGATTTTTAATAAATAGAATATTAATTATTCTTCATATCTAGAAGTCACCTGGCTGCTACAGTGGATGGTATGCTGGACTTGGAATCAGGGAGACAGTTCATTGTTGCCTCAGAACTTACTAGCTGTGTGACATTGGACAAATCACAACCTCTTATTGTCATAAGGATCCAGTGAGACAGTATGTGTAAAGTGCTTTGTAAGGCTTAAAAGTGTTATTGTTTTCTTCCAGAAGCTTTTAGAATCTACTGCTCCTTTTTAAAAACAGGAAAAACCTATGTGTCTGGGTTTGATAGGCCCTTTCAGATAGGTCCTTTCAGATCTTCAGATTCTAAGATTTCATAATCTAGGAAAAAGCTAGAAATAAATGAGAGTATTAATCAGGTAAATATCTCTGATTCAACAAGAAATCTCAGTAATTTGCCTAGAGGCTAAGGATGCATGTTATGTATTATCCTTATTTTTTTGGCAAATTGATTTTTTATGTCTGTTTCATAAATGTTGAGAAATTCTTTATCTGAGGTGAGAGACACAGAAATATAACAATGTGTGAAATCTGTGTCTAGAGACTACTCATCCAACATTGGAGTAAAAACTTTTGGGGTCATCAGTTATCCTTCATCAAAATTTTCTTTGCTATTTACTTTTGAGGTTATAGTATTTACTTGTTAAGAACATATATAATTATTCTAAGAAGCATAGTAGTGTTTTGTGGTGCAATTTTCAAAATTTCTAACAACTTGGGCACATTCCTTCTGATTTTCTAGCTGTGACTCATCGTGTAAGTCAAGACCTGGATTATTTTTTCCCCAGTCCTTGTATACTGCAGTTTTTGTTGTTTTTGTTATATGTTGATATGTATGTATGTATGTATGTGTGTGTATATATATCCATATCTATATCTATATCTATATATCTATATCTATATCTATATCTATATATGGTTTTGTTTTTGTTTTGGTGTGAGAACAAATTTTTAAGGCAGAATGAAGGGACTTTCTAAATTAATATTCCAAGAGTTTATCAAACCAGTTTTTTAATAATGAGCAAAAAAATTATTTCAAGACAAAATGTAAAATGGGCACTGCTTTTAGTGGCATTTAATTTTAATTTTAGTTGAAGCACCCTTATCTAATGTGGTACCACTAAGAACCCTTTATTATTTATCTGGGTGGTTCTGAAAGCAGCACACTCAGGAGTGTTTTATTATTATGTATTATGTGATAATCAGTCACTTGTTCACTGAGAGTGGGTAACAATTTAAGCCAGACAAGTAGAAAATAATGCTAATTTCATTTATTATATTATCAGTCTGCCTTCTTAGAGGAGCCTGGATTGGTAATAAATGGGTGAAATGGAATATTTTTAATATTTATTTATTAGATGTAGTTCTTTTTTCCATTTACTCATTTCTTTTTCTATTTGATTTCCCAATTTATAAAGCAAATTGTTTTTCTATTTCTCCTTTGATATTAATGATTTTTTTTTCAGTGTGTCCCAGATTGTCATTTTTTTTTTGTTGTTTAAATACTATGGCAATGCAAAGGAAAAATGTGAAATTTAAAGAACAAAGAAGACTGTTTTATAATGCATGAGAAATTGATTTGGGCTATGTCAATATCTGAAAAGAGATCTGTCAGTTAACTAGCCCCCAGTATACCTCACTGATCCAGCTAGACAAAGCTCACCAAGTGTTCAGACAATTTTTTCCTGTTACCTATTGCTATTAAAAACCTATTTCATATGTCAAAGAACAATGCCATTTCCCTCCCACCATACAACTTCACCACTAACACTCACAAATGTACATAAATTCCAAGACTTTTACCCCAGCTGACTGCTTATTTTATATATATATGTAATGTGTCTTTAAGAATCTGTGGAAGTCCTGTTTTTATTTAAGATTGTTGTCTAAATGAGCAGTTCTTGTGGTAGAATTTACTTACTATTTAAAATATGCCTTGTTACTTTCATCAATCTCTTCCCTGCCATGTTGTTTTAAGATTGGATAAAAGGTACATGGGGTTCTCTACTTCCAACCTGATTTCCCTAAGATTTCCTGCTCACCAGTTGTAGGCATTCGTGCATTTAACAAAAAAGCCATGTAATATTTCATGGTGTCTTAATGCTTGAGATAACCTCTAGTATAGTCTCCATACCAGCTCTGTTGGAATTTACATTTAAATTAATTTGGCTATTCAATTAAAAAGCAAGATGCACAGAAATCAAGATTGTACCTTTTTAAGATAATTAGCAGGGTGATTCCCAACCTTGATTGGGTGGCCCTCAAAGTATCTTCCAGAGCCACAACTAGAATAGGGTCAAGAAGACTTTATCCTAGAGGTGTTTGAAATCCAAAAAGGGGGAGGGCAAGTCTTGTGGTGTTTTTCTTTTCTTCGTATCATCAACATGGGAGAGAAGCAGGTATACTCCCTTTGGCGTTCTAATCAGGAGCCAAGGAGTCAATGGGAAGACTGCTCATGCAGGCAGCCATATAGGACACCCCAGATAAACAGTAATGGTGATCTGTGGCTGATTTGAGGGCCTTTGTATCTTGCTCTTTTCTCCTTCTCCACTGAATTTGTCGTGGCTGCCAGTATATGGCTCTAGAGTTTTCCCTTAAAGGGGAACAACAAAGTTCTCAAAATAATCGGTTTTTTAAAAAACCAGTTTTTTAAAGACAAAAGTGTAAATACACTTTAGAGGCTGTAGAATATCATAGGATTAACAAAAAATACTTGAGTGAAAGCTTGTAATTAGTGATTTTTGGAGACGCCTTTCCCTTTACAATCTTTGAACTTGCCATTGTAACAAAGAAGAAAAAATAGTTAAGCAAAACTAACGACACTAATCAAATGAAGTAACATGTAAAACGTTGCAAATTTTAACGCACTATTAATGTTAGAGCATCATCATCATCATCTTACAGCATGCATAGCATTCTATTCCCAAAGTGTCCCAACTCAAGAAAGGAGGAAGGTACATTCCCTCATCTTTTCTCAGAAGCCAAAATTGATCATTATGGCAAATATAGCTATATTTATATATCATGAAAACTATAGCATTTGGCTTCCTTATATTGTGCATTTTTTTGCTTTGTTTACATCGTTTAATTATTTTAATGCCTTCTTTTCCACTCCCTGCCCCTGCTTCCAAAAAAAAAAAAAAAAGCAAACCACCCTCAGGCTTTATTTAGAGTACAGATTCCTACATTCAGGGGCCTCAAATCTTACTGAAAGCAGCAGTTATCAACGGTCTACAAAATAAGCTTCAATTTGGTGATCTTCAGATTGTCATCCTTTGTCACTGCATCTACAGCTTTCAAATATCATATCCCACAGGCACCAAATTAAAGCATCTCTCAACCAATCTACCCAGCTGGATAGAATCTATATACTTTCTACAATTTGCCATTCCTGTGTCATCATCCCAAGACTTGACATCCAGGGGAATGGAAGACAGTGATGAGCCCTTTAGTGCTTTTTGGTCTTCTCTGCTTAATGCTGAATCTACTCCTCCTGAAGCTACCTCCTTGTCTTTTTCTTCATCATCACTACCAAGCAAGTTAATATCCCCTGCTAGTGTGGCCACCAGTGATATGGTTTGAAGTTACACCTTCTGCATAGGGGAGATATACTAGGTCTGTGGAGCTAGAGAACAATGGAAGGGAGATCATTTCTTCAGCCCAGTTTCCAGCTGGGCAGTGGCGAGTTACAGGTCCTCAAGCACACTCCAAAGGCCAACATTCTGCACCTCCATGTTGGCAGTTCTGGTGGCTCATTGTGGTTCTTGCTGGAGCAGGCAGTTACACAGGGAATGTTACACCATGTCAAATACCTGGAATCATCAGAAAACTCAGTTGGAAAGGCACTGTGCTGACCTCTCTACTTCCTTCACCCCAGTAATATTTTTTAAATCAGGAACACTGTCTTCCTTAATCTCGTTAGCACCAAGCTTGATGCCTCACATAAGTTAGGCATTCAATAAAAATGTTTGTTAGTGATCATCATGATAATAACAGAAACAATGCTAACTAAATATAACACTGTAAGGTTTACAAAGAGAGCCCTTTACGATTATCTCATTTTAGCCTCACAACAACACTGTAAGGTAGGTTGTTATCCCCAATTTACAGATGAAGAAACTGAGTTTGAAAGAGGTTAAGTAACTTGCCCAGGGTCACACAGAAAGTATCTGAGGCTGGATTTGAACCCAAGTCTTCCTGACTCCAAGTCCACTGTGCCACCTAGGTTACCTTTTTTTAATGGGTAAATGTTAAAATTTTGCTCTGACCCTGGCAACAATTTTTAAAAAGGAATGTCAGCATACCATGTTAAACATCAAATTCCAGTGGATTGAAAGATTTAGAGCTGAGGAATTTTGTTTATTTTTTTGCTTTTTGGAAGGGGGAGGGCAGGGCAATTGGGGTTAAGTGACTTGCCCAAGGTCACACAGCTCGTAAGTGTTAAGTGTCTGAGGCTGAATTTGAACTCGGGTCCTCCTGACTCCAGGGCCAGTACTGTTTACTGTGCCACCTAGCCATCCCTATAGTTAATATTTTGCACATACAATGGCTAATGCATTTCTACTTCTTGTTTCTCTGTCATCTAGAACCACCTTTTGCTTAAGTGAAAAGTGCCTTCCCCTTTCACCTCTCTCCATATTCTCATCACTTTCTAGTTCAACACTAGTTCTTTTTAATCCTTAAATGTTGTAAGCACAGGTCAGAAATACTTTCATAATTAGAGCCTAGCCCAGTATAAAGTGTATTATGACCTTAAGGGGACAGGATTTGGGAATCTATGAGAAGGAGATGGTTATGACAAGAAAGAGAAGCAAGGAGAAAGAAGTTAAGCTTATAGGAGGAGCTTGTGGATAGTGATGGTGCATTTGGGAAGAATGCACCTGGGGACACCCCTCCCCCTACTCCATGGGGGGGGCCCCCAGAAGGCTCTTCCAAGTTCAAAGTACCCCAGGAGTCTATAATCATTCAAAACCATAGGTCATGACTCCTGATTGACGGGTTTACTTCTCCCCCCACTTAATAGCATTTTATTTTTTTCAGTTACCTGTAATATTAGTTTTCATTATTCACTTTTGAGTTTCAATTTTTTTCTCTCTCTTCCCCAAAATGACATGTAATCTTATATAGGCTATTTACAATCATATTAAACATATTTCCACATTAGATTTGTTGTGAGAGAAGAATCAGAACAAAAAAGGAAAAGTCACAAGAAAGAAAAAAAGAAAATAGTATGATTAAATCCACATTCAGACTCAATGATTCTCTGGATGTGGTTAGCATTTTCCATTATGAGTCTTTTGTAATTGTCTTAGAATAGATCATTGTGTTGCTAAGAAGAGCCAAATCTATCAAAATTGGTCGTAGCATCCTTTTGCTGTTACAATGTTCTTCCTGGTTCTACTCACTTCACTCGGCATCAGTTCATGTGAGTCGAGGATTTTCTGAAATTTGCCTACTCATCATTGTAACAGAAAAATAGTATTCCATTACATTCATATACCACAACTTATTCAACCATTCCCCAATTGATGGGCATCCCCTTAATTTCCAATTCTTTGCCACCAAAAAAAGAGCTGCTGTAAATATTTTTATACACGTGGGTCCTTTTTCCTTTTTTATGATCTCTTTGGGATATTATGTGTCTAATTTTACCATGTAACTAAAGGACTCAGTTTAAAGCATTTAATAATATAATAGTAAAGTAGTAGCAGAACATCTCTCTCTTAAACGTAGGGCACATTTTGCCAGAAGTGTGCACACTATTGGTGAGAAGAAAGGATACGCTTCAGGAACACATGGAGAGCCCTTCATTCTCAGGAAGGAATAGTCTTCCACTTATGGATTCTCCATATGGGAGAGAAGTGAAATAGCATCTACACAGAAATAGATAGCCCCTAAGTCTGTTTTCTTTTTCTTTTTTTAACTTCTGTTTATTTTCTTGTTTACATCATTCATTTCCATGAGATTTTGAGTTACAAATCTTCTCCCTGTCTTTCCCCTACCTACTACCTCAAAACAGCGATCCCACTGTACACCCCCTTTCCCAGTCTTCTTTCTCTTATATCCGCCCCCATGTGCCCTCTGACTTACCGGTAGAGCAAGATGGAGCTCCCTACCCCAGTGCCTGTATGTCTTATTTCCCAGTTGCATGTAAATAATATATAT
>CM053594.1:265898381-265953316 GCA_028646575.1 Pseudocheirus occidentalis
ATAATATAATATGATATGATATGATATGATATGATATGATATGATATAATATAATATAACATAACATAACATAACATAACATAATAATATAATATAATATAATATAATATAATATAATATAATATAATATAATATAATATAATATAATATAATATAACATAACATAATATAATATACTATACTATAATATAATATAATACAAGTTATAAATGTATAAAGTTACACGGAGGAAGATTTTGACTCTGTATGAGGAAGAAAGATCTCACACAGTGACTGTCTAATACTAGAATGGACCTGAACTAGGTTGGTTGTAGTGGGAATAGGAAGAAGAGGAAAGAGATGTTTCAGAGATTTAAAAAAATTATTGGATTGAGGGAGAGAGGTGAAGAAGAAGAAATAACTAAAGATGGCTCTGCTCTTATAAATCTGAGGAATTTGAAGGATAGATGTGCCAATGAACAGAAATAGAGGTTTTAGGGGGAAGTAAAAAGGGGTGTGTGTGTGTGTGTGTGTGTGTGTGTGTGTGTAGATGACAAGTTTAAACATTTTGAGGTGGAGGTGGTGGCAGGACATGCAGGTTAAGATATCCAGCAAATAGTTGGAATTACTGAACTGGAGTTGGAAGAGGGAGGAGGGAAAAGAGAGACAGAGATAGAAAAAAAGAGAGACAGAGAGAGACAGAGTAGGCTTATACTCTGGGGACACCCACACTTCAGGTATGGACAGATGATGGAGAAAATAAGACAAAAGGAGTCATTAGAGAGGTAGGAAGAGGGTAAAGAGGCAGGTCACAAGAAGGGGGAGGTAGTTCACCACAGAGAAGTTAAGGAGAATGAGGACAGAAAAAAGCCCATAGAAATTCATAAGATCTTAGCTCTGGTGCTTGAGGGGACATTAGAAGACACCTAGTCTAATGCCTTCATTTTACAATTTAGAGCAAAGTCACATGGCACATATACGGTAGAGCCAGGAGTCAAATTCAAGTCCCACAACTGTAAGTTCAATGTTCCAAGGTGGATACTCTTTCTCGTGCTCCATTGCTTGCCAATGTTACAGAGAAGAGAGTCCAATGTGGGTATGGGTTAGTTTCTTGTGCAGGTTACAGATGGCCTCTGAGGTCCTTTCCCATGAAGAGATTTTCTGAGGTCATTTGTGACCCTGGAGGAAGCTATTTTAGTAGTAGTAGTAGTAGTAGTAGTAGTAGTAGTAGTAGTAGTAGTAGGAACAGTAATCAGATTGTGGAGAATTTGGGAGTGAATGAGGAAGAGAATGGGTGTAGAGACAGAGGTGAAGAGCAGGGTAAGAATAATGAATTGATAGGAATGCTGGATGTGGAATGGAATGAGCCCTGACCCAGAATTCAGAAAGTCTGGATTCTATTCCCAGTACTGTTCTAGTATGACTTCTTTAAGCCTTGGCTTGCTCATTTGTAAAATGGATCAAATCATAGATGTTATGCCTCAAAAAGAAAAATAAAAGTTTTTGTATCTCAAGTGAGATATTATATTTATTAGGACCTTGAAAACTATGTGCTATATACCCGCAAAACCCAGTGTTTTTCATTACTATCACTGTTACTATGCTAAGTAAAGGAAGAGACAAAATCATCCCCTTTAAGTGAGGGGCAGTTAGATGAGACTGAGGGTTTGTGGAGAAAGGATGGTGTACAAGAAGTACTAAAGAGAGTGAATAAAAGGTGTGTATTAGGATTACCAATTAACAGCAAGGGCCCAGGGGAATTTGGATGGCTTGAATTTATAATGGATCACGTCTGTTTGATTCTAAATATTTTCCTAGCAACATTCTGTAACCCAGCAGCAGGAAGGGGGGTAAAAAGGTCTGTACTGGGAATAGAGGTTGAGGGATTGGTGCAGTCTTCACAGAAAAATGTCAGGGCTGATGGAATCTAGGAAAATTGTGAGGACTTCCTTGGTCTGAAAGGCTATACTTTAGACAAAGAGGATTGATGGTCTAAGCAAAGTGGGAGTCATTCACTGGATCAAAGTGTTGCAGATTTTGAAGTAGAAAGGGTTTTAAATGTCATACTTCTGTTATATATATATATACTCAAGCAGGCACTCCCCTAGTTCAGACCCTCATCATTTTACACCCATACTATTGCAATAACCTTCTGTTTGGTCTCCTTACTTCAAGTCTATCCCCACATCACATCATCCTCCACATAGCTGCTGAAGTGATTCTCCAAAAATGGATGTCTGATCATTTCATCCTTCTACTCAATAAATTCCAGTGGCTCCCTAGGATTAACTAGGGATAACTATAAACTTTCAGGTCAGCTCTGAATTCTTCCGTTTGTCACAACTTGGACCCTTCCTGCTTGTCCAGTCTTCTGACACATCATTCTCCTCTGTGTACTCTACAGGTCTGCCATCCTGGCTGTTTTCCACGTCTGCTGCTCTAGCTCCTGTCTATGTACTCTTGCATTGGCTGTCCCTCTATCTGGAATGCACTCTGTCTCCTCACCTCCATCTCTTAGAATTCCTGATTTTCTTCAAGATTCAGCTTATGTCACCTTTGACATGAAACCTTTCCTAATAATGCCCTTCATCCTCATTTTACATCCTATGTTTTATTTTATTTATTTCTAATTCAAATCAAGAATTTATAAGTCATTCCCCAATTGATAAATGGTCAAAGG
The DNA here is from genome assembly GCA_028646575.1 of Pseudocheirus occidentalis. Classification (NCBI taxonomy): domain Eukaryota; kingdom Metazoa; phylum Chordata; class Mammalia; order Diprotodontia; family Pseudocheiridae; genus Pseudocheirus; species Pseudocheirus occidentalis. The sequence continues at coordinate 265,901,041 of CM053594.1, forward strand.
ATGTGAACAGGCAGTTTTCAGAAGAAGAAATTAAAGCTATCTATAAGCATAGAAAAAATGCTCTAAATCACTATTGATTAGAAAAATGCAAATCAAAACAACTTTGAGGTACCACATCTCACCAGTCAGATTGGCTAAGATGACAAAACAGGAATGCTGGAGAGGATGTGGAAAAATTGGAACACGGATGCATTGTTGGTGGATTTGTGAAGTGATTCAACCATTCTGGAGAGCAATCTGGAACTATGCCCAAAGGGCTATAAATAAATGCATACCCTTTCACCCAGCAATGCCACTTCTAGGGCTGTATCCAAAAGGGATCATACAAATGGGAAAAGGACCCATTTGTACAAAAATGTTTATAGCAGTTCTTTTTGTGGTGGCAAAGAATTGGAGATCAAGGGGATGCCCATCAATTGGGGAATGGCTAAACAAGTTGTGGTATATGAATGTAATGGAATACTATTGTGCTATAAGAAACGAGGAGCAGATGGATTTCATATTTACCTGGAGAGGCTTATATAAACTGATGTTGAGTGAGAAGAGTAGAAACAGGAGAACTTTGTACACAATTACAGACACAACGTATGTGTGAGGACCAACTTTGATAGACTGGGCTCTTAGCAATGCAGGGAAAGCAAAGACATCTCCAAAAGACTCATGATGGGAAGAGATATCCACATCCAGAGAAAGAACTACAGAATCTGAATGCAGACTGAAGCAAACTACTTGCTCTCTCTCTTTTTTGTTTTGTTTTGTTTTCTCTTTCTCATTGTTCTCTCCATTGGTTATAATCTTTCTTTACAACCTGACTTATATTTAATGTGAAGGTATTTGTAGATCCTATATTTAATTGCCCGCTGCCATGGTCAGAGGTGGGGAGGGGGGAAGAAAAGGGAAGGGGAGAAAATTTGAAACTCAAGGGATTGTGGAACTGAATGTTATAAACTAAAAGTAAATGAATATATTTTTAAAAATTAAAAAAGTTAAAAAAAAGAATTTAGTAAGTACCTACTATGTGCAAGGCACTGCACTCGGCAACAGGGACACACTGGGACAAAAACAAGTCTCTGTCCTTGAACTTACATTCCACTATAGGGCAAAAGGAAAGATATAACAACATGAATATAGATAAGTATATATGAAGGAATTGGGGTGGAGTCCAGCAACTGGGGAGATCAGGAAGAGACTCGTGTAGGTGTTTCATGGGAGCTGAGCCTTTAAGAGTTAGGAATCCCAAGAGGTAAAGGTGAGGAAGATGAGCATTCCAGGCATGGGGATAAGGTACAGAAGCAGGAAATGTAATGTAACACCCAGAAAATAGGCCAGTTGGGGATGAAACCTAAGAGTGCATAAAAAGTCATGGAAAGTATGCCTGAAAAAAAAAATAGGCTGGAGCCAGAGTATAGAGGTCTAAGTCCCAGACAGAGAAGTTTGTCTTTTAGTCTGTTCTAGAATACACTATAATCCTCGCAAAAAAACTACAGGAATACCAGGATTAAATAAAATGTTTCCTCTGAGTTTATTACTTTTAAAAAATTGACTCATATTTGTTTAAGTATGTTTAAGTACATCCTGTCAGAATGTAATCTTCTTTAGGACAGGTTTCACTTTTGCCTTTATATACCCAGCACTTATCATCTTCCGTGGCATACAGTAAGCGCTTCATAAATGCTTCTTGGGTTTATTGATACAACCTCATTTTACAGAAGAGGAGCTGATTTTCATCAAGACTAAATAACTTGCCCAAGCTCACACAGGAACTAAGCAAGAGAAAATGAAAACGCAGATCCTTAGAAACTAAATCCAACACTCTTTATGCTGAAACGTTCAGATGAAGGTGGAGACCAGTTTGACTAGAGTCCAGGGAACCCGAGCATACTAGGGTGACAGGCAAGCACCCTTGGCAGTTAGACAGAGGCAATACCAACTCCAAGAATTTGGAGAAGGAGCAGTGCCGTATAATGACCAGGTCAGGGTTTTCCTGCGGTGGTTGATAGCCGATATGAGAGGCAGATGAAGGCTGGTGCCACCAAAGGGCAAGAGACTGTTCTGGCAGGGTGCTAGGTAGCTCTTCAACCTAGATGTTCACATTGCTGAGGGGGAGGCAACACTGATAGCAGAAAGAATGAATGAAAGATAAACTGAGATAGGGCTCTGGGCTCTAATCTTTTCATTAGTCCCTATGACTTTATTTAAGCCCCCTAGCCTCTCTGAGTCTCAGCTTCCTCTTCTGGAAAATAAGAATAAAAATATTTACCCTTCCTGCCACACAATTTAGTTGTGAGGATCCAATGATATAATGTAAACCAAAGGAGTTTGAAAATTGTTAAATGTTTTACAAATGTGAGGCATACTTGTCATAACATGAGATAATATGGAGAAGAAATTACTTAGGATTCTGTATCTAGAGATAGAAGGATCCTTTGTGGTCATCTGGTCCCATCTGCTTATTTTATAGTTGAAGGATCTTGGTCCTAGAGACATTAAATGACTTGTCCAAAGTAATACATGTAGTAAGAGGCAGAACCAGAATTTGAACCTAGCTCAGATGGCACAGTGTATAGAGTCCCTGGCCTGGAGTCAGGAAGACTCATTTTCCTGAGTTCTGATCTGGTCTCAGACACTTGCTAGCTGTGTGACCCTGGGCAAGTCATTTTACCCTGTTTACGTCAGTTTCCTCATCTACAAAATGAGTTGGAGAAGGATATGAAGAACCCTTTGAGTGTTTTTGCCAAGAAAACTCCAGGTGGGTTTATGAAGAGTCAGACAAGTCTGAAAATGACTGAAACTCTGACTCCAAATCCAGCACTCTTTCCACTGGACCACATTGTCTAACATATGTCTGTTCCACTGCCCCCCACCCCACTCCCAGAAAGATAGGAATCAGTTACTCAAGTTAAGCAGGAAGTTGGAAGAGGTTCAACATACTCAGGACTCATATTTCCATTTTATCACCCACAACTAACAGAACCCTAAATCAGCTCAAAATAGAATTGGGGGGAAAAAAAAGAAAAATGCATATTGGATTAAGTATTGGATTGGTGTCTGAAAAATTCAAGGCTAAACTTTCCATTAACTTCCACAAGAGGGCAATGATGTTACATAAAAACAAAGTTGTCCCAGTGTTTATCTGCCAGACATATAATATGCATATATTATATACATATAATACAGATTATATGTATATACTACATATCATATTCATATAATATATATTATATACATGTTATATATACATATATATCCCTAAAACAATCTTTTTTTGAAGTAATATGTTATTAATCAGATGTAGTTGGGTCATAAATCATAGTAGAAGAGACCTTAAAAGCCATCTAATACAAACCCATCATTTTATAGGATATTGAAACTTAAGGTGGGTCAATAAATTGTCCAAAGTCATGCAGTTCTAAGGTTCTAAGTGTCAGAGAGGAATCGAACCCATGTTCTATATTTCCAGAGTTAAGGGCTCTCTCATTCATAGTCAACATTGGTCTTGTAAATCTTACATTCCAGATTATTTAAGTCAAGATACTAGTATTTTCTTTCATTTTACATTAAGGCAACAATATTATTTTAAATTAGTAATACAATTCATGTCCTATTACAATATAATATCAAGGAAATGTTCTAACTGTTTGGCTTGCAGTACTGGAATTTTGCCATGTATTGTTTTAAATGACTAGACTATTGGCTAGGGTTCTTGGATGTCCAGTTTATCTAAAAAAAGAAGTAGAAACTGGTGCAAATTGGAGTGAAAAGTGAGGTGGAGGGGGATGTATGATGATCTGAGAAAGTTACTCTGAAGGCAAGAAGCTACTAAGTTTATCTTTGCCTTTTGATTCTAGTATTAGCATTCAAATTTCAGGGGTACCAGCTCAGCTTCACCCCCTCCCCCACTATTTACCTTAAGTGACAGAGTCAGCAAAAGTGTTGGGCGGGGGTGGGTTCTCATAACAATCGCATTGCTGCTTCTGTTGATGTCCTGAACCCTGGATCCTGCACCGTCTGCAGACAGTTTGAGAAAAATGTAAATCAAAATGGTAAGGAGGTAGACATTCTGGGGCTGCAGAGCATGTGCTCCCCATCTCTCCCACCCCAAACGCAGATGCAGTGACACCTGGTCAGTGGAGACTGGCTCTGAACACAGAGTAAATTGTTTTGCTGTGTTTTCATCCACTATTAAACTGAAATCACCATGAATCAAAATGGTCTTAGTAAGGAGGGATTGTTAAATGTGGAGCTGAAGAGGAAAATTTTTCACACTTCTATTTTACCACAGCTCAAGAAGGATATTGATTAACTAAAGGGGCCCAGAGGAGGGCCACCAGGGGGTTAAAAGGCCTTGAGACCTGTACTGTCAGGATTGGTAGAAGGATCTGAGGACTTATCCTGGAGAAGAGAAGATTCAGGGAGGACATAAGTAGCTGACTTGAAAAACTTGAAAGACTGTCATGTGAAAGAGGAATTAGATTAGTTCTCTTTCATCCCAGAGGAAAGAGTTAGGAGGCATGGATAGACTTGATGTCAGGAAAAATTCCTGAACTCTTAGAGCTGTTCAAAAGTGCAGGGGCAGCTGCATGGCCAAGTGGTTAGGGTTCTGGGCCTGGAGTCATGAAGGCTCATCTTCCTGAGTTCAAATTTCGCACTTACTAGCTGTGAGACCCTGGGCAAGTCACTTAACCATGTTTGCTTCAGTTTCTTTATCTGTAAAATGAGCTGGAGGAGGAAATGGCAAACCACTTTAGTATCTTTGCCAAGAAAACCCCAAAGGGGGTCATAAAGAGTCAGATATGACTGAAATGACTGAACAACAACCCAAAGTGAAACTGGCCGTCTTGGAAGGTTGTGAAGTCTTCAAGAAGTAGAAAGTAGAAGTAAATGGAGTTAGGGAGGAATCGAAAGAATCTAGAATTTAAAGTTCTGCAATACCTGCAACTAGGAATTAAGATATACAGGGGCTGGGATAGGGAGACCTTCCCTGCCCTACCAGAAAGTAAGAGAGCAGAGCAGGGGAGGGGCTTTACAGTGGAATTGCTGTTTTAGGGTTGGGGCAGGGGCAAGATGGGGAGAAAATGTATAATTCAAAAATGTAATGAAAATGAATGATGTAAACAAGAAAACAAATAAAAAATATTTAAAAAATGTAAATGGAGTTGGGCTGTGGGAGTAAAGGCTGGATGACCCTTTCATGTGTTACAAGTGGAACTCTTGTTTAGGTATGGGTTGAACTAGACAGGAGCTTAGGTCCTAACAGCTCTAGTCAGTGGCATTCTACTCTTTGGGCTATTTCTTAGGAAACCAAATGGGGTCTGTGGATTTGTTTGGGAAACACTGTTGTATCCTGAACTACAGTTTTGACCCAGCTCCCAAACTAGTCTGGGAGATCTAGAGATTTTCCAAAACTGGTACTTGCAGGATAATTTTTCCAAAGATGCTCTTCTAATCGAAAGTATGTGGCATTCTGAGCTCTTCATTTTGAAACATAAATACATAATTTCTTTTTTAGTTTCAAAGAGCACAGCAGTGCACCTCAATAGGTGGTTCAGAGACTAGAAAAAAAATACCTTAACCCTTTGTTTTATTTTGTTTTGGAGAAAGATATTTGATGGAGACCATCAGAATATTGATTATGGGAAAATTCTTAGCTTTATAACATCTAGTACCAAGGGAGTCATTAGGTTAACAATATATTTTAAAAGTTTTATTTTTATTTTCATTTCCAGGTTCTCTTCTTCCCTTTATCCCTTCTGCCACCCATTGAGAAGGCAAGAAATAATATGCCCATTGGACACATGAAGTCACTTAGCAGTAATCTTAAACATAAAAAGCTAACAATTATACCTATAAAGAAGACAGCACTGGATTACTTCTCCTGGGCTCTGTTCAGTTTATGCGGCATGCATACAAGTAGATTTCTTAGCCTCTGCAGAGAAAAAGCCTACAAAGCCAGGCCTCTGCTGCTTGGCTCGGCTCTGTGTCAGTGATCCAGGGCAGCAAGTCGTATGCAATGGCATTCCTCAAAGAAAGTCAGAATTTTGCTCCTGTGCCTCTGCAGAAGTACTTAAGGGTCACGGCAACTGCATATCCAGGCAGAGCTAGCCTTGTGCAAAATGAGAGGGTATTGGAAATATGACTTCACATTGTTCCCCAGGTGTAACAAGGCAGCTGTGTAGCTTAATTGATAGAATATAGGACATGAAATCTGGAAGATCTGAGTTCAGATTTGACCTCAGACACTTAGAAACTGTGTGACTGGAAACAAATGGGAATAACTATAGTACCTAGGTTATTGAAAGGATAAAATGGGATAATAAATGCAAAGCATTTTGCAAACCTTACAGAGTTATAGAAATACTCGTTGTTAGGTACCCCAGTGTTTCCTTTTGTGGCTCTACAGTAGAGTTGGTTATGCCTTGAATTACTGCTGACCTTTTTCTATCCTTTATCCCTATTCTTCATATTTAGCTGAACCCTTAGCCTAAAAAACCTTCCTTCCATTTCCCAATCCTCAGCTATGGGAATTGCTAGGACAAATCTACAAGTCTGATAAAAATCAATTTGATCTAAAGTGTTAATGGATGAGAATTTAAAGTGTTACTATAACCGTGTATGTTCCTTAGGCTTCTGTCCTGGCTTTTCTTCCCTTCTCCCTCTATACCACTTCACATCTCATCAGCTCCTGTGGATTTAATTACCATCCCTGTTCTGATGAGTCTCAAAAATCTACTGTATCCTACCTGCCTCGAGCTCTCTGCTAACCTTCAGTCTCGCATCTCCAGCTGCCTTTCACACATTTTGAACTGGATGTCCAGTAGACTTTTTTTTTTCCTTTTTTTTTTCCAGTAGACTTTTAAACTCAATCCAAAAGAATATTAATTATCTTTCCCTCAAACTCTCTCCCCCCCCCCCCCCCCCGGGCAGCACCATCCTCCTAGTCCCTCAGGCTTGCAGCTCAGGAATCATCCTGGACGCCTCACTACATCTCTTACCGCCACCCTATGCAAGCTGTTGCCAATTTTACCTTTGTAACATCTCCCTAATATGTCCCTTTTTGTCCTGATACTGCCACTACTCTAGTTCAAGCCCGTATCATCTTGCTCCTGGATTGTTACAATAACCTTCTGGTGGACCTGCCTGCCTTAAGTCTCTCCCCACTCTGATCCATCCTTTATTCAGCCTCCAACAGGATTTTTCCTCATTTGAAAGTTCAGTCATGTAAATTATCTATCCCCCAACCGCCACCTGCACACACTCAAACTCCAGTGGCTTCCTGTTGCTTCCATGATCAAATACAAAATGATCTGTTTGGTATTCAAAGCCCTTTGTTAACCTATCTCTCTCCTACCTTTACAATCTTATACGTTACTCTACACCATGTACTCTCCCATCCAGTGACCCTGGCCTTCTGACTTTTCCACAAACAAGACACCCCATCCCCGTGCTCTAGGCCTTTTCTCTGCTCCAACTACTCCCTGGCTTCCTTTAAGTCCCAACTAAAACCCCACCTTCTACAGGAAGTCTTCCCTAATCCCCAGTCCTTCTTGATTCCAGTGCCTTCCCTTTGTTAATTATTTCATATTTGTCCTGCATATAGCTTGTTTGTACATATTTGTTTGCATGTTATCTCCCTCATTAGATTGTAAGCTCCTTGAGGGCAGGGACTACCTTTTTCTCTTTTTGTATCCCCAGCACTTAGCACAGTGTCTGGCACATAGTAGATACTTAAGAAATGTCTGTTGATTGATTGATCATTCCTTCTAAATATAATTTGTATTTTAACAGCTATTTATTGTTCTGCCTTAAACTGAAGGGCTTAAAATGGGAATTTCCAGCACTGTGTCATGCCGGGAGTGGAGAGAAAGAGGTCCTTCATGGTGCCTTGCTAATCATAATAATTATAGCCAGCAATTTATAGAGTACTTTATGGTTTACAGAGAACTTCACTCAAGTTATCTCGTTTGATCCTTACAAGAACTCTGTGAGGTAGGTGCTATTATTACCCCCACTTTGCAAATGAGGAAGCTGAAGCTGAAAGAAAGTACCTCGTCCAGAGCCACCCCGGTGCTCAATAGCTCCGTATTCAGCAAGGGCTTAATCTCCTTCCGTACTTCAAAGATCTGTGATTTTGTTGGTGGGATGCTTCCTTTGCCACTGGAGGTTACAACCTTTGTGTGACTGCTGGAGAGAGGAGATCCTGTGACTGAAAAATCCTCCACTGTCTGGCCACCCTGGTGATGAACTTGGCTAGGCTGGTGCCAGGGTGACAAAGAGTCCATGCCTGAGCTCCTGGATATTCAGAGCCTTTCTGTCTTGATTTTGCCTGCCAGAGCTTGTGCCCCCTTGGGATAGACTTGGCTACTCATGCTCTGCATCAGAAGGAGGAGGCACTGGAGTAGAGCTTTAATTGGGGGAAGCCTGTCAAATGGGCTGACAAATCAGGGTGCGGAAGAGTTGGCTTTGAGTGAGAGTTAGACTGACGCATGAACTCTACTTGGAACTGGGAAGACTCCTGGCAGATTCATCGTCACATCTTCTCCACTGGCACTGGCTCTTTCCAAGTTCATACCAAGGCCTGATAGAGACCAGTGTGGCTGAGCAGCCAAGGGCAGAGACTTTCCAATCATATAATAAGCAGCAAGACATCTCCACATATTTCATAAACCCACAGAGGGCTTTTCCTGCTCTCAGACTTGGGGGTACAAGAACCAGGTAGAATAATTCCTCCATTTCTTTTCAAAAGCTGGGTATTAATCTTATGGTTGACATAAAGCAGAAGATCTAACCTCCTGTTGTCTGGTCATAATTTTCTTCTGTAACAAACAAATCAATAATCTGATTTTGTCCTATGACTGCAACTTCAGAATAAGTGTGGAATGTTTCCTGTGAAGCACATAAAGCCCACCAGGTCTTGATTTGTAAATCAGTTTCTTTTTTCTTTGGCATTTAACAAATGATTTAGATGTAATTATACATAGAAAAAAATAGCTTTGGAAGCATTAAGAATGAATAGTTTGATCACCAAGGCTAATTCAGGAGAATGTTCACTGAAAAATTGGTATTTCTTATCTTTTGGGGAGAAAATGTCCCTAGCAACTTTTAGGTGTGTGTGCATATGTAGTAAAGATTTAACCAGACTCACCAATCTTTTCTCTCTCTCTCTCTTTTTTATAAACCAGCATAAAGTAGAATTTATTTACATAATGCAATGATCCATGAAGGTTACCATAACATCAAGGCACCATATTAACCGCTTGAATGGAATTCATTAGAAATTAACTACCACTTAAATTAATTTTCCCACATTCACAAGGCTGTAATGGCGGAAAAAGGAACCGTCCATCAGCAAGTACTGACAGGAGAGCTGTCATTGCTTTTATTTATAGGTGAATATATTAACCCATGGAGCAGTAGCTCTGCACCAAATCTGGGGCCTGTGTACTTGTAAATGCTGCTTTAAAAGGTTTTTAGTATATATTTTTATGAATAAGTTATCTAGTTTCAGTTAGACAGGAATACATTCTTCTTAATACTCTGACCAGTGTCTAAATTCTATTACTTTGGTGATTTTGGCTCACAAATTGGAGGGATTCTTTCCTTTCCTTCTTCTCTTCCTTTCTTTTTTCCTTCCTCCCTTCCTCCCTTCTTTCCTTTGAAAAAATTCAAATATTTGCATTAATACAAATTAGTAAGAGCCCTCCTTAAGATACAGTGGATTCCCTTTCTAGGGAATATGTCCAAGTATCTGGGCATATGAGTAGTAATATCTTAAATTCATATAATACTTGGAGGTTTACAAGTTGCTTTCTTCACAATAGCCTAGAGAGGTAGCTCATGCAGGTATTATAAAATAGATTCTCAACCAGGGCTATGCATATTTCCAGGGGGTATGAGCAGCTTGTCAAGGGATTTGTGAAATCTATGTTGCTCTGAAGTTCACATGGAATATTGCATCAGGCAAGGCGCTGTAAATGTTTGAAGGATGGGAACCCTATTGACCAGTTCCCTTGCTATGTTTGGTAAATAGCTATTATCCTATTGAAACTAATTCATTGCTTTGTTTTATTTCTTGTGTGCATATTCTTGATAAACTTTAGAATTCATTCCCTTTCTTATTGAATTGGGGGGTAAGGGAAAGTTTACTGAAAGTCAAGGGGCACAGGGACCAAAACCCCTATTACAGATTTTGAAACTGAGGTTCAGAGAAGTTGTTTGCTCAATCATGTAGCAAATAAAATGTCAGAATCAGGAATCAAACTTAGCTCTTCTGACTCCAAGATCAGTATTCTTTCTGCCACATTATACTGCATATAGATTACAGGAAAACAAACATATTATATTATACTCTTTTTTTTGGTGGGAAGGGGAATGATTTGATGTCTGCTTTCATCTTATAATGATACATGCTTTAATGGCATTTCACTGTACTTTGTTCAGTACAGTAGGTAGTGGTGGGATGGGCATTCTCTTTTCCTTTGGAAAAGTGGAGACTAATTGAATTGTTAAATCTGTCACCTTCACTAACATTTTGAGACCATTTTTTTTTGTTCTGAAGTTGGATTTTATCAAAAAGATGGGGCTGATAAAGAAGTCTAAGGTTTCTAAGGTAGAATTTTGCTTTGACAAAAATGTTCTGCAGACCAAAATGGTCTTGGAGAAATGATAGAATCCACAGAAGAACAATGGAAATGGTGGAAGGTCTTAAAAAACAATTGGACTCATGTCTTAAGGTTAAATGAGTCAGTATCATTCCTTTTCCATCTAGAGAAGGGGGAAGAGAGGGAAGAAGAGAATTAAGCAGGATTAAGCATATCTGTCTGTCTATCTATCTATCTATCTATCTATCTATCTCCCTATAACATAACATGTTTGTGTATGTGTGTGTGACCTACTATGTGCCAGGTACTGTGCTAAGTGTTTTTATAAATTTTATCTCATTTGAAGATAAGAAAGCTAAGGAGCATGAATTCCACTTAATACATTTTTATATTATATAGCTTTCTTATATAGCTTTCCATTTCTGTGATTCTATGGGTATATGAAGGATTATGATGAAGGCCCTGCTGAATAGACATTCTCTATTTTAATCAGGAGTACAAACAGACAGATGTGTACTTGGAAACTGGTTGACAATTTTCTCAGAAAGCTTCATCACCTGCCATTTGCATCTCTGTTTTGGCTCTGTGTTTGGGTGTGAAGTGAGAAAAAAAAATGACATTACTGATTGTTACATGTAACCATGAATGTAGCTCCCAAGGGAGAACGATTACTTTTACTTATCATTTCCATTGTGCTAAGGGCACCATTTGTATGAAGGATGGGTTGCCTCTCAGGTTATCACCCTTCCATTGGCTTGAATTTTTATTCACTAACTTGAGGGAATCCCTCCACTGGACAGCCCAATAGGCTAACAGCTTGAATCATAGATGTATCTATAGAATCATAGAATAACAAAGCTGGTCAGGACCTTGGTCCAATCATCTCGTTCTATACATAAGAGAAAATGATTTCTCAAAGTAGTTGTCCTGTGAACTAATGGCAAAGCATATGCTATCAAGTCTTCTAACCCCCAGGCAAATGATCTTTTCTCTGCAAGCATGGTTTTGTAAGCATATCAGCCAGGTTCTATTAAAAGAAGTTTTATTAACAAACTAAGAATTACTAGATACTTTGCAGAAAAGAAAATCACAATAGTCTTAAATGCCACAATACACAATGGGCATCCACTAATGTCACTTTCCCTGGAGGAAAATTCCATTCATACAAGGGCTCAATTGAAAGACTTCTGCATTATTGATGAATCGTGATAATTCTTCAACTTTTTATGGATCTGCGATCTTATCACTGTGGGTTTTCATTTCCCCAAAGCAAATCTCATCCCATTCATACTTACTATGTATTCTTATTCAGTTCTATTCAGTTTTCCTGAGTTCATTCCCTGCTATGACATTTTTACTTCCACCTATAATATATTAAGCCCTAAGGTGTTAGAGTCCAAATGTAGTGGTTCCATTGTCACCAGTGATAGGAAGAGCCTGCTATAAAAACACCACCAAGTCGGTTTCAGTTTACACCAGTTTGTTCCTGGAGTGGTAAAATTGGAAAGAGCACTAGCCTGGGAAAAAGGACAGATTACATTCAATCTAGAATAGCAGGTAGGACCATGGAAAGTTATTTCATCTCTCCTGTCCTCAGTCTCCTTATCTGTAAAATGGAGATGACAATGCTTCATAGATTGGTTGTGAGAATAACCTGAGAAAATGTATATATAGCTTTACTAACTGTATTTGCTTAACATTGCACTAATATCCTAAGACTGAAATGGCACTAAAAGTGTAAGGTTCACTTTGCAAACCTTGAAATAATATATAAATGTCAATTGTTATTGCAATCCTTTCAGTTTTATCTATAAATGCTCCTGGGAAATGGCTTAGTTAGATCTCATTTCAACTCAACTGAACAAATAATGAATTAAGTGTTTTTATTAAGATCTCAATAACCAATGGCTAGCTAGTTGGTGATGGACCTGTGGATGTGAGACTGGTTCTTGGACAACAGACATAATCTAACAGTGAGTTGTATGTGAAATTGTCCAGCTTGGTTTGAAACTGCCAGAGCTTGCCCATAAAGTTTTTAAGTTTTAAAGATAGTTTTTAAGAAACCAGGATTACCCCCAGGTAAAGATAAATAGCATTACAGCAGTACTTCCTTGGAGGACAGTGTATATAATATGGGAATGATAACACACAAATATATGTAATTTTAAGATTTAGTATATACTTTTTTTTTCTTTTTGGAGGGCAATTGGGGATTAAGTGACCTGTCCAAAGTCACACGGCTAGTAAGTGTGTCAAGTGTCTGAGGCCGGACCTGAACTCAGGTCCTCTTGACTCCAGGGCCGGTGCTCCACTCACTGTACCACCTAGCTGCCCCCATACGATACACTTCTCTTGTAATAACCCCATGAAGTAGGCTTATGCAAGTATTATTATCACTCTTTTATATATTAAGAACCTGAAACTCAGGGAATTTGAGGGGCTTGCCTGGTCATAGATACAGTAAGTAGAAGAGGCATCATTCAAATGCAAGTCTTCTAATTCTAAGTCCAGTGCCCTTACAGTAATTGCATGTTGCTGCTCAGCTTGCTGCAGTCTTCATTCATTTGTCATTGATTCTCCAGCATAGCAAAGGTCAATGTTCAGAGAAATAGACTTACATAAGTCTGGGCAACAGGAATAATGTGGGAAAAAATGAGAATCCTAAAACCTAGAGGTTTCCCCTAGAGGCAAAGTACCTAGAGGTGCTTAGAGAAATATTCTTGTCCAACCCACTCATTGGACAGTTGAAAAAACTGAGGCCCAGGTCAGGGATATCTTTTGCCTCTTCTTTTCCTTGCTTAGCCAAAGGGAAAGGGCCTAGCTCATTTTGAGCATGAATGATGCTATATCAGTAATGTATTTTAACATCTTTAAAGAATGGTGTAGAAAAATGGTAAAAATATTATTTTAGAAAAAATGGAAAAAAGATCTGTGAAAAAATAACCACTCAGTAAATGAAATTTTTGTCAGTCTGAATTTCTAAACAAAGATAGCTTAGCTTACCAAGGATGCTATTTTGATATCTTAAATGGAACTAAACATAGCTTGAGCTTTATCCTAACGAACTTAAAATGGAATTTCCTGGCAGTCTTGCTATTGCACATGCAAATATGTTGGAAAGTATTTAACCTCGCAAGGTTGAATTGTGAGGAACAATTAGCAGGACGGGTACTCATTTAGGTGGTTCTAGGAGCAAAGATAAGTAGTTCTCTAAGAATTTAAGGCTGGAGTCTACAATGAGAAAGAGGAACTCTCTAAGATCAGGAAGCTCTGGGTCAGTTGGTCTACAGACATTTAAGGAATTTGGGGCTAGTTTTCCTGGACTCTGCCACCTGATCATCCTACAACTAGATTTATTGGTTATGAAATCCCACAACTGTCTCTTACTGAACAAAAGGAAAACAACGTTTAGGTAGGATTTGGTGGCCCTGGACTGAGAGGTAGAAGGAAGGGGCAGTAGCTGGTACCTAGAGACTTCACAGAGGAAGGAGAGGGAAGTGCAAGCTTGGAAGGATTGGGGATTTCAATTTGGCAGCTTCCCTTCTTTCCCTCAAATACATTACTGCCTGGAACAGTGTTCCTTTTTCTTTATATAGTGTGCCCCATTTCAAGAAAACTCAATCTCCAGAAAGCCAGATAGTACTATTAGGGATTGATTCTTTCTAGTATTAGGGTATTCAGTATAGGTTTCCTTTAGATTGCAAACATTAATCTCTAGGGCTCGGCTGCTCATCAAATACTGAGCTATTCCAAACACAGAGTTACAGACTCTCGGAGATGACAGGGACCTTAGAGGCCATATGGTCAGACCCATACTTGAACTGAATTACAGAGACTACTTTTGTAATATAGGCTATTCAATAGAAGCTCCCCAATGCAGTAAAAAAAAAATGTAATTTAACAGACAGGAATTCAGTTGATGATGCATAATATGAAAATTTCTATACAATTTGAGGAAAATACTGTGTAAAGGTGGCCCATCCTCCATTTTGATAGGAGTAAATCTTGAGCTGGGCATGATGTAACTTTTCATATAGTTTGGTCTTTTTGGTTCTACTTAGCACAGATAACTAAGAAAACAGTCTTAACCATCCCCCTCCCAAACCTTCTAAGGAATGTCCTGTTCTTTTTAAAACCTGGCTTTGTACAAGGCCTCAGGATCACAAGAAAATGACAGCGTATGAGTCTCTATTGGGTTGACCATTAAGTGGGTTAATTGATAAAATATTGACTGGGTAATGACTCTAACTTCATCGGACAGTTTTGCACTTGCAAATCCCCCCAGTCTTGATTTGCCTTTCCAACTTAGATCCCTTTAAAATTTAAACATCATTTCAAAACTCTCTTCTCTTTGTAATGGCTGCTTCCTGATTGCACAACACTGAAATGAACTTTTAGCCAATTAAATTTTTACAAGCGTTTGTCACTGTTGACAATAGTAAAAACTTCTTTTTCAGCCACATCAATTATTAATTGCAAAGCACATGCCTGGAATGCTTTGCTCCATGCAAACGAGGTGTTATTGTCCCTGGGTTTCCCTCTGAATCAGCCTTGTGGCTCCCCTGGCACCCGGGCTCCATTATTTTGTTGGCAGCATTCTGATTTCTGCATGGCTATGATTAACCTGTACAATGTGTTCCTCTTAATGCAAAGCTGTTTTCTTATCCCTCCAATTCTACAAACTGGAAACAAAGCACATAGCCTGAGGCCACCTAGAATAATACTGGTGTCAAGCTTTAAAAAACATATTTGTTTCTGCGTCCTCTAAGGACAAATGATAGACATGTAAAAATGTTTTCTCTGTTTTTCTTTCAGGAAATACTTAGTTTAGAATTAACTTCTGTCATAGAAAACACAATTTACAACACCCACTCTATATTACTTCCCACCATTTCTACTTTAGAAGGGGAAAAATAGTACACTGTGTTTGACATGTATGATTACAAGTTTACAGAACCTACTTATGTTTCTGCTGTTCTTAATGTTTCTCTTTAGGAAGAGGCAGTCATTAGAACCAGAGTAGTGGGTCTCTTACAGGAAGACCAACTCAATGCATGAAGATGATAACACTTTTGCTGCCTTGTTCTGGGCAAGGCAGGTTTCCCAGGGCAGAGGGTAGCAAAGCCCACCACCTTGCAGCCTCTCTTGGAGTGAGCCTACCCTTGGCTCCAAGGCAGAATTGTTGTGAAAAATGGGCATGGATGGTTGGAAAAAATTCTCAATATACTGTTGCTCTGCTCTCAGGTTGGTGTCCATGAACTCACCCACATGGCCAATAGAACATGGGAACCTTTCCATGTATATGAAATGGATTCCATGCTCTCCCCTCCTACAAGAAATTTGCCAAGGTCTTCATCTGAGAAGTATATATATATATAAGACTTTGAGGATACCCTGTATAAGCTGTGCCTCTGACTTGAGACTTTGAAGATACCCTGTATAAGCTGTGCCTCTGACTTGAGAGTAGAAACATAAGCTTTTCTCATTTCCTGTTGCCCAGAGGAGCGACCTAGGAATTCTACTCCACTCTTCATTCTTTCTTACCCCTCTACACTCCCTTCAGCTAATCAATTATGAAGTCTTGTCAGTCTCCTCTCCACAGTTTGTCTTGAATTCATACCCTTCTCTCTACTCATCTTCAGATCGCCTAAGTCCAGGTCCTTATCACCTCTTATCTGGACAACAACAATAATTTCTTCCTGAATTCAATTTCTCCCTTTTCTAGTGCATCCTCCTCACAGCTGACAAATTGATGTTCCTAAAGTAAAGGTATGACAATGTCATTCCTTTGCTCAAGAAGTTTCAGTGGCTCCCTGTTGCCTTCAGGTTTAAATACAAACTTCTGTTTGGCATTTTGAAATATTAATAATCTGGCTCCAGAGTACCTCTCTAAGACAATTACCTATCGTTTTCTCTTCCTATCTTGTTGCTTTTGCACAGGCTGTCTCCTAGGCCTAATATGCTTTTTCTTTTCCCTTCTGCCTCTTGGAACCAACCTCTTGATGCTTTCAAGGATCAGTTCAAATGTTATGTCTTTTAATTGGCCTGTCTTGATACCCCTCATTATTAATGCCCCCCCTCCAGATATTATTTAGGCTGTTTATGCTTTTTGTATGGTTCTTATATTTATTTGTATCTGAATAGATTGTTTCCCCTTCTCTGAGAAAGGAAAGTTTTTGAGGTCAAGAACTGTTTCACTCTGAATCTGTGAGCCCTTCCAGCCTAGCACCAAGCCTCATACCTGGTACAAAATAGAAACTTTACTAGATACTTCCTGACTGACTGATTCTTATTGTGTGGGATGAGTGAAAACTTCTCAAGCAGTTTGAGATTAACTTCCCTTTTCCCTCTCCATTGCTGCTGTCAATCACTTTCATTTTCCTTTGTCTGATTTTCCACCTTGGTGGGCCCCTCCTCCTGCCAGTGGGACTCAGGGACAGCCCAGGCTCACTCTTCCTCCCTTGCTTTGCTTGCTGTCCCATTTGGGGAAGTCTGCCCCTCAACCAACGAGAGAGGAGACAGTCAGAAGAGGGGCTTGACTGCACGAGAGCATAAATTTTCACATTGTCTTTTGTAACATGCCTCTTCTTCATGATGAGTGATGGGGAAGACCTCCTTCTTTTCCCAGGGAAGAGAATAAACTCCTGTTCTTATCCTAAGAGATCCCTGCATTTATTTATTTTTACTAAATTAAGGAGGAAGGTTATTTTTCATGCCAAACATTCTGACTAAAAATACAATCATCTTAGCCCTCACCGTGCTTATGGAGAGTTTCATGTTGTCATAAAATACATTTTTGATGAGAAACATTTATTAAGAGTATACTCTGTGGAAAATGCATAGAGGTAGTGAGGCAGAGCAAATAAAGGGACAACTCTGGGGTCAGTAACACCTTAGCTCTAGGTCATGACTTTGACTCATACTTTGTTGTTCAGTCATTGTTTTCAGTTGTGTCTGACTCTCTATGACCCCTTTTGGGATTTTCTTGGCAAAGACGCTTTAGTGGTTTGCCATTTCCTTCTCTAGCTCATTTTACAGATGAGGAAACTGAGACACACAGGGTGAAGTGACTTGCCCAGGATCGCTACAACTAGTAGGTGTCAGATTTGAATTCAGGAAAATGAATCTTCCTGACGACTTCCTGACTATGGCCCACCTGCTGTGCCCTGACCTACGCTAGATGGATGATTGCCTAGGAGGTATTTAACCTCTTAGTGCCCCTGGCGACTCTCTAGGACTCTGTGATTTGCATTGCACCAGTAAAGATATTGGCTTTATCATTAAAACAACTGGTTTTAATTCTGGATCTGATCCTTGTTATTGGGCAAATCTCTTACTTACTGTGTAAACCTGTGTTGGTAACAGCCCTTGGAACTTCTGCTCCCGAGGATCTGAGCAAATGCTGACCTCTGTCTATAAAATGGGGGATAATCATCATTGCTATAGAATAACTTGATCTTTGATCTTAACTGAAAGGTTCTAGGGGGATGCAGAGCCTTAAAATCTCTAAGCAAACTTAGAGCAAAATCTCATCTAAGCAAACACAAATGAAGTATAAACAAATCATGCCTAGCAACCTGACTTAAAGTTTGGGGCAAGAAACAGGAATTGGAATTCTAGTCTTCAATGCACCAAAGAACTCAGTGTGATAACTGGGTACTTTGATGTAAAAACAAGAGTACTGGAGGAGCTTGTTTCAAGAGAAAATGGTCCCAGAAGCACCACTGGGGGCAAAGGGCAATAGAAATCTACACCTTCCTGACCAACTACTGCAACCTCTGAATTGTAGCAGACAATTTATCCAGCAGAGGAAGAGAAAGCAAAGGAAGATGTGGACTGGCAAGTTTGCAGCGCTCACCACGCGTCAGGCATATTATTCAATGTGTAGAGCTGTTCTAGGAAGGCCACATCCAAGAAAACAAGATGTTTGGATTCTCTATACCAAAGATAAACAGAAATGTAGAAGACTGCTATATCTGTAGAACCAACTCTGAAGAAGGACTTCTGAAGGAGTTGCATTGTATGAGATTCTGGGAGACCTATGTAATGCCTGGGTGCTTTTGATTAAAAAAAAGATTTACTTAACAGAAACTAGGGAGCTTTAAAGAAAGTTAGGAGCATTAACCACAACAAAACTAGAGTCTTGTGGTAGCTACAATAACAGGATTCAGTCTATACTTCTTGTTCAATTGCTTTCAGTTGTATCCAACTCTTTGTGACCCCATTTTTGGTTTTTTTTTTTTAGCAAAAGATACTGGGGTGGTTTGCCATTTCCTTCTCTAGCTCATTTTACAGATGAGGAAACTGAGGCAACAGGGTTAATGACTTGCTCAGGATCACACAGATAGGTGTCTGAGCCTCAATTTGAACTCAGATCTTCCTGACTCCATGCCCTGCATTCCACATGCTACGCCACCTAACTGCACTAGAATATGTATCTTAAAACCAAGAAAGTGAAAACTCTTTCTGGAAGTAGAATAAAGAGCAATCAGATCGACATTGCAAAAGGAATCCAAACTCCACAATTCTGATATATGTCATACCACTTCTAGTTCCTCTCTAGCTCAATGTTTTTTGATCTAGAAATCATTCTGATGAAGGTTTAGGATATGGAGATTGCTCCCATATCAGATAACACTGGTCTTCTGCTTTTGACATTTCATATACTGGAAAAGATGGAAATTATATTTTGGCATTATTTACAAAGGGCATTTGGGGGGAGGGAATTCTAATAGACAAATATCTCTTCAAGTCCTACTGGGGCAATAAGAAAGCAGCTGCCTATAAGCCCTAGGAACAAGGATCAGAATCCCTGCCCATCTCAAATCAGGAGGAATCTTGACTCTAATTCTTCTCTACAAGGGAGACTAAGAACTCCTTATGTTTAGAAAAGGCATCAAATGAGCCTTTTGTATGTCACTTAGATACTTGTTATCCTTCCCAAAGACAATTTTTAGAATATAGTTATCCCTTCCACATCATGGAGTTTAGGGGTGTAGTGCTACCACAATCTGGAAAATCCGTGTAAAAGTTTTTGGCCCTCCCTTCATACTAGAAAAGTCTGAGTTATTATGGTATCAAAAGACAAAATATGTTGATACTATATTATTCTCTCTCTCTTCCAGTATATGTGTATTTCTGAGTTTCTAAACTTTTTCTATGTCATCTGCTGGTCTTCCTATGTCATCTGTGGCTTCTGCAAAACACCCTCCAAATTCGCATTTGATTTTTCAAACCAACCCGTGATATATGGAAATCACACTGGAGAAAAGTCTTGATGTGAAGGGATAACTGTAGTTTTAAGGAGGTGCTTTGGGGGTTGTTTTCATTTTTCTCTCCTTTTAGTGTTTATTTCAGGGCTGAGGCCATATGTGACCTTCTAGATCCTCAAGACCTAGATTGTGTTCAGTTGTTGTTCAGTTGTATCTCATTCTTCAGGACACTCATCTGGGGTTCTTCTCCAGTGGATTAAAGTAAACAAGGATTAAGTGCTTGCCCAGGGTCACGCAGTTAGTGAGTGTCTAAGGTTAAATTTGAATTTGAACTTCCTGACTCCAGGCTGTGGTGTTCTATCCACTGAGCCTCTTCCTAGCTGCCTCCAAAAAGAAAAAGCCTATAGTACCCCAGATTTCCAGGAGGTCTCCCATCCAAGTTCTAACCAGGCCCAATCTTGCTTAGCTTCCAAGATCAGACAAAATTGGGCATGTACAAGATGGTATGGCCATAGATTATACATAATATTTAAGATGTCCAGTATTTGATAGGAACAGTGAATACTGACATAAAATACTCTTTAAATTTTTTAAAATCCGCTTTTAATGAATGCATGTTGATGGGAAGTAAGAGGCAGGCATGGGACTTTTGTGTACTAAACATTATATAGTTTTAAAGTAGTTGGTAACACTTTCTTTTGTGAAAGCAAATCTGCCAGAAATTAGTGAAAGGGATTTATATACCTTAGAGGTAGTTTAAAAAATCTGGAATGAGAAACCAGTTTGCAAAAATTAGTATAGTTCTGAGCTGAACTACAGAAGTTAGCATTATTTAAATGGTATATAGTACTGTACCTTTATTTTAATAGTTTAAGAAAATGGTAATTTATATAGAATTGCTAAAATGAAGTCTGGAGACATAACAAGTCTTTGGGAAAAGTGACTTAACAGGGCTCTAATTCTTAGGTCTCACTATTATTGCATGGGTAGAGAAAACACTGTATATGCTGATTATTAAAGAAATAAGTATGCATCTCTGCAGGATTGTGCAAAACACATGGGTAAATGCTTTCTAGGTATGTTTCCTGGGGATATTTTATATGTAAATAATTGATGTTTCTCTTCTATATTATATGAAGTGTCCCAAAAGTCTTAGTGCAACAGCTTAAGCTGTGCAAAGACTTTTGGGACACACCATATATCTTTCTTGTCAACAGATTACTTAATGACTGTATTGAACATGTACATGATTAGGTAGTTCTGGATTACTTCAGTTAAGCTGTGTGAATTTTCAACTATATAGAGTATGGATTTAATTTCTTTTAGCTCCTTGAGAAATACTACAGTATACTATGAGTTTATTTGGTGTCTTAGTTTTTTAATGTTCAATATAAACAGACTAGAAAGAAAAGGTTGTCATGATATGGGATGGATTTGTTGCTTTTAAAAAAAATTCAGACTTTCTTAATATTGCAGTGTTATAGATAAGATAAATCCGTGCATGACATTTTCCAGTTCTAGAATGGTTCCAAGAAAAACCTTTCCTGTATGAACTCACTGCATAAGGGTAATCTTAGCCCACCTTATGTTCATCACACTGTCAAAAACTTCTTTCTGAGGGTGTTCTGAATTTTAATAGTAAATTCAACATGTTCTGCCTAACAAGTGAAATGGTGAAGATGAGGAGAGTGGTAATGAGTTTGTCCTGTGCTATGACTCAGCGCTTATTTCTAAGACTAGATTTTGTAAGTTTGATAGTATAAATGACATAACAATGAAGAGTTCTTTTTAATGTGTGCCCTCTAGTTGCAAAGATTTGAATCTTTAGTCTACACCTAATTCCACATATTTGTCCTTTAGGAGAAAAGTATTGTCTAATGAAGGTGAACTGGATTCAGCTGTAGAGTTTCAAGAAAGCTGATTATTATATTTTCAATGTGAGCATTAATACTTCAGAAATTTGAAACTGTTATAAATAAGTACTTTATTTACTGTTTTGTTGATTGTCTAGACTTAATAAAGTGTTAATAATGCACATTAAATTTAAAAGCTGTGGATATTTATTCCACCTCTCTTCCTAGCCAAGTGGTTGTTAAACATTCACTAGCACCTGTATTGCTCTATTACCATTGCTTGAGCTCAACAAGTGTGCAAAAGAAAGATCAGGAAATAATGTCATCACCAGACTGGAGGATAATAATAATGATTATGATAGTAAAAATAGTAATGACTGGCATTTAAATAGCATTTTAAGGTTTGCAAAGTGCTTCCATTCATAATTTCATTTTAGCCTCATGGCATCCCTGTGTACAAACTACACAGTCTTCATGCACATTACTTACAGCACAATTAGACATACAGACCATCTATGTATGAGTTCTAATTGTTGTCACTTTTCTCATGAGTCAGACCAAATTTTTTTAACATCTTAAAAGATTGCAGTATGGTAGATTGTACCTTAATACAGATCACCTCTACTTCTGTATGCACTTATTTATTGTTAGATCTCAAGCAGTCATCTTTATCTTCTTCCTGTATTATATATTGTATATAGTCATGTACTTTGTTGGAATATATTATTTTCCTTAGAATTTCTTGAAGGATGATTTCTATGCTCTTTTTTTGTTCATGGCTTTCAGGTAGTCCAGTAATTTTTAAATTGTCTCTCCTGGATCTATTTTCCAGGTCAGGGGTTTTTTCAATGAGATTTTTTTTGCCTTCTATTTTTTCTTTTGTTTGGATCTGTTTTATAGTGTCTTGATTTCTCATAAAGCTTTTAGCTTCCATTTACTCTAATCTGATTCTGAAGGAATTATTCTCTTCAGGGAGCTTTTGAAATTCTTTTTCCATCTGGCAAATTTGACTTTTTAAGGCATTCTTCTCATTGGTTTTTTGGGCCTCTTTTGCCATTTGAGTTAGTCTATTTTTTAAGGTGCTATTTTCTTCAGTCAGGTTGTTGACTCTCTTTTCATGATTTTCTTGCATCATTCTCATTTCTCTTCCCAATTTTTCCTCCACTTCTCTTACTTGATTTTCAAAATCCTTCTTGAACGGCTCCATGGCCTGTAACCAGTTCATATTTTTCTTGGAAGCTTTTGGTGCAGGACTTCTGACTGTGTTGTCTTCCTTGTTTTTGATCCTTTGACCCTTTTTGTCCCTAAAAAAGGAATCTAAAGTTGGATTGCTGTGCTTGCTTTGCTTCCTTTGCTTGCTCATGTTGCTAGTCAATTACTTAACTTTTGAGCTCTTTGACTCAGTAGAACTCTGCTTCCAGAGGGGAGAGCTTTGTCCCAAATTGCTGGGGTTTTTGCAGCTGCTGGAGCTATTAGGAGGCTGCCATCTCTACAGCCTCCACCAACTTTGGCTTACTGGTCACATGCCTCAGGACTATCACCTAAGACCACGATCCAGATCCAGGCAGGTTAAGGCAAGAGCACTTAGCCTCTGAATGGTCACTTGGCCCCACTGTGATCTACAGGCCAGGAGCTCTGAAGCAGCCACATGAGGTGGCTGTAGGGCCACTGCTTCCACCACTTCTGGCTCTGGGGGCAGAGGGCCAGACCTACTCCTCCATCCCCCCAAATCCAGCTGAGTTCCACTGACCTTTTACTTTGTCTTTGGCATTTATGGGTTGATAATTCTCGAAACCACTACAGCTGTTGGTGATCCACTCTTCTGAGTGCTCCAGCTTTGGCTGGTCCAGGCTGCCCTGGGGCTAAAACTGGGGGTTCATGTGGGGCTGGTCTTGGTCCCCAGTGATGAACCCTTCCTGTTGGCCTGCTGGGCTGCCTTCAGTGGGAGATTTGTTTCTCTGTTACTTTGTGGATTCTGTAACTCTAAAATTTGTTTAGCATCATATTTTATAGGTATTTGAGGTGGTTCCTGCTTCTATGCCACCATCTTGACTCTTCCCCTTGTATTTGAATATATTAAAAACCTAACATCCTGTTTTATACTTTTTATATTATTCAACACTTATAATCACAACTTTTTCTAGGATATTGACTAAATTTAGTCTATTTAGAAAAAGAAAAGAAAAGAAGAGAAAAGAAAAGAGCACTGGTTTTGTAGTCAAGAGTATCTGCCATGTACTAGAGAGGTTGGAGTACATGACCTTAAAGATATTTTCCACCTCTAAGGCATAGGATCTTTGTAACAATAATCCTACTCTTAATTTTATTCTCGATGTGATTAAGTGTAATATATCAATAATACATGCTGAATGGAATTGCTAAGTCCAAACTAAATTAGAATATGGCAAATACAAAGGAGTGATCCAAATGAGAAGACTGAATTGATTCTGTAGCATTTTTATTAATCCTATTTATAGTTAATTGGTTTTGTTCTATAACTCCCTAAGCCATGGTTCTTCATCTCTGAACTTAGTGCAGAAGTTCAGTGTTGACTTGTAGTAAGTTAAGTTTAGAAAGCCAGTTCTCTTGTTAATTCACTGTCCTATTCTTACCTCAAAGAATTCTATTATCCTTGGGGGATGTCGATGGACACCAGGGAGTCCGGTCTAATATCTTTATGCCACCAAGCTATTCTGGAAGGGTTTCTGGTTTACTATCTAAAAAAGTCTTGGCTACTATCTTTTAACCTTGCAGGTAGATTCAAACAATAAATACTTCTTAGTCATAGGATGAAAGGTGGGGATTTTTGCTAGCCTGTTGATTCCCAACTTCCAACCAATTATATTATTTCCCCTTGCCTCAGCTATGTAACCAATCATGTTGTCTTCGACCCCATGATGTCACTTACCCTTTTCTGTTCTTCTATCTTATATAAATTAAGTCTTATATGAGTTAAGTCTCCATCCTGGGATCTTTGGCTTAAAACTGAGGTAGAGCCATTAACCAATTCTTATTGGCATACTCATGCCCTTTTAATAAAATGTTATCTTGCTTGGAATGTGCCTCAGTCTACCTCTGTTGAATTTTACTTACAACACAGAGTGCTATTGGATATTCAAGGAAGGAAAGATTATTTCTGGTTGCATGGATCAAGGAAGATTTTTTGGGAAACGTACTACCTGAGGTTGGTATTAGCCTAAGCGAAAGATTTAGAAAGACAGTCTTTCAGAGGCAGGGAGGTTAGAATGTGGGCAGTCAGGAAAGGAAGTCTATTCAAGGATTGGAACAATGTGAGCAAAATCATGGTTACAAAAGAGGGCAAAATATGGAATTTGCCTGGAATCTGTACATGAAGGGAGGTAGCATGAGACAAGACTGGAAAGTAGGCTAGAGGAAGCTTGTGGATGGCCTTTAATGCTAAGCCTTGTCCTTTGTTTGGCAAACAGATCAATGAAAACCTTACTCTCTACACCATTGGATAGTTCTGGAGACCATACCTTTGTCAGGCTAGGGGCAGGGAAAGGGGTATAGCTCAGTGCCAGAGCCCTGACACTTTCAGTCTGAGGAAGTTGAGTTGACCTTGGAATCTTGGCAAGGTCCCAAAAGCCAAATTTTAGAAGGAAGACACTAGCAATGAATGTTTGTGGGAATGAGGGAATGTGAGTATTGGAAACGCATTCTGGCAGAAGATGGGATTTTAGTTGAATCTTGAAGGAAGCTGGAAAAAGCAGGAGGATCAGGTAAGGAGGTAAGGTCTCCCATGCATTTCAGGCATGGGAGACAGCTAGTGAAAAGACTGAGAGTTGGGACTGGAGTACTGCGTTCATAGTACAGGAAGAAGACCAGTGTTATATTAGAGGGTATGTGCAAAAGAGTAAGTTGTAAGAAGATTGGAAAAGTGGGAATAATCCAGGTTCTAAACAAAGGATTTTTATATTTGCTTCTGAAGGTAATAGAGAACTTCTGGAGTTTGTTGAGTAGGGCATGTCAGAGTCATCCTGCTGGCCTCTTTTATGGAGGTTCAGTTATCATCACCATACAGATAATGTCTTTCATCTCACTGTGCTTGTCACCCAGATAGATAGCAAACTGGATATGTTATTAGCAACTCAAATATGTTCAAGGCAGATCTTCTCTTATATAATCTCTTGTCTTTGCTACTATGGTAGGCTCTACCACTTACTATCTGTGTGACCTTGGGCAGTCATTTAACTTCTTTGGCCCTCAAGTTTCCTCATCAGCAAAATGAAGATTAGACTAGATTAATTTTAAGATTATACAGACACATATGTATACATATATATGTATATAATTATATAATATTCTTGTAATGTATGATTTTACTCCTTTAAGAGACCTTAGTAGGAATATTTCTTGCCATTTGACCAAATAGTTAATTCCTATCAAATCTGAATATTATGGGAAATTGACTTGAGAATATCCTAAAAGAAAGGTGTACTGACAATCATTTGATACTTTTGGCCATCTATTCCTTATAATATTCCTTTAAATTCCATTTAAAAATAACTACTGGATTTATAAGATATTTAGGAGTCTACCAGCCAAGATACATCCAGGAATTATATAAATTCAACTACAAAACATTCTACAGAATTAAACACAGACCTAAATAATTGGAGAAATATTCATTGCTTGTGGGTAAATGGTACCAATATAATAAAAATCATAATAATACCTAGATTAAATTACTTAATCCATGCTATACCAATCTGTCTACTAAAGGATTATTTCATGCAGATTGAAAAATAATAATGAAATTCATCTGGAAGATCAAAAGGTCAAGAATCTTAAGGGAAATAATGGGGAAAAAACACAAAAGAAAGGGACTTAACAGTACCCGATCTTAAACCATACTACAAAGAAGTATTTATAAAAATGATTTGGTAATAGTTAAAAAACAGAAAGTTTGTTCAATGAAACAAATTAGGTATACTCCATGTAGAAGGAAATACACAGTAACATATTGTTCAAGAAACCCCCAAACCCTCGTTACTTGGTTAACAAGTGTGCTCTGGCTCTTTCTTCACAGCCAAATTGGCTACATCCCCTCTTCAGATTAATAGGGTACATCAGGGTAATAGAAGTTGGGGTATGTGTGTGGGAGCGGATCTCTCTTCTTTATTTCTCCCTTAAGCGCCCCCCCCAGCTTTGTTCTCCCTATTGTTAGGGGAAAGTGACTAATACCACATTTTCATTTAACTTAGTGTCATTTAACTTTACAAAGGGATATTGATTTCCAAGACTGGTTGGTTGTTGTCCTTTATTTTCAAAAAAGACCAAAATGATATTACCATATTGCAGTGTGCCCAACTGTGGCTGATCAGATCAATATGAGCTCAGAAGGCTCTACCACAGGTCGGGCACAAATAGTCCAAGCCTTTTCCTGTGGTATACTCTTTATACCACTTTAGTCTCTCACTTCCTACATAGCATTGGTCCTACTACATTCAGTGTATAGATGCAGAATAACAACTATTGGGTGAGTCTTTCTGTGGGCCTAGGTTTCCTCAGATCACTCCCAAAGGACAATCCTTGTTCCTGGAGGGATTAATACTGCACTGACTGCAATATCCAGCCTAGATTCTGACCCCTGTATTCCTGTGGTTCATTCTCCCAACCAAGGTCAGAGTTTGTACTCTCTTAATTTACAATGGCAAAGAATGAAAGAAAATGCTACAAACCAAGACCCATTTATTGGAGCCCATTTATTGACCTCAGAGGAGAGAAAGCCCTAAATTCCTTCCCCTTACCACATGGTCTCTTATTGGGCACCATGAGCAAAGGAATCACCGAGCGAAGTAATGAGGGAAGGAGACGGCCTAAAGCAGCTCAGACCTTTTTGAAGACAGTTCTGGCTATGCAGACAATTAAAAAAAATGTTCTTCCCAACCATATGGTTAGCCAAACAGAATATCCGCATATCTACAGATGGTCCACAGTCCCTTCAAGGCACTTCTCTTACATTTCATTATTACTCTCATATATGTAACCTGCCTAGTACACTCGAAGTGAAATCAGCATGTGTTTCAGCCCCCCCATTAAAGAGGATAGGTACTTGTCATGTGAAAAAATTTCTGGGAAAACTGTAATGCAATCTGGCAGAAATTAGGTATAGACCAACACCTCATACCATATACCAAGATAAATTGCAAATGTATGACTTAGACAAAAGGTGACATCATAGGTACATTGGAGGAACAAAGAAGAAATTACCTTTTGGATCTGTGGTTAGGGAAAAATTTCATAACCAAAGGATAGAGAGGGTCACAACAGATAAAATCATTCATTTTAATTACATAGAATTGAAAAGTTTTTGCACCAACAAAACCAATGCAGTCAGAATTAGAAGGAAAATAAGTAACTGGGAAAATGAATAAATGTCTTTTATGGAAACAATAATACTGTGGGAAGTCATATAAATTGGGAAAAAGATATGTGGAAACTGAACATATATTTCTCACAACTTCATATATGGACAAAGAACGAAAAATTCCCTTAGTCTTTTAAAAGAGTGGATATTGTGGGGCTATGATATAAAAGCAATGCAAGGGATTGTAGGTTGGGGGTGGATTTTTTTCCCCAGAATGGGAAAAGTAAAGTTACTATTAAAGAATATTCCCATGGAAAGTGGGGTAGATATCTGTAAACAAGAAACAAGGGTATCATAACAAGCTTTGGAAGAAAATTGTACTTTAAAACCATCTTCTTTAAGAAAATTTTGCATCTCTTAAGAGTACATCCCATCCTAGGAGAGGAGTTGTGTTATATTAGTCATTAAGAGTAGTCAGAATTTAAAGTAGTAGTAGGGATCTAAAAGCAGAGATAGGATAGCCTAGTTTTAGTATTGGAATGTGATTGATATAAGGGCAAGTAATCATGGGATAGGACTGGATCTCATGATCAGGGATACCAAGTAACTCTTACCATAAAGCACTTTAAATTAAAAAAATCCCTAATTACATATTGAAACATTTTAAAAACATTTTTTAAAAAAAGTTTTTTGAGTTCCAAATTCTATCTCTTCCTCCTCTTACCCCTCCCTGAGACAGTAAGCAATCTGATATATATATATATATATATACATATACAATCATGTAAAACATTTCCATATTATTTATTTTATACAAGAAGATGAACCCCCAAAAAAGGAAATGAAAAATAATATACTTTAGTTTGTATTCAAGCAACATCAATTCTTTTTCTGGAGGCAGATAGGATATTTCATCATGAGTCCTTTGGGATTATCTTGGATCATCATATTGCTGAGAATAGCTAAGTCATTCACAGTTTTTCATCATTCAGTATTGTTACTCTGTACAATGTTCTCCTGGTTCTGCTCCCTTCACTTTTTATCCGTTTATGTAAGTCTTTCCAAGTTGCCATAAAACACTTCTTATCTTTGTCACTGTTTTCTTCATGAATTGATATTTCTTAGTGTGAAGGCAGCTTGGTGTCACAGTGAATAGAACATGGCCTGGAGTCAAGAAGGCCGGAGTTTAAATTTGAACTCAGATACTTACTGGTTGTGTGACTCTGGGCAAGTCACTTAACCTTGTTCATCTCATTTTCCTCATCTGTAAAATGAGCTGGAGAATGAAATGGCAAATCACTCCAGTGTCTTTGCCAAAAAAAACCCTGAAAGGGGTCAGGAAGAGGGAAGAACAACATTTACTTTTCAAAACCTCAACTAAGATAAAACTTTTCAATTTTATGTAACTAAAATATCCATTTTTTTCTGTTGTGAGGATAGTCCTAATGTCTTCTGCCCCAGCATTTCTTTCAAGCCCCAGTCTGATCCTCCTACCAGTCTACACATATCTTCATCCGGATGTCTCACTATTATTTGGCACACAACATATTCTTTTTTTTCTCCCAGCGATTCATTTAATCAAACAACATATAGAATAATGCACCTCCCATGCACCTATCAGGTTCACAAACCACAGCACTAACAGAGAAGGACACACACACACACACACACACAGAACCCTACATGAACAGCTAAATGCATGTGAAAGGTACATAAGTGGCCAGGGCTGTGAAGTTGCACGGCTATCACTAACACATTTCACTGGTGTCTGCTGGTTGTATTGTCCTTATGATTAGCATCTTGTCTCTGCTCTTTACTTCTATCTACTAGTCTTTAGCTCCTCAGAGTTATCTATTTGTTCTCAGCTCCCATTTACTGATGTGTGCTGGTCTGATCCTGGCAAAGGCATACAGGGCTCTTTTAGCAAATTACTGCAAGAGCTGTGAGCCCCCATACTTAGCCAAGGAAATTCGACATATTCTAAATAACACTTATGTAATAGTAATGAAATTTGAAGATTCTTTTGTATTGCTAAGCTAAGAGGTACTTAGCACCTAGTTTCAAATTAAGCCTTTTGAAAGAAACAGAAGGTATAAACCCCTGTTGCTGATGCAACAGGAAGGAGCTGTACAGGGAGGAGCAATACTGTCTATAAGGAAAAACCCCAGCTGGGAAAGGCAGAATTTCCTGGGAACTTGTGGTGGCAGAGCTTCTTCTGAGAGCCAATTAAGCTGCTGAGGACTTATGAGGGCCAGCTGGAGCTGCCAGAGGAGGCATGACTGTGGTGTCAGTACTTTGTCTGTTTGTGGCTTTGTTAAGCCTTGACTTCCCAGGAATAGAGACTGTGAAGGATTTAAGGTGAACTGGACACTGTGAGCTTCAATGTGGAATAGGAACTGCATGGAGAGCTGGACAAGGAGCTGGGAGCTGTCTGCCTTTGAACCCAGGTGACAGTTTGGTGAAGTCAAGTAGGAGATGGGACCATGGAAGGGAAACCGTGAAAGCTGAAAGCCTCCTCTGAATCAAGATAAAAGACCTCTCTGTGAATATTGAATAGTGAGTGACCCTGATGTGAGGTTTTGCTTTGGGACTCACTTTGGGAAGAGTTGTGTGATTTGGTCACATGAGACTCTGGGTAGCCATTGAGCTCCCCTCCGAACCCCCCATTTTGAAAACCCAGATGTTGGTGCTTCCCTCTCTGGTGACTAACTAGGTATGGATATAATGGTCAGACAGCTGGAAGCCCTGTCTGCTGAATTGTGTTATTTTCTACTGAGTAGTAACTGATGGAATTGTAATTTATTTGTGATTGTGCTTTGTGATTGAATTAAGGACTCTGTGATTGACTAAAGCAATGTACTACCCAGTGGTGGAGTACTTTGACTTTTGTATTTTGTGTCCCTTAAACCTCCTTAAGGATGATTGAATGATTGAGTTACTAAATGATTGAGTGACTAAATGAATGTACTTTGTTCAAAACTATGTGACCATTCTGGTGAAACCTATGTGGCCATTTTAGTGATAAGTTGTTAAATTGCAACATTGTGAATGCTGTACCTTGATTTACTGTGAATATTTTAATCTGATTTGTTATTGAATAACTAGAGTGTTCACTATACTATATAATCAAAACTTTTAAAGCTATTCACAGTAGCATTCTTCTGGAAAGCTGCTCATGTGTGGCTTTACAACTTATCACCTGTTTTATTTACCTTCCCTTTCACAAAACGATCCCCTTTTCAGATCTCCAAATCCCAGATTCCAAATCCCAGTTTCCATGGGTAGTTTCACCATTCTTTTGGTTTCCTAGGCTAGAATCCTTAGAGTCATGTCTGATTCTATCCTTTCTTTCTATCCGTTTATCACCAAGTCATTTATCAATAGGATTTCACTCTGGAAGGGACGTTAGCAATCATTTTGTCAAACTTCCACGTTTTATATATAAGGAAACAGGGAGGGATTGAAGGAGATTGAATAACTTGCCTGAGTCTCACGGCTGGTTTAGGACTAGAGCCATATCTCCTAACTTACAGCTTAGTGTTCTATTTTTCTATTCTCTTCTTTCCCTTAAAGCAGTGGCTCAACTTGTGGGTTATGTTCAATTTGTAACGATGAAAATATACTCTGCATATCAGATATTTACATTACAATTTGTAACAGTAGCAAAATTACAGTTATGAAGTAGCAATGAAAATAATATTATGGTTGGGGGGTTACCACAACATGAGGAACTGTATTAAAGGGTCATGGCATTAGGAAGGTTGAGAACTGCTGCCTTAAAGAATGTCTCTGATATGTCCTTTCCTTTTAATTTCCATTGCTGTCAAGCTTATCCATGGAGCATGTCATGTTATTTATGTGTATGTCTCAAAGCACACAGCACAATGTTGTGTACACATTAGGAGCTCAATATGTTTGTTGCCTGAGTGGGGTGGGGAGTAAGAGGGGGGGAAGGAGGGCATCAGGTAAGGTTCTGTCTGTAATAGTGCAGGTAAACGTTTTTTATGTTAGAAACTGCTTCATCACCCCATCTTTCTGTCAATAGTAGCAGCAGGAGGAGAGAACATTAAATATTGCTCAGTATTTTAATGACATCAATGCGTATTTAGTCAGGTAAAGTACAGTGTGTAGCCATCTCCAGAGTAAAAGATTATTTGTACTTTAGATCCATTTTCAGGGTTTATACTGTTTACCCCAGGAGACTCTCAGAGATGGTTAAGCCATTCTACAGAGGTGAGATCCCTTACCTATTCAAATTCATCAACAGGGGTTACTTAGTATTTTGAGCCCTGGTTGTTTCCATCAAATTAAATGAAGAGAGATTTGGTTGATCTGGGGGTAATTTGTAACTTTTGCTCTATTAGTGAGAATACACAGAACTGATCCTATACCAGTTGGGTTTGAGGGGCAGCAGGCTGAAATGGGGCTTCTCCAGATCCTCTCTGACATCTGAATGAACTGCTTAGATGGCCAATCTGGCCCTGATTGGAGGGATGCGGCATGGGGTAGTAGTTGGAAGTAGGGGCAGGTGGAAGAGGTGGGGGGTTGGAGAAAAAGAGTGCATAATATTACAAATCTTACAGAATCCCTACCTCTATCATATCCTGTAAAGCTTGCCTGAGAGTTTCACTATTTTTGGTAATTTGAGATGATGGCTCTAGGTCTATTTCTAGGGGTTGGCCTGCATTTGACTTTACATTTTATGTGAGTGCATCCTGGCACCTGGCAATTTCTGAAAACAAACAAGAGAACAATTACTAGGAGAGAGTGAGGAGAGAATCCATCAGCAGCCGCTCACTCCCACCTTCCCATCCCTCTGCCCATTATCAAGTCATAGACCATAATTGGAAGGTAGAGGCAGCCAGCTGTATTTACCCAGCATAAAGTTATACAAATAACAAGCATTAAACAAGAAACATTGCCCCAAATGAACATTAACCAAAGAATAACGCTGAGCTTGCTAGTGTTCAGCTCTTTTCAAGCGAGAACAGCACTGCACTCCACGAGGCTGGAGTTCTCTTGCTCATTTGTGACAGTTGCATTGCCACTTATTCACCCAGGCAATCAACACCTGAGGCTGCTCCCCCACAGCCCAGGGGATTAGTCCAAGGCCCTCTACCTTCGGGGAAAAAAAGGGGCTTTCAATAAGAGCCTCAGGAGAGAGACTGACACCCCTCTGATCTCAATGAAATCCTCAATTGGAGCCACAGGTAACCTGTTATCAAAGCATTATTCTTTAATCCCTGGCCTTAGGTGTTGGAGGCCCAGTCTGCATGGGCAAAGTCGAGCAAAAAGTTAAGTGCTCTATTCACCGACTTTGATGAAAGGAAACATCCAGTCTGGTCAATTCATAGTCCTCTGGTCATTACCAGTTAGAAGCATTCTTGCCTCTGTTCTGTTTTGTGTGTTCAAGGAGGCACAGCTACCTAAGTGCCTTCAGGGATCCCTGTGGACTCTGGTTTGGAGGCAGAGCTGTCTGGCCCAACTGGAATGGCCCCTTTGAACTGACAGATCCCGAAAATGAGACCTTGGGAACAGCCAGGTTTGCTTTACATTTTCCTCATGTTTTACTACTGTGTTCACCTGGGTATTCTTGCCAGTAATGACCCTGTACAGATAAGATAAACAAATTCAAAACAAAAAGGACCTTTGTCTAAGGTTGTTACATCCTGTTTAGCCTAATGAAGAATATCTGAAGATTTGCCTGTCAGTCAGACTGGTCAGAATCATCTCTAGACATGAAAGAGTTGACTCCTTCCTCACATGGCACACCTTCTTCCTTTTCTCCTGCCAGAATTTTATGGCAATAGATGCTACAGGGTTTAGAATTTTGTTTTGATGTTATCCCTATCTTTAAGATGTTTGTAATTTCTAGATCAGTAGAGAACAGCATTGCCTTTTCCAAAAAAATTTCAGTAATGTCTTAGTTTACGTCACTTAACCTCTTTGAACCTCGGTTTCCCCAGTCTCAGTTTTCTGTAAAATAGGGCTAATAATAGCATCTACCTTGCAGGATTTCTTTAAAGATCAACCAAGGTAGCACATGTGAACCACTTTGCAAACATTAATGTGCTATATAAATGCTAACTCTTATTAATGTGTCCATATTATAAATAAAGCAGGAGCTCATCACTCTGAGAAAAAGAGGACTCAAAAAATCTCATATAAAAAGAATTCCCTTTTTGTGTCTAAGGATAATGTTTGTTGGTATCTCCCTGTGTAAGAACTATCCTGTCAGATGGCTCTCTTCTCTCTCCTCTCCTGAACTCCAAACTCCAGGCAGGTGTTTTTCATTAACTTCCAACTGCACAGTTCAGTTTAGCCATGCTTAGGGAAGCTTACAAATTGTCTCTAGTTGAGGTAAGGCATTTTTTCCAGTTACAAAGGTCTACGTTACCATTATGCCTAGAATCTCAATCTCTCTCTCTCTCTCTCTCTCTCTCTCTTTCTCTCTCTCTCCCTCCCTCTCTCTTTCTCTCCTTTTCTCTCTCTGTCTATGTGTATATATGTATGTATACATATATATGTAAGTATGTATATCTTTTCCTAGCTTTTCTGCCTCTTTGCTTGTGCTATTCTCCCCATTTGGAATGCACTCTCCTGACTTGTCCATTTCCATCTTTTCAAATCCAATTGAGTCTTTTTTTTTTTTTTTGCTTTTTGGAGGGCAGTTGGGGATTAAGTGACTTGCCCAAGGTCCCACGGCTAGTTTTTGTGTTAAGTGTCTGAGGCCGGATTTGAACTCAGGTCCTCCTGACTCCAGAGCTGGTGCTCTACTCACTGAGCCACCTAGCCGCCCCTCCAATTGAGTCTTAAAGAGCTAGGTCAAATATGAACTTCTATAACGCCTGAAATGGTAGTTTTTCATCTAGGTTCCTAGCTATATTTCCACAGATTCTGTGATATCTGGCCCCAGAGGAAACTTTTCTGCTAGTGGTAAAGCAGCTTGACTGGCCCCATCTGGCAGCCACAGTCCAGCAGCTGAACAGCCTTTCCAGTCTAGTCCAGCAGCAGCCAAACTCAGTGAGGAGCCAGAGCTATAGATGAGTGACCTGCTTTATTCAGCCCAGAAGTGGATTTATCCATCTAGCTGGGACATCATGCCCTATGAGGAGCAAGCCTAGCTAAGATGCAGTCCATCCAGTGGAAATGCCATACACTCTGAGGAACTATCCTAGGTGAGCAGCAGAGCAAATCATCCATGACAGATGCAGCAACCTTCCTGAGAACACTGGAAAAAGAAAGGACACTGAAATGCTGCAGTTTGGGAGTTATGAATTAGCTTGGCCAAGGGCACCTCACTATCATTGTACTTTAATGTACCATACTACTACTGTTCATGTTTATTCTCCTCCCCACAGATTTTGTGTTTATGGGAGAGAATGTCCATGATGTTGGGGGAAATGTTTTATAACTACAAAACATTTGTAGTTTTCTTGTTATGCTATTTGAATAAAGAACTGATGCTACTGGCTGATTATAAAGAGAAAGCACACTAGTCAGGGCTCATGAGCTGTTGTTAGGATAACCATCCACATATTTACCCCTAGAAAGTGGTAGAAAATACTCCTGTGGCATCACCGTCTTCCAGTATGAATAGGGATTGGGCTAGTCAACTTCTCAAGGAGGGATGCATTATATCATCATGATAAAAATCTCACGTTTATCATATTGGGTATTAAATATATGTACCTTTGATGAACAATCTGTTTTTTTCAAGTCTAGCCTTGATTATAGCCCATACGTTTTCAGTGTGGTTTAAATCAAACAAAGGGCACTGAAACATATTTATCTTTATCTTCTGTATATGTGACATGGTACAAAGTCTCTATTACTACCATCTCTATTTGGGGGTTTCTGAAATTCAGGAACAATTTTGCTTCTTAGTGTATCAATATATTTAATATACTTTATCATTCCCTCAGAGAGGAAAAGGACTTCAAGGCTTTCTGGAAGTAAAAAACAATAATACTTCAAACAATTTTTTTGGGTGAGTGTTTTATAGTCTGATAAGTATGCCCAGACCTTAAAGATTCACCTGGACTTCTAGCAGTGGTTTCAGTATAGCTGTGGATGAAAAATTCATGTTTCAGCAGCAAAAATTACCCTTTTCCACTCTTCAGTGTTTACATTATTTTGTCCATGATAAGCACACAAATATTTTTTCTTTAATACCAAAAGTTAGCAACTATTTTTTTTACAGGTCTATTTACTATTCTTTACATTTCAAAACATTATGCTACAGAAAAATAAATAACAGCTTCTACATCTTCCAGGTCCCTCTGAAGGTCTTTGCTTGGGTTCCCCCCCACCCCCCATCGAAGAATAATTAGGCTGTTTTGCAGTAATAGTTTTTGAGTTCTTGTTCTTTTTTTGGTTTTGATTGTACTTTCTTTTATGCTTCAGTTTAATTGATCTTATCTCATTGTGGACTTGAATAATTCTTGAAACACTTGACTTCCCCATACCAGTCGCTTCTGCAATATCTCTAATAGACCTTGAAGTATACTATTTAAGAGCTACCACCTTCGTGTGTTTCCTTAGTCTGAAATCCATTCTTAGCCACAGAATTTAAAACAAGAGAGCAATGAAATACATTTCCATAAATTGGATTCTAACACGTGACTGACAGAGAACTATATATAAAGGAAGAAAAGCTACCATGATCTGATTTCATCTGGTCAAGGTCAGATTTCCTAGGAAAGAAACTTCAAGAGCTAAGCATCAAGTGCAAAGCCTCTTCCAACCATTATAATAATGAGTAATGGAAATTAAGACATCTTTGGGGTTTTGTCTTACAACCATGAGATTAATAAAAATGAAAGAAGAAAATAGTATATGTTGGAGGGATTATGGGAAGACAGGCACAATAGAGAGATATAAATTACTTCAGTTCTTTGGGAAAACAATTTGACATTATACTGCAAAAGTCACTAAGCCATATATTTGGCCCAATGATGCTACTTCTAGGCATATACCTTAAGGATTTCAAAGACAAGGGAAAATACCTAATTTATATAAAAATATTTGTAGCAACACTTTCTGTGTTAGTAAAGAACTGGAAGCAGCATGGGTGCCAACACTTTGAAGAATTATAGAACAAAATATGATATAGATCACAGGGCCTGGAGTCAGGAAGACCTGAGTTCAAATTCAGACTCCAACACTTACTAGCTGTGTGAGCCTGGGCAAATCACTTGACCCTATTGGCCTCAGTTTCTTCATCTGTAAAATGAGCTGAAGAAGGAAATGGCAAACCACTCCAGTATCTTTGCCAAGAAAACCCCAAATGGGATCACAAAGAGTCAGATTGGACTCAACAACTGCAACAACTCAATGGAGAGGTGTTAGACTATACAAGTGTGGAACAAAGCATACCTTATCAGATATGGCCAATGTGTTGATTTGTATGCTTAGCTAAGCTTTGTTGCAATGGAAGATTTTCATGGTGTGAGGTGGTGGTGAGTCACTGGGAATTGACAGCAATATTAAAGAAAAAAGAGCATCAACAATCCATTTAGTTATTCATAGAAAAAAAGGAGAGTGCAACAATATAATTTAATAACATCCAGTTACTTGTCTCTTGAGAAATGAGGTTTTACTTATCTCAGGAAATAATATAGTCTGTCCTTGCTGAATATAATCCAAAGAATATGGGTTTTCATGGTGTCAGGATCTGCTCCCCTTTATCCTTCTCTCTGAAGCATTAAAGATTTCCTTGCCTTTGGCTTTGGCCATGTGAGGGTGCCTGGGCTAAAGAAACAGGAAATCATCCAAGTGATGTAAGGATTAAAGTGGATCCAGGATTTCAACTCCCTGACTACTTGTTATAGAAATCAGATTATATGCCTCAAGAATTAGAGAAAAAAAGAAACAAGCAAAAAGTGCCACAGTCCATGACTCTACATATAACGCCCAATATTTTCCCATTAAAAAAGTTCGGTATGAGTCAGCAATGTGATGTGACAGCTGAACAAGGTAATATGATCTTGGGCTACATGAAGAAGGCTGTTGCTTCCCAGAATAAGACAGTGATGGTCCCCCTGTGTGCTCAGCACTGGTCAGATCACATCTGGAATAGTGTATTCCTTTCTAGTCCCACAGTTTGAGGAGTGTCCAGAGAAGGGCAAAGAGGAAATGGAAGGACCTTCACTTTGTGTCCTTTTCAAAGGACTTGGGGACTTGTAGCCTGACAAAAGGATGCTCAAAAGAGCTGCAAAGCTTGCTTTCAAGTGCTCAAAAGATTATCTTGTGGAAGAAGGGTTAGTCTTGTTCTGTTTGGGCCCCAATGGAAGGATGGGAAGCAATGGGTAGAGGCCAAAAAGAGGCAAACAAGTTTGATGTAAAGAGAAACTTCCTAACCATTAGAAGCATCTGAAAGAAGAATGGGCTGTCTCAGGAACTACTGAAATCCTTCTGATTCAAGGATTTCAAGCAGAGCCTGGGTAACCACTTCTGGGTATGAGTTTGACTACATTGGCATTGAAGTTTCTTCTGAGTCTGTGATATATGAAATGAATAAATTAAAAAGGCCAGGGTGTGTGTGGAATCCACCCCCCCATAATCTACAGGCATTACTTTCAGCTCATCAATAGGACCTGCTTGTTCTCCTCAGGACCAATTGTTGTTCTTGCCATTAGCTGTTAGAAGATGCAAAATTGCTGGATTTGTATTCTTTACACAGCCAACATTTTGCACCCTGGAGCCAAAGGATGGTCTGTTGCAAATGAATGTACTGATCTTTCACCAAATCTCCACCATGATCTTGCTCCCTCACCACTATCAAAGGCTCTCTACTATGTGTGTTTTACAGTTCTTAAGCATTTAATACAGTTGATCACTCTTTCATCCTGCATAGTTTTACTGAGTATGGGTTTATCAAGTCTTTGTTCCTAATAATTACTCCCCAACTGACGCTTTCTTATTCCTCTGTCCCCAAGATTTGTGTCTTGGGCCTTCTGGTCTGTTGACTATAGACACACTTTCCCTTTATGATTATTTACCTTCACAGTGTCTTCTGTTACCAATGCCCAGATCTCTCTCTCCCTCATCCAGTCAGTTTTGTAATTCCATGAGTAATCTGTAGTTCTAAGTGAGCACTCAGCCTAAGGGTGGCCCTCAGTTTGTTTTAGAAATTTGTAAGCTCAAAACTCATTGTGGGGGTGAAAAGTTAGAGAAGTGGAGGAAAGCACGCTGGATTTAGAGTCAAAAGACCTGGGTTGGAATTTCTGCTCTGCTTCTTGTGAGCTGTGTGGCCTTAGACAAGTCACTCAATATCTCTGAGCCTCAGTTTCCTCATTTAGAAAACTGTATGTGTGTAGGGTAGACGATTCCAATAGAATGTAAACTTCTCAAGTGCAGGCACTGTTTCTTTTGGGTCTTTGTATCTTAGCACAGTGCCTGGCACATGTTAGATACTTGCTGACCTCTCTTTGCCTGCAATCATAAACCACAATCAAATTAGTAAACACTGAAACTGTTTGGTGTCAAAGTATTCCCTCATGTGATGAGTGTCCCTTTTTGCTCACCAGTCTGTGTTGCCTCCCTGTTAGAATGTAATAACTGTCTTTGCTACTTTATCATGCTTGTCACATAGTAAGCACTTAATAAGTTCCTGACTCATTCATTCTTGTTGGATTGTATTAGATTGTATCTTCAGTAGTTGTTAGAACATCTCAAAATATCTTAACACCTTTTCAGGATCAACAGGGCTAAAACATAACCTATCCCCCTCTTTATCTCCATCTGCAGCCTTTCTAATGACCATGGTCATATAGAAAAGACATCTTACATGCACTGGACAGAGATCTGATTTTAGAGTCAGAGCACCTGGGTTCACATCCCCACATCAGTGCTTAACACCTCTGTCATATTGGGCAAATTGCTTAACTTCTCTGGGACTGAATTTTTCTTCAAACTGTGCCCTGGCCTTTCTCTACCATGTCCCCCAAATTCCTTTATCCTGGAAACTCACTTCAGTCCTGGAATTCATGTTTTGGAAGTGCCCCTCCCATCGCCCCTCTAACTGAGTAGCCTCTCTGAGAACCTCCGTTTAAGGAAAGTAACCAGACCCGTCATGCTTTAGTCTTCTCTCGGCTGCCCTCTGAACTGTCTCTACTATGAAGGAAGCACACGGATAACTCCTGCTTCCATTCTAGCTCCCTTTTATGGGCTGTCTTCCCCAATTAGAATGTAAGCTCCCTGAAGGCAGGCTTTCTCTTTCCTTCTGCTTATGTTTCCAGTGCTTAGCACAATGTCTATCGCATAGTTAGTGCTCAGTAAATACTGACTAACCAGCTTAGTTCTTCATCTGTGAGTTGGTTGCTTATCATTCTTTGTTCTTGAAGAGGACCAAAATGAGGGTGTTGGACCAGAGGTCTTCTTAGACACCTTCCAGTCATCTGGATCGTAAGTCTATGATCCTATAATCCATGCACCTGTTCTCTATCTCACCTTTTCCTTGATTAATCACTCTAGAGATGGAAGGAACTTGCCATTTAGTCAAATAGATGAAGAAA
Source organism: Pseudocheirus occidentalis (assembly GCA_028646575.1). Classification (NCBI taxonomy): domain Eukaryota; kingdom Metazoa; phylum Chordata; class Mammalia; order Diprotodontia; family Pseudocheiridae; genus Pseudocheirus; species Pseudocheirus occidentalis. Next base: position 265,941,553 of record CM053594.1, read on the forward strand.
ACAAGGCCCATGCAGGTCAAGTGACTTGCCCAAGCTCATTCTAGTAGGTAGTAAGTCAAAGTTGGGATTTGAACCCAAGTCCACTGACTCCAAAACCGTATCTCTTTCTATTGCACCACAATAGTGACTCAGCCTACTAGGACCTTCTTTTCTCTTGCTTGACATTGTTTTTTCTGCCATTTAAGTCAATCCTGAAATCTCTCCTCTTCCAGGAAGCTTTTCATGATTTATTAAATAACTGCCTTAGCTCTACCCTGTCTAGAGTTGGCAAGATTCGATCCTTCTATAGTTCCCCAATCATGCTATTGTTTGTTGAATTTGATCACTGTCTATTAAAATGGGCATACAAAACCAATGTTTGCTCTCCAACCCTGAAAAAACTTTGCTCTCCCCCTTAAATTACACATGTATGTGAAGTACAATTTTTAAAGCCAAGCATAGCTTTGTTGCTGTTGTTGAGTTGTTTGTCATATCTGACTCTTTGTTACCACATTTGGGTTTTTCCTGGCATGTTTTGTCATTTCCTTCTCCAGCTCATTTTACAGATGAAGAAACCAAGGTAATAGGGTTAAGTGACTCGACCAGGAGCACACATTTTTTAAGAGTCTGTGGTCAGATTTGGACTCAGGAAGAGAATTCTTCCTGACTCCAGTCCTAGCACTCTATCTGCTGGGCCACCTAGTTGCCCAAGCATAGCTTACAGACAGTAGTTATTTTATTTTGCTGTACCATGCATAATTATGGAATGAGGATGACATGGGTTTGAATCTTGCCTATGACAAGTATTAGTTGTATGAATGACCCTGTAGGATTAAATTACCACCTCCATATACTAACTCAAAAACCTCTCTAGCATTTATCATAGGCAGATTGCTGTCTGCACCAGGGGAAGGAGTTCTTAAGCAGCAGTTCTTTATATTACGCTGAGGAGTCATAAGCCCTTTTGGTATTTGTCTCTACTGTGACACTGTTTTAGATTAAAATTTGAGTTTTGCTACATCATACTTTGTCATTAGAAACTTCATTTTCAGAGGGAGAAATAGTATACAAGGCAAGTGCATAGATTATGGGAAATCAAAAAGAAAGTACAAGAATTACACAAGAATATAACAGTACCTGCTGAATTGTGTCACGCGTTTCAGAAAACATGAAATAGAATAGAGAGAAGGATTTACTTGGTGAATTTATCCTTAGGAAGAGTGGTTTCTGTGTCTGAGAAGAATCTGATCACAACTAGACAAATGAGTAGTATTCAGGAATAAATCTTTTGTGGCAAAAGTGAGGCCAGCCCCTCTTTTATTTTCACTGGAAGACTTGGGAGGAGAACCTTCAGTTCTTCTTCTCTTGACTAGTTAATCTGAGGAAGAACTCCTGATATGGAAATTCTTTTCCCTAATGCCAGTTGCTGATTGATTATAATATATATTCTGTCAATATATATTATATTAATACATCTATCTATATATTATATATAATATGATATAATGTAATGTAATGTAATATAATGTAATATAATATAATAGAATGTAATATAATATAATATAATGTAATGTAATGTAATGTAATGTGATGTGATGCAATATAACATAACATAACATAACATAACATAACATAACATAACATAACATAACATAACATAACATAGACAGCTAGGTGACACAATGGATAGAGTGGTGGGCCTGGAGTCAGGAAGACTCCTCTTCCTGAGTTCAAATCTGGCCTCTGACATTTACTAGTTGTGTGACCCTGGGCAAATCACTTAACCCTGTTGGCCTCAGTTTCCTCATCTATAAAACAAGCTGGAGAAAGAAATGGCTAACTACTCTAGTAACTTTTCTGAGAAAACCTTGAATGGGGTCATAAAGAGTAAGAAATAACTGAACAACAAATAGTCTTATAGAATTGCTTGGCACATTGTTGAGAGATCCAGTGATTTTCCCAATCATGGTAATGGAGCCATTATGTGTCAGAGACAGTATTTTAATCCAGATTTTCTTGACTCCAAGAGCATCCCTCTAACTACCATGCCACACTGCCTTTTGTGCCTGGTTCTATCATGACCAATACATTTTGAGGTAATTGCACTACTTTGCTGTAATAAAACATAGTCACCAACTCACAACCACAATGATCTGTTTCTCATAAAACTTTCTGACTTGTCCTCAATAGCAGAGATAAAAATAACTTTGTAGAATTGGTTTCATGAATTAGATCTTTGAAGTTCTGTATTTCAGTCCCATTTCACTTTATATGCCTTATAGGTTTGGCAAATTCTTACGTAACAGTCCTGCTGATCATGTTTGGTCTTCTAGACATTCTGACATTTTTACAAGGTAATATTAATAAAATGTTGAGAAAATAACAGTAGCTCAAAATGATATGTTTCAGGTTTTAAAAACTATTTTCCTTGAGTTCTATGGGATAGGTAGCCTGCCAGTCAGTCAACTAGCTTTTCCTAAGCACCTAACATATGCTTGATACTATGCTAAGTACTGGGGATACAATGATGGGAAAAAGAGAGTCCTTCAAGGTAGTACAAGCTTTATTATTCCTATTTTATGAAAGAGGAAAGAAAGGATGAATTTAATTAATTTAATCTCTGTTTATAGAGATAAAATTACTTGTATAGGGCTATTCAATTAGTTACTTCCAAACCTAGGTCTTCTGAATCCAGGAATTGGGAGGATCTTATCAGGAAATTTGCTGCCTCTTTGCTGTAATTTTCTTATATCCCTATGTATTTATCTTTATTAATTTATCTTTATATTAATTTATCTATCTATATTTATTTACATATATTCCATTAAAGTATTCTGCCTCATATTGGTGAGAAGGTGACCTTCAGTTATGCCATGGGAACACACCTTCAGGTTGGGTAGGTTTCCAGTACAAACCAGTTACAAAGCATCATCTGAGAACTAGCCTCGCTAAATTAGCTCATTGACTAAAGGTTAATGAATGTTTCTGGCTACAACAATACATAAAACTGTATTCAAAGGTATAAAGGGGTTGCTATTTGTAGAGGGGGTATTCATACTGATGTAGGATTTAAGATCGTTGAGGTCAGGGATTATGAATTCATTCATTTTTGTCTTTATGCCTTTAGCACCTAGTAAAGTGCCTGGCACATACATGATAGGCACTTAATAATAATCGACTGATTAATCAGTGATATCATTATTTTTTTCTTCTCTCACAATAGATAACTAAATACATCAATTTTGTTTTTCTACTTTCATATCTTATGTATTCTGGTCACACAGTGACCTTTAAAAGGTGCTAGTATTCTTATAACAATTAAAGACTTAATATAGGGAGTAAATATTTATAATTCAATTTTTAAATTTTGTGTAAGAAAAAATGAATTAAAATGTTGATAGGAGTTATATGTAAATTGTAAGTGAAAGGATCCAGTTGGCATTTGAGCTGTTAGTTCAGATGTGAGTTGTTTTTTATTTGGTTTGATTTCAGGTGGTTTTTTGCTACTTTTTTAAAGGGACTTTTTACATCTCTTTCTCTCAGTCCCAATCAAAAGAACACTTTTGCCAACCTGAGATATCTGGTTTTTCTGCCTCAATAAAAATAAAAACTGTTTTTCTAAATGATCACATTTTTCAGACTTTTACTGAACAAGACTTTTTAGCTGTTCTTTTAAGTGTAATATGTTGGGTTAGCTTTTAACAAAATATCTTTGTTTCCTTAGTGAGTAAAAAGAAATATCTTTCTAAAAGCAAAAAATCAGACTAGTAATGAGATTCCATCAAAGAAGACATATGTTTCTACTTACTAACTCATCTTAGATTAAACTATAGGCAGTGACCACTATGTCCCGTGGCCAAATGGCAGAAACTGGAAGATACCCCTATCTTTTCTTGACATTATCCCCCAGGTTGTCAGAAATGGGAGGGGACATTGACAGTTAACTATTCCCCCTAGACTTACTTGTCCCTTTCTCCTACTCCCCTTCTCTTCTTTCACTTTCCTCTTTACTTCTTTTCCTTCCTTCTGCCACTTCCTAGCTTATCAACCATTGTGGCAGAGAGGAAGGAAATGAGGGAAGGACAGAGGTGGGGAAATAATAATATCTAGCATTTACACAGTGCCTACTATGTGCCAGGCACTGTGCTAAGCATTTTACACATATGTCATTTGCTCCTCGCAACTATAGGAGGTCAATGATATTATTATCCCCATTTTACAGATCAGGAAACTGAAACAAACAGAGGTTAAGCAATTTGACTAGGGTCACACACAGCTAGTGTCTGAAGCTGGATTTGAACTCATTTTTTCCTGGCTCCAGGTCCAGCATTCCCATCTACTGTGCTCCTTAGCTCCATACTCCTCTTTATTATTCTAGCCTTAACTTTAGCCCTTTCCCCCTATTTACTGTCCCCAAAACTCTTAGTCTTCTCACCATCTAGTCACATAGGGAAGTCCTGGGTCCCAACCCCTTTACACTGCATTTGGCTTTTGTTTCCTTACTCCAGAAGCCTCAGTGGGTAGAGCCAAGAAGTGGACTGGAATCAAGAAGACTTCAGTTGAAATTTCTTCTCAGACACCTACTTTGTGACCCTGGGCAAATCACTTAACCTCTGTCTGCCTCAGTTTCTTCAACCATAAAATGGATATGAGAACGCCTACCTCCAAGGGTTGTTTTTGAGAAACAAATGAGATAATATTTGTAAAAGTGCTTAGCGTAGTGTTAGGTACATACTAATGGATTTAATAAATGCCTGTTTCCTTCTTTCCATCTACCTTCCTTACTCCCTAATCCTTAAGAGTTCTTCGCTGAATAATCTACATCATGTTTCAGATCCTTATTCCATTCCTGGGAAGGCTTTTGCTGATGTAGTATGAGGGAGTATCCCTTACCTCACTTTCATACTCATGGTTTACAATCCCTAGAGAGTGGTGACCCCTTGTGAGAGTTCTCCATAAAATAGTCTTCTAGGTAAACATGTTTGGCATTCAGGCTACATGGTCAGCCAGTGGAGTTGTGCCCTGTGCATTAGAGTTTGAATGCTTGGCCGTTCAACTTGAGAGAGGACCTCAGTGCCCAGTATCTTATGTTGCCAAGTAATCTTCAGAATCTTCCTAAAACAATTAACATGGAAGCAGTTCAATTTTCTGGCATGGCGCTGGTAGACTGTCTAGGTTTCACAAGTACCCAGCAATAAAGTCATCACAATGCTTCTGTAGACCTTCAGTTTGGAATGCAGCCTAATACCTCTTTTCTCCTACCCTCCTACCTTCAAAGCCTCCCAAACACTGATGTAGTTCTGGCAATGCATGTGTTAACTTCATCATGTATATGGATATCCCTGGAAAATATAATGCCAAAGTAAGTGAACTTATCCACAGCTTTCAAAATTTCTCCATTTATTATAATCAGTAGTTCCATATATGAATGGTGTGATGTTAGCTGGTGGAGAGACTCTGGTTTATTTTTGGTGTTGATTATTAGGCCAAAATTAGTGCAAGCAACAGAGAACCAATCCATACTCTGTTGCATCTCAGTCTCACAGACTGCATTGAGTACACAATCATATGTGAACAAAATATCATGCACCAACTCTCCCTCCACTTTAATCTTGGCTTGTAGCCTTTTCAAGTTTACATCAAATTTACCATCAGCATGGTAGCTGACCTCGGAGCTATTTTTGTCATCATTGAAGGTATCTGACAACATTATGGAAAACATCATACTAAAAACATGGTAGCCTGCTTCACTCCATTGGTGACTGGGGAAGTATGAGAGCATTGTCCTTTATCCAGAAGCTATACATGCATGCCATCATGAAACTGGCCTAGAATATTGATGAATTTCTCCAGGCATCCAAATTTCACCATGATCTTCCACAACTCCGGACAGTATCAAAGGCCTTAGTCAATCCAATGAATGTTGTGTACAGCTTTCTGCTTCTGGAATTTCTCCTTGAACTGTTGAACAATGAACACCATATCAATCATTCCTTGGCCCTTTCTGAAGCCACACTGACTCTTGAGTAGATGTAGCACCAACACAATATTCACAGTGCTGCTGATCACTGTAAATATGCTGGCATAGTGCTCAATCACAAATATAACAGACTCTCCACATAGAAGACAGAAGCAACTTTATTCCAACTCCAGAAAACTGAATCCCCAAACCAGTAAGGTGAGCCCATCATAGTAGCAGAGAAGTTGATAAGCCATAACAGCACAGAGAACCATAGCATCCTTTAGCCTTCCCACAAACCAACATTTACTCCCAAGTCTGTCTCCCTTAGATGCATCCTGTCCTCCCTCCAGGGTCTAACTGCTCTGACTCCCAGATTCCTGTGGGCTCTGCTCTACCCTTCAGCAAACTCCTCCCACCACAGGCTCCATGTGATTACATTCAGTTTATTAGGGGGCAGGGTATATCTTCAAAGCAGGGAAAGTGTTCAAATTCCCTTAGGTTTATTAAGAGTCAGGGGAGATCTTCAATTCCTATTACCATTACAGTAGGTTACCATCCTCCAGGTGAAGGTCAGTCGATTAAGGAGGACTCTGGCAGAAACCTTGCCAGCAATGACTAAGAAAGAGACTCCACTCTGTGCTTGTCATAGGACGCATTTCTTTTATGGAGACAGATGCTGGTGGCATCCTGAGGATAACGTCCTCTCGCCGTATAACTCAGAAGATTTCAGTCAGCTTTTGTATCAACAGAGGACCTCCTGCTTTGTAGATCTCTGCTGGGACAGAATCAATATCAGGTACTTTACCATATGAGAGGAGCCCAATGTCATTCAAACCATTTCTTAAGTTAAAAGTTCAGCTAGAGAGAGACTGACTTCCCCCTGAGGTATACGGTTAATGGCTTCACCGTTGATTGATGGTCTGCTGAGAATACCATAAGGAAGTGTTCAGCCCATCTTTCTAGGATCAAGTCTTTATCACTGATCAGTGTGATTCTATCAGTGCTAAGTAGTTGAGCTGTACCAGAGGTCTTTGGCCCATAAATAGTCTTTAGGGCATGTTAGAAGCACTTTGGATTGGCATAAAACTGAATTTCATCTACCTTCTTCCTGAGCCAAGAATCCTCCATCTCTCTATGCTTCATTTGTTCTTTACTTAAGATGCGGTGAAATGCTGCCTTCTTAGAGACAGATGAATTATGCTGCTGGTAAAACCTGTGGAGTTCTTGTTTTCTGTTTAGCAGCTTCTGAATTTCTCCATATTTTCGTCAAACCAGTCCTGATGATTGTGAGTGGTCTGGCCCAGATAAGCAAATGCAGTGCTGTACAACATGTCTTTGAAAGCTGCCCATTCCTTTTCTGCTTTATCATTGCTAACTGTGTGCTGACTCAGCTTTCCCTCCAGGCCAGTAATAAACTGTTCATGTGTGGAGAAGTGCTCTAATCTGTTGAAGCTCCTGACAGTCATTTTACCTTGGACCTGCCACTTTTGTTGAATGTGAATATTTAGCTTGGAGAAGTTAAGTCTATGATCAGTCCAGTACTCTGTGCCACACATGGCCTTAGTCACTCTCACAGCCTGCCTGTCTCTTCTCCTCACAATGATGTAGTCTATTAAATGTCAGTTTGCTGCATTTTGGTAAGTGGAAGGCAATACTGGTGGTCATGAGACAGACAAGCCTTCAGTGGTAAGTGACCATTGCTGTTGCTGTTTCTGACTCCATCCCTCCCAAGGACTCTGTGACTACTCTAGTGTTAACTCGCTGATGGGGTTGAGGATGTCAGTTACTTTCAAACTGGCTTAGCCCACCTGCTGAAACAATTTTTCTGGGGTGTGGCTGTTGCACATGCTATAACTTCTCGGAACTGCAGGTAAAAGTTGGGTGGCAGGCGGACACCAAAGGCAGCTGAGCAGCCCTGAAAATGGCTTGTCAACCCTCATACCAGAGGTGCTAGTCCTCCCTGAACTCTCCATAGACCCTGTTCACTTCCTTTGGTCTGAAACCCAATAACCATATTTTACATAATCATGCTTTTGAATGGTGCAAATTTGAATACAGGTAATCATTGCACAGGATTCCTTATTTGCACTAATCAGGACTTAGCAGTACTTATTTCTGCAAATGTATATGATGATAAAATGTAAACTCCTTGAGGGCAGGGACTACCTGTGCCCCACACAACAACCTTTGATTTTTGTATCCTCAGAACCTATCAGAATACCTGGAACATGGGTATATAATGCTTGTTATTTGATATTTTTTTTAAAACTACAAAAAAAGAAAATAAAAAATTTGTATAAAATATCACATTCTTGATGGACATTTGTCTGGGGAAAACAGTATATGATGGGGATCTGCTTGAGAAAGAAAGGTCAGGTGACTTGTGAATTCTGAGAGGAATAACATGTAGCACGTTGCCTTTCTTCACCAGTCATTTGTTTCTTCGCATATTGACTTCCTGTAAAATATTAAACACACCCAGCACCTAATACACTCTTTACAATCCAAGCAGTACTTGATGAAAAAATTAACTGTGCAGTATTCCAATCACTGCATATAATAGTCAAAACTTGTGTTTGATTGGATAAATAGGGGGCAGCTAGGTGGTGCAGTGAATAGAGCACCAGCCCTGGCATCAGGAGGAACTGAGTTCAAATGTGGCCTCAGACACTTGACACACTAGCCATGTGACCTTGGGCAAGTTACTTAACCCCTATTGCCCTCCAAAAAAAAACAAGCAAAAAAAGGAAAGAATTTTGATTTGATAAATAGTTCATCCCTGTCTACATCTGCAAAAAGTGGCATTTCTTTCCTGGCATTTACATGGTGCTTTAAGGTTTGTAAAATGCTTTACAAATATTATGTCATTGGATCATCACAATAGCCCTATGAGGTCGGTGCTGTTATTATCCCCATTTTACACATGGGGAACTGAGGCTTAGAAAAACTAAACAACCCACCCAGGGTCACACAGCAAACAAGTATATGAATCAAGATTTTAATTCAGATCTTCCTGCTTTTACTCCCCTCCCCCATATCGCCTAGCCACCTCTATTAGCACCCTAGGTAGAAACTGATGAGGTGCCACATTTCCATTCTTTGGGCAAGACTTATGTCTTATACAAAAAGACTTATGTCTTATACAGCACAGTGGGATGGGCATGGAACTCGTAGGAGCTGAGTTCAAGATCCCAGCTTTGGCACCTATTATCTGAGTGATGACCTTGAGCAAGTAATTTCCCTCTTTGGCCTCACTTTTACCATCTATAAAATGGGGAAATTGGACTAGGTGACTTCTAAAACCCCTTCCAGCTCTAGATCTATGATCTCATAAAGTCCAAGTGAAAACACCTTGATCACATGTCTTGCAGGTGGTGAAAATCTGTTAGCTTTATTTCTAACTAGATGTAAGTGTTCTTTGTCCTGCTTAGTAATGCCATTTCTCTCCTTTCCCTACTTTCAACTTGGTCATGTGCAGAGGTCTAACAACATTTAGAACAAGTCAACTTTTTAGCTAGGTGATTTAATTTCAAACTAACATATGCTTTGTCTAAGCAAACAGGAAGGGGTGTTTGTACTGAGAGGGGAAAAATCCCCCACATATATGATATAAACACAAATAATTGGCTATACAACATTGTTAATATAAAAAAAGATGTTGATTTTGTTGTGATGGCAAATTTATAGCATATTTTTCTACCGTGAGAACAAATGTAATTTTGGAATTGTGTTATGTGTTCAGTATACCAAGACTGCCCTCTATGGACACACTGTGTCTTTATGACTGACCAATTTTCCTAGTCCCATTCCTCCAGATAGATTAGCAGGCAGCATTCAAACTTTTGGAAATAAATGTTGCTTTCCTAAATTAAACAGCCTGCAGTTGGAGGGGTGAGGTATGTCTTTCTTGTAGCCTGTTCCCTATAGTGGTTCCTTTGGGTGTATTTTCTTCATTCATTCTCATTATAGCAGAACTCATAGATTTTGAGTCCAATTCCATAGTCTTCAATGGCTTGTAACTCTTACAAGCTTCAGTGGGGATTTGTGCACAAAAGAGCTGCAGCCTCAGACTCTGAGAGAAATGAGACAAAGGAGATAGGTTCAACCACTGAGAAAAATAGGTATTTGAAACTATGCATGTGGAGCAGTGGGCATAAGGCAGTCACTTTAGAATGCTGGCCTAGTCTTTGCTTGCTCTTATACCCATTCAAAAACGTATCCTTTAACAGTGCTGCAAAAAATTGTTTTAAATCAGAATTTAGAACCGGAGGGAATCTTAGAGATTAGCTAGCCTAACATACACATTTTGCAAATCAGGAAACTGAGACTTAGAGAGAGGAAATGGCTTGCCACCATTAGGACACAACAATTTTAGGATTGCAGATCTAGTGAATTCAGTGCCCTTTAGATGTTACCATGTTGCCTGCTCATTTCTTATCCTGTGACAGGAAAACAATAAGAGGATGGGAGAAGATAACCAGAGGCATTTTTTATTCATCTTTTGAAAGATTGATGTGACTGTGGTTTAATATCATTTGGCTTTGGGGGTGATGGTACAGGTAGGTCACAAAAGACTATGCCAGTAGAGAGAACAGCTTATTAATATGCAAGGTGATAAGCTGGAATCTCAGAGCCATAGCATCTCAGAATTGGGAGGGACCGCAGAAGTCACTTAGTCCAACACATACAAGAAACCTGCCATGATCAAGGGGAACTCCCTCTTTTCTGAGTCAGTCCAGGCTTTTAAAAATATTTTTTAAAATTTATTTTCTTGTTTACATCATTCCTTTCCACAAGATTTTGAGTTACAAATTTTCTCCCTGTCTTTCCTCTACCCCAACCCCAAAACAGCAATCCCACAGTAAAACCTCTCCCCCAATCTGCTCTTTTATGCCCTCCTCCAACGCCACTCTAACTTTCTGGTGGGTCAGAGAGGGTCTCTCTACCCCAGTCCCTGTATATCTTAATTCCCGGTTGCATGTAGTTGATAATAATAATTATTATATACATATATGTGTGTGTTTTAACATTTGATTGTAGAGTTTTAAATTCTAGATTCTTTCAGTTCCTCCCTTGTCACCCACCCCCACTGTAAGGACAAGCAATTCAATACAGGCTGTGCATGAGTAATTACACAGGATATATCCATAGTGGACATATTGTGAGAGGCTGACTATACTTCCCTCCTTCCTATCCTGCCCCCACGTTGTTCTATTCTCTACTCTGTCCCTGTCCCTTTACTGAAGTGTGTGCTTCCAGCAACCCTCTCCCCAGACCCTGCCCTCCGCTCCATCATCCTGCCTCTCATTCCTATTCCCTCTACTCTCCTGCGTGGCAAAATACCCAATTTAGAATTTATGTTGTTCCTTCCCTAAGCCAGATTCAATGAGAGTAAATGAAGGTAAAGTTGTAACAGTTGCCTCTTCTATATGGGATGATTAACCTCATTTTGTCTCTCCTTGTCTCCTCTCATTCTAGTCCTCTCCCACCTCAGAATTTCACCTTTTAAATTGTCCTCCCTTCGTATTCAATTGATCCTGTACCCTCTATGCACACATATACACACATGCTCAGATATGTATTCATATGCATATATACTGTCCTATATAGACATATGTATAGGTATACATATATATATATATACATTTGTATTCCCTTCACCTATCCTCATACTAAGAAAAGTTTCATAAGTTACTATTATCATTTTTCCATATTGGCATGTAAATAGTTCAACTTTGATAAATTCCTTATGATTTCTTTCCCATGTTTACCTTCTCATGCTTCTTGTTTTTGAATGTCAAATTTTGTGTTCAGTTTTGTTTT
>CM053594.1:265953816-265964096 GCA_028646575.1 Pseudocheirus occidentalis
CCCACCATGGAGATGTCCTGTGTAATTACACAGGTACAGCCTGTATTTAATTGCTGCTCAGCCCAGTGGGAGTGGGTGACAGGAATTGCAAGAATCTAGTATTTAAAGCTATACAATCAAATGCAACTGGGAAATAATACTTTCAGGGATGGGGGCAGGGAGCCCCTCCCTGCCCTGTTAGAAAGCTAGAGGAGTGTTGGAGGAGGGCATAAAAGGGAACAGATTGTGGGAGGGGTCTTACAGTGGGATCAATGTTCTGGGTTGGGGGGGTAGGGGCAAAAAGGGGAGAAAATCTGTGACTCAAAACCTTGTGGAAATGAATGATGTAACCAAGAAAATAAATTAAAATTAAAAAAAAAAACAAGAAATAACCCTGTGAAGCAAATACTACATGAATTATTATCTTCCTGTTACCATTAATGAAACTGAGGCTCAGAGAGGGTAAGCAGCTTGCTAATGGACACACAGCTGGTGAATATCATAGAAGGGATTCAAATCCAGATCTGTCCTTATGCCTAGTTCCATACTCTTTTGACTATATCAAACAGCATTTCTCTATAGGGGAGGCAAAGGAATTCATTTCAGGATGTGGGATGCTTTGGCAGGGTACTTTCTGTGTGTTTAATTCTCTGTGTTGGGTAGGCTAGGACTCCCTGCTCCACTTTGCCCATACAGTAGGGCAGGCAGGTGACCTGCAGCCTCAAGGCCACACATGGCCCTCTAGGTCCTCAAGTGTGGCCTTTTGACTGAATCCAAACTTCACAGAGCAAACCTCCCTAATAAAAGTTCCTAATAAACGGATTTGTTCTGTAAAACTTGGACTCAGTCAAAATGATGCACCTGAGGACCAAGAAGACCACGTGACCTTGAGGCCACAGGTTACCACCCCTGGTAGGTAAGATGATTCCTAGGCTTATAATCTAGGATTTTTTTTATGACCCCTGTAGGCTTGTGTCTTTGTGACCATGATAGAAGTGGATATGACCCATTGATGCCTTTGTCTAGACTGGACACATTATGATGGACTCTCAAAAGGGAAAGTTCGTATATCTTATCTTGACCAAAATTACTATAGTTGTATAGAGAGGGTTTAGCTCTACACCTGATGCTTATCCTAAAACTAATTTTCCTTTAATAAAAAGGTGCAAGGTAATATGAAAATGACTTTTCAAAAACTCCACTTAAAACTCAGTAGGAAATTACTGACATTTTTGGTTAAGATATCTGTTCTGTTTTGGCAGCAGAAAAGACAGTCTGCTTGCCAGACAAGCCTGGCAACAAGTAGCCGATGCTCACCAGATGGTTCTCCTTTTTCCTGTCTAGGAGAAGAGCGGATGCTGAATAATTCTATTTTTCCCTTGGAATATTCAGTTTATAACCTCTGTCCTCACGAAGGATTCTTGTTTCCTGGTCCATTTCTTTCTTGTGTTTCAGCTCTCTTTATGTATTGTTTTATTTGCTCTCACTAGTTATACTTTCATCAAACACCCCCGTGTGAGTAAAGCAGACTGGACAAATGTGAAATCAGCAAAGGCGACACGTACATCCTTGAAGTGCGTGACTGTTGGTTCTTTCCTTTGAAACTGTACTGTTTCATGAATTTCAAATTACATGGGATTAGGTTTCTCTTTTTTAGAAATCAGACCCAATGCAAAGATTTTCCTTGTCCGACAAAACAGAGTGAAATGACTGAGATTTGTGGTGCCAAAAATAATTTTTTTGCTATGGACTTGAACACAGTAAAACATTTAATTTGGAACCTATTTTATTCCATTCTGCTGCCAAACCCTATACAAGAAGGGATTTTTTTTAAAATGACATTTTGTAAAGAGTTAGCACTTTATGTGCTGAATGGAATCTCTTCAGTTTTGGAAGAAAAAATGTGTTTGGAAATGAGGGAGACACTTAGAATTAAAATAATATGGTTTTTAATGACCCTGCAGTAATTGTGTTTCAAAATTGATCTTAATATCATTTCTTAATAGTGTCCCATAAAGTTGTACTCTACTCCAGAAAAACATACTTTCATAAGAATGGCCAGGCAGTGGCAGTATGAGTGTCAAGAATGTGCGTTTTAAAACCTTTTACTGCCTTTTAAAGAAAATGAAATGCATGGTATATAAACGCCCTCTGTAAAAGACTGTAAAATGATGTTTATTTTGAAAGGTTTTCCATACTCAGGGTAATAGAAATTCTGCTTGCCCTAAGAATTAGTGTGTTTCCCAAATGGCATTGGAAGTTAAAGACAGAGAGGAAGATTTTATATAAAGCTGAAAATGACAAAGGGGAAGAGAGGTTATATCAAGGTACACTGGGAGGTATCTGGGTGGGGGAAGTCACGTCACAGCTGAGCTTTTGCTGTGTGTGCCTGAAAACCCTGTCTCTGAGAAAAATGAAATGCAACAGTTCCTAGGAAACTTTTCTCTCCTGACAGTAAGATGCTTAGATAAGGGAAGTCAACTGGAGAAGGTCAGGGAATCAGAGACATATGAAAAATGAAATAATATGGCAGTAAATATGGAAAATGACTACAGCTTCTCTAGGAAGTGTAGAATAGTACAGTTAGGAGTGCTGGTCTTTGAAGCCGGAGGGGAACAAGCATTTAGTAAACACTTGCTATGTATCAGGCAGGTGCTGTGATAAGCCTTTTATTTTTTAATTTAGTTTCAGCATGAGCTGGTCTGTATTCAAACAGTATCAGTTCTTCCTCTGGAGGCAGATAGTACGCTTCATCATTTATCCTCTGGAATGGTCTCGGATCATTTTACTGCTGAGAAGCTAAATCATTCACAGTTCTTTGTTGTAGAATATTGCTATTAATGCATACAGTGTTCTCCTGGTTCTTTTCACTTCACTTTGCATCAGTTCATGTAAGTCTTTCCAGGTTTTTGTGATAAGCACTTTACAAACATTATCTCATTTGGCTTTCACAACAACCCTGGGGAGTAGGTCCTATTTATTATCCCCTTTTCACATTTGAAGAAACTGAGGCAGACATTGGTTAAGTGATTTGCCCGGAGTCATATAGCTAGTAGGTATCTGAGGTTGGCTTTGAATTCAGGTATTGCTGATGCCGGGCCAGTGTCCTGTCCACTATGGGACCTTAGCTGCTTCAGAAGACTTGGGCTGGAACCCTCTCTCTGATATTTGCTGGCTATGTGATAATGGGAAAATCACTAAATCTTTCTGAATCTCAGTTTCTTCATCTGTAGGATGTGTAGAATAATATTTGTACTAGTTATATTATAAGGGTTTTGTGTTTAAACTATAAAGTACTAAGTATATTTATGGATGTGAGAGTGAGACTGATGACAGTACAACTCTACTTCACTTAAATCCAGTTCAGTTGTGGGGCAGCTAGATGGCACAGTAAATAGGGCACCAGTCCCAGAGTCAGGAGGACCTGAGTTTGAATCCCTTCTCAAGCACTTGACACTTACTAGCCGTGTGACCTTGGGCAAGTCACTTAACCCCAATTGCCCTGCCTTCCCCCCTCCAAAAAAAACAACAAAAAATGTAAAATATCTAATTTATACATTTATATATGAGGTCAAAAGACTACCCATTCATCCTATTTTTACCTACCTCAGAGCCCCATGTCAACAGACAAGTGATAAGGCAGTAGGGGAAGATACACTGGTAACTGTAGTCACAACTCTGCACATGGGTGGCCCAAGCCGTAGACTCATCTTCTCACTGGATTAAAACAACAGTAGGATTTGGCAGCCCCCTGGGGACCTGAGCAGCCTTTTTAAAGGACAGCACTTCACCTCCTGGTATGAGGAAGGGGTTGAAAAAAATACCCTAAAAATTGTTCGTATCACCCAACCCTGGCCTGCTTACTATAGCAGGTGGGGATCCTAGCCTGCTGACAAAAAAAAAAGTTACAAAAAGTTTTTGAAGATAATTTTACTCACCCTCAGCATATGCAATGATCACATGCGTATAAGCAACATGCAATTCAGTAGACATCTCCAATCTAAATGGACTATTTGTGCTCTACCTGTAGTAGAGCCTTCTGAGCTTATATTGGTTGATCAGCCACAATTGGAAGCTGAAACTTGACCCCAACACAGTGATGTCATTTTGGTCCTCTTTGAGAATGAAGGACCACAACCAGAAAACCAGCATTTATGGATTTGTATATGCCTATGGTGCTTGCATGTGTGTATGTATTAGTAATTTAACTTACTTGCAGTGTTCAGATGCCACTGAATTTTTAAGAAGCTCTATTAATTACTGACAGAACAAAAAGGGAAAAATATATGTGGTTATAAAAATAAGACAAACTGAATAAGCTGCTACACCTTTAAGTCTTCTGACTTGCCTTTAATCTGAGGAAAAACACCTTTAGTCACCAGCCTTGGCATAGTCTTTTTTCAGGACAGATAGCATAAGAAATACTAATATCTGAATCAAAATTCACTTCAACTAAACAAGCACCCATATGGACAGGTTTTGTGTGTGAGCCAGGCACCATACAAGATGCTGGGGATGTGAAGACAAAAATGAAACAGTCCCTGCCCTCAGACGGCTTATATTCTACTTGGAATGAAGCAACATGTTCATGAAAAATAGGTGTGTATATATGTGCCCATGTAAACTACATATATCACAGGCAAGCATCATAAATAGATATTATCTGCAGCTTGGCTGCTGTCTGTGGAAAGGAGGAGAGCAGGTTAATGCCGTAACAGTCAGCACCTAGAAGGAGCAAATAGATTCCAGTAATGCAATCAAGCTGGGTGGCAGTCTTTTCTCTAGTTTCTAAGAGAGTTATCTGGCTAGATATAATATCACTGCTCTAAGGGTATGATTTTTTTAAGAGATGGAAAACAAAGCCATATCTTTGTTTGCTCTTAAAAGGAAGGGTAGTTCAAAATTCTTCACACACCTAACTAATGCTCAACATTGTTTAAAAAAGGTGGGTTTTTTGTTGGTTTTTCCTTTGAATTAGAGATGAAATTCCTTTTTGTTTTTTTTGATGCAGACCTGTATCTGCTCTGCTATTTATAGTCTTTAAGAGTTAGGGTGGAGGCAGGGCACTGAGAGATTGAATGAGGAGCTAGCTGGATGTCATCATGCAGAGAGTGCTGGATCAGAAGTCAGAACAATTTCTGTTCAAATCATGCCTCATCTACTTGTCAACTGTGTGACCCAAGGACAAATCATTGAGTACTTCAACCTCAGTCTTCTCATCTATAAAATGCAAATATCACCAACCTTCCAGGGCTGTTGTGGGGATAAAGTGAGATGATTGACAAAGAACACTTTATAAATATTAATACTCTATGTAAACATTAATTATTATTAATTATTGACTTGCTTAATGTCATGTAACCTACAGGCATCAGAAGCAACATTTGAACCCAAGTCTTTCTGACCCTGAGGCCAGTTTTCTATTGATTATGCCAATGATAAATTAAATTTAAATTTAATTACATAGAATTAAATTAAATACATAGAAATGTTATTTCTCAATAACTTAGAAAGGAAATGATAGTAATAGAAGACATTTGTGTGTGTGTATCACTTTAAAGTTTACAAACTGCTTTTCATACATTGTCCTATTTGGGTCTTATGTCAGATTTGTGATGTTGATGATAAAATTATGTATGAATTACTATGTGCCAGGCCCTAGGCTAAGTACTTTATAGAGGTGGTTGGATAAAGCATTATTATGCTCCTTTTCCAAATGAGGAAACAGGTGCACAGAGGTTAAATATCTTTACCCAGGGCAGGCCACACAGCTGTCAGAAGCAGAATTCAAACAAGGAAATTTCTGACTTAAGGTCCAGCCCCTGTACGCTCTAGTCCATGATGGCTCTCTCAGAAGAGCGACTGGCAGTCAGCAGATTGTTACTGATCAGAGGGTTTGTCAGTGATAATACCTGTGGAGATTTGGCCCTTTAAGGCTAGCTTACAAAAACCATTTTTGGTTGGTTTAAAGCCTGATGTGACTCAGTCATGACACTGTTGAATTTGGCTTGAGTTCCACTAAAGTCTGGGTCAGTCTTTTCTCCAGAACAACATGATGCCAGCAGCAGAGAATTCACATTTCTTATTTCACAGATCTTGTCGCTTCTGGACATCTGTTTCTCTTCCTTGAGAGACTTTTCTTTTGTCACATCCATTTCTTAAACTTGCCTTTCCTTTGTCTCTTTCCTGTCCTCTCCTCAATTTCTCTCCTTTACAGAGCTCATTATTCTAGCGCCCCTGAGTAAAAAACACTTTCTCCTGTGGTACTGAACAGACAGATACTTTGTTATAAAGTAAGATCTATTTGAAAACTTTGTCAGCTTGGCAGGGGTAGGAAGCCAGCAGCATGGGAGTGACACAGAGAGATGCGGCCAAGGAAAGCAACATCCTTGAAGCAGAAATGTTTATTTTAAAAATTAGAGTTGCAAAGCAATGTTTTTCTATGTTAAAATGTATTTTAAACTCCCAGTTCTCCTTCTTCATGATGTGGTAGTTTTCATTGAAAGAAAAAAATAATTGGAATATCTTCATTTTAATGTTCCGGAACTGCAATATAATTTAGCATGGTGCTGAACAAATGGGGTGCTGGCCTGATCTGCTGCATCAAAATCCCATAGGATTCAACTACTGTGCTCAATCTTCCCCTGACTTCCTGTCCCTTCAATTCCTTCCTCCCCCGACCAAATGAAATCAGGCTTCAGTGTTGTTGGAGAAGAATGAAATGAAATTTTGGGGGAAAATGTATATAATAGAGATGTTTGTATTTTCTAATCAAAAGCTTCAAAGTTTCTCTCTCTGTCTCTATCTCTCTGTCTGTGTCTGTCTGTCTGTCTGTCTCTGTTTCTGTCTGTCTGTCTGTCTCTCCAGTTAGAAATGATTTCTTTAATCATTTTATTTCACAACAATTTACGCTTCTTTTTGAATTTGGAATGTTGGGATTTGGATTCCATTTCTTTGTTTATGAGACTCATTTGTCCCTGGGTGAATTGTATTCTCCTTAAAGAGATTCTGTCCTTTTTAGCAGGTGCTTAATGAACGTTTCTTGAACGTACAAATGAATAAATGAATGAATGAATAGAAGAGGGTAAAATTCAGAAGTAGGAGAAAGCTGGAAGTGTGGTGCCACCTCCTCCCCACACACATCTTCATTTTGGTTTCTAAGGTGGGATAAAGTGGTGTGGAGCACCTCAAACTTCCTGGGGGTGGGGAGGAAGCTGATTTTCAATGTGAATATCTATACCTTGGAGACTGAAAAATGCTACAAAATTAGGACTTGATTTATTCTTTTATTGATTGACTGAACTTAAGAAAGTAATGGAGAAAATGTTAATGATTCAGATTAAATTTAACCTTGTATCCTGGGTAAACTGTTGTTGTTGTTGTTTGAAGAGCAGATTGTTAAAGAATTACCAGCACACCACTGCTGAAAGCTAAAATTATAGTCCCATATACAGTCAACCAATCAATCAATATTTATTTTACTGAACTTATTTATAAATAAACTCCTACTATGTGCCAGGCACCGTGCTAAATGTTGGGATACAAAAAGAAGCAAAAGCCAGTGCCAACCATTAAGGAGACTACAATCAAATGGGAGTACTCACAAAAGCAATGCCATTACCAATGCCAATACCATTACTGATTAATGAGGATTAATCAGTCATTCTTTTATTAAGCTTGATGTGCCAGGCAACTTGCTAGGTGCTGGGGATACAGATAATAAAGAATGAAATAATCTCTATTCTTTTAGAGCTTTCCATCAAACCAACATATTGTGGTTAGGTTGGGAGCTCCTGTAGCATACCCTAGTCCCCAGTGGTCTTTAGGGGATTTCACAATACAATTAGACACAAGGTACAACAACTCTATAGAGACAGCTGGGGTGGGGTTGTGGGGCAGGAAAAGAAAGTCATCTCATCAGGCAAAAGTATCAACAATGTGGGCTTAGCATGTCCAACTCTGTATATAGCTTTTATTTAATTTATTTTTATTTTTAATTTAATTTATTAAATTTCATTTAATTTAATTATATTTCTGACTGAATACCCAAGTACAAGGCCCTGTGCTGTAGAATATAGGAGTAAGACACAATTCTCCCTAAGAGGAAGGTTATAGCAAAGTGCCATGAATAAAGGAAGCACTTAATATTTGTTGATTGGCTGATCAATTATAATTTCATAGTAGTAGGAGATAAAGACAAAGCTACAAATAACTAATAAAAGTAAAAATATAAGCACACGTCAGCAATTCACAAAATAGTGTGGAGGTTTAGAGGAAGGGGAGACCACATTCACTTGGTTAGGTCAACTCATTTACTTCTCTCTTCTTTCCCCTCCTTTCCGACTCCACACACTTTTCTGGTTCAAGGCTTGACCCAACCTCCACTGGGTTTTCTGCTGCATTTTCTTTGGAACAAGCTGCCTTCCCTTCTTGTTAAGACAAGACTTCTTGCTCAGCAAGCCCCATTTTTTCAGTAGGGTTGATCTAGTGCCCCATGTTGGCTTCAACTTGAGTTGATAGTTGAGACATCTCAGCATTTGTCACCTTTTGTGTCATTTTATTTTTCAGTACTTGTGGGCACTGTGCCAAGGGTTTGAGGCTTAGCTTCACCAGGGCTGCCAGAGTCTTTTCCTGTTAGGCAGCATATGGCTAGGGTAGGTGTATTCCCTTTTCTTGTTCCTTCACTCCTTGCCTCATTACTTTACACCCATGTTCAGTAAATTTGTATTCCCTTCCTCAGTCCCCAAAGTTGCATATTGTTGGCAAACGTCATCGGTTTATATACATGTCTTCTTCTAGGGGCATCAGATGGGTGTCTGATATTAAGTGAGCCTTGTAGGTTTCCAGCAGAGTTTGAACAAGGTGTCTGTGCCTTCTGGTCAAGGTTTTAGAAGCGTGTGCAGTGTGTGTTCTTGTCTATTGGAGGCCTTGAACAGTCACCCGTGTGATGCTTTATCACAATAAAAATACATGCCATGGAGAATGGAATTTTGAGGCATTAAAGTATATAGATTTATCAAAGGACATATTAAAAC
This sequence comes from Pseudocheirus occidentalis, assembly GCA_028646575.1. Lineage (NCBI taxonomy): Eukaryota > Metazoa > Chordata > Mammalia > Diprotodontia > Pseudocheiridae > Pseudocheirus > Pseudocheirus occidentalis. The sequence continues at coordinate 265,962,831 of CM053594.1, forward strand.
ATGGCCCTTACCATGCCCCTCATGGCTTGCACCTTGGTAGCTGCCAGTCTTACTCCAGTTTCATTCTACTATAACCCTAAGTTGTTTCCTCTTCACTTGTAATCATCTCTAACATGGTCCTTGCTGATTTCATTAGAAGTCTTGGTTTAGGCCTGTCTCATTCAATACTTCAGTAGAGCCTTTAAAAATGTTTTATTGATGTTCTTTGATTTTTTACATCACTGCCTTTTCCCAGGGACTCTCGCTACCCAATAGAATTCTGTCTTGTAAAACATAAGTGCAGTCTGTCAACAATCATATGAAAGAATGGTCTAAATTACTAATATGAGAAATGCAAAATAAAACAGCTCTGAAGTTGCATCCCACACCCAGCAGATTGGCACACAAAAGACAGGAAATAAAAACGACCAATGTTAGAAAGGCTTTAGAGAGAGACATGGCTATAATGTAATATTAGTAGAGCTGTGAATTGACCCAGCTTCTCCAAAAGTAAGGCCCTCAAAGTCCCAAATATGTAAATATCCTTTGACCCAGAGTATGTCATTAATACCACTAGTAGACATATATCCCCAAGGAAGTCAAAGATGGAAACTTCTCATCTGCAAAAACATTTATAGCAGCATTTTTTATAGTAGCAGAGGACTGGAAACGAAATTAATGTCCGTCAATTAGGGACTGACTAAACACACTGTGGTATGTAAGGAATTTTATTGCATTCTAAGAAATGATGAAAATGAAAAATTCAGTGATACTTAGGAAGACAGGATATGATAAAAAGTGAAATTAGCAGAACTGAAATTAAGGCAATTTATATCAACTCATAGTGGCCTCTCCTCAATTTTATCCTTCTAATTTAGTATTGGCTTTAACCTAGTGGATGGTCTAACTGAAATTAGGCAGCTGATTTGGAAATAACTCCCATGCTGCTAAATTCATATTTCTTGTTAGTTGATAAAACTTTTTCTTTTTTCCTTCCTTCTTTCCTTCCTTCCTTCCTTCCTCCCTCTCTCCCTTACTTCCTTCTCTTTTCCTCTTTTCTCTCCTTTTTTCTTTCCTTCTCTTTTCTCTCTTTCCTTCTTTCTTCCTTCCTCCTCTCTTTTCTATCCTTCCTAACCAACCTTCCTTCCTTCCTTCTTTCCTTCCTTCCTTCCTTCTTTCCTTCCTTCCTTCCTTCCCTCCTTCCTTCCCTCCTTCCCTCCTTTCTTCCTTCCTTCCTTCCTTTCTTTTTCTTTCTTTCTTCCTTCCTCCCTTCCTTCTTCCCTTCCT
>CM053594.1:265971134-265990602 GCA_028646575.1 Pseudocheirus occidentalis
TGAGACTTGTAGAGTTGTCTTTTAACTGTGCGATGCTGAAAAGTGTCCAGTTTTTCAAAATTGGTCGTCACACATATGATGTATCTGTGACTGTGTACAAATTCTTCCTGGTTCTGCTCTTCTCATTCAGCATCAATTCATATAAGCCTCTCCAGGTAATTATGAAGTCAATCTCCTTCCCATTTCTTATTGCACAATAATATTCCATCACATTTATATACCATAACTTGTTAAGCCATTCCCCAATTGATGGGCATCCCTTAAATTTCCAGTTTTTTGCCACCACAAATAGAGCTGCAATAAATACTTACAAAAACATTTATTAAGCACCTCTTGTGTACATAGAAGTAATTAGGGCAGAGGGAAGAATACAAAACTTATTTAAAACATTATCCATTCCAAGGCAGAGCTAATGAGGCAGTATAATATAATAGGGAAAGCATTGCATTTAGAGCCAGAAGATCAAGTATTAATTTTTTATTTTATTCTACATATCAAGTGGGTATATATACCCACTGCCTACTATGAATAGAAATTAAAAATGGGATTATTCCTCCATTAATACTTCTTCCCTTCCTTTAGCTCCTCATGTGATCTGACATAAGCTATAGGGGACTTATGGCCAAAGATGTCAGAGTTTGGTGGATTCCAACCACTGGGTAGACTAGTGGCTTTTGAAGCCATTTATTTTTGAAGAATCTATACATGTGCAATCATGGCAGATGTCTCCTTATCAAAGCCTGCCTCCCAGTGCATACCATGCACAAAGTAAAAAGTGTACCTATGGATGCTCAAACCTGTTTTCGGTTATTTTTCTATCCTAAAACCCAAGCTTGAAAGTTGCCTGAAATCCTGTGTTTCTTTCCCTTTGATCTAATCTCTCCCAGCAAACCTTATTTTTTCATCCCACATTTACTTTATTCTAGCATTTTTATTATTTATGTTACTGTAGTCATTGTGTATGTGTATTGCTCTCTTGGTTCTATTTAACTTTCCCCTGCGTCATTTCATACAAGTCTTCTCATTTTTCTTAATTCCTCATCTTCATCATTTCTGAAAGCACAATAATGTTATGTTACATTTATATACTAGAATTTCTTTGTTTTCTAATCCGTCTGTCAGTCAATAAACATTTACTAAGTACCTACTGTTTGCCAGGGGCATCTAGGTGGTGCAGTGGATAGAGTGCCAGGCCTGGAGACAGGAAGACTCTTTGTGAGTGCAAATCTGGCCTCAGACACTTACTAGCTTTGTGACCTTAGGCAAGTCACTTAGCCCTGTTTGCCTTGGTTCTTCAACTTTAAAATGAGCTGGAAGAAAAAAAAAAGGAAACCACTCAAGTTTCTTTGCCAAGAAAACCTCAACTGGGGTAATAAAGAATTGGACAGGATTGGTAAAATGACTCAACAATGATATGCCAGCACTGTGCTAAGTGCTAGGAATACAAATAAGATAAAAAGATAGTCCTTGAACTCTAGGATCTTAATAATCTAATGGGGGAAGATTATACACAAAAAGAGGTTGACAAGGTTAGCTGGGAGGAGGACGCCAGAAAGCACCCAGTGAGGGAGTACAATGTTTATGGAGTTCAAACTGTAATGGGGATTTTTAATTTTTTATATTCTTTTATTAATTTTTGATATTTGGGACTCAGGACCATTTCTTCTGTTTCTTTTGGTTAACTGAAAGCCTTTTTTCTAAATATTAACCATTTGATAAAAATCCCATGAGATGCAAGAATTTTCTTAAGGCCTTAAACATTCCTTAGATAAGAAGCCAGAGGAAGAATCTCAACTGGCCCTGACTACTTCCCCACTTCAAAATATACCCCTCAATCAGCTTATTTGTGAACCCTTAAGACATATTTTAATCTGTAACCTGATTTATTGACCTACAGTCTATTTAATTAGGTTCATTAATTATGAGATTATGGCTATTTAAGTTTGTTCAACTTTTATAACATTGAAGGAAGCATGGGATTATGAATCTGTCCTTTTTAAAATTATTTTTGTGGCCTAAGAGGAACATACAAGATTGCGATATATGAAAGATTATTTCTGTCACTCTGATGTAATTTTGTCTATAAGAGGCCTTGTTAGAAGCCTAATGCTTGTTCAGATTTATTTTCTCTGAGGCCTGAGCCTATACTTGAGCATAATAATAAAAACTAGGCTTTTGCCTCCAGAATTTCTACATTTTGGCAAATATATTTCAGCAGGGGTTGTTTACCACATGAACTCAGAAAGGAGATATTTCTCCCATAACAAAACCAAGCAAAGCAGCTGATAGGAAAGGAAGTTAGCTGGAAAGTTGGAGCCCTCTATCAGGGAAGACTTAAAGAAGAGTTCATCCCTTTGCTTTCCAAGCCTCCAATTAGAAGGCAGAAGTAATTGAGTATGCTGAGGAGGTATTGAGTATCAAAACTGAATCACTTGCCAAGATGATGAGATTTCATGTTTATCCTGGAGGAAGCATGACATCAATGGTACAGTAACCATGCAAAGCAGCTGATGGCAGATGAAAGATGATTCTAATCAATCCAATCATAACCACTTTGTTTCTAGTTTTTAGTGCAGTCTATATTTGAACAAATATGATATATTCATCTTATAATAAGATTAACAATATAACACAATCCTATTCTGAGTAAGAAGGGATTGTCGACATCATTTAGTTTAACTATCATTTTATAGGTAAGAAAACTGAGGACCACAGAAGAAAAGCTATTTAACCAAGGTCACAAAGGTTGTACGTAGCAAAGCCAGGGTTAACCCTAAAATCCGTTGATTTAAAATTTGGTTTTCTTCCCACTACAAAAAAGTGTTTTCTACATTGTGTTTAGATAATACTTTGGGATTTAATTCATTTTCTAGCCAACAAATATGTATTAAGATTCGCTATACCAAGGCGAGGTGCTTGGCACTGAGGTTAAGAAGACAAAAATATTAGTCTTTGCTCTCAAGGAGGTATTTGGTATTATCTATACTGGGCAGAAGAGACGGGATGGGGGGAGAGACAGAGACAGAGACAGGCAAAGAGAGAGAGAAAGGGAGGGAGGGAGGAGGAGGAGGAAGAGGAGGAGAAGAAGAAGAGGAGAAGGAGGAAGAGAGAGAGAGAGAGAGAAAGAGAGAGAGAGAGAGAGAGAGAGAGAGAGAGAGAGAGAGAGAGAGAGAGAGAGAGAGAAGAAGTAGATTCAGAAAAGGTAGATTATGCCTGAACTGAACCTAAAAGGAAGACAAAAATTCTGAGTGGTAGGGGTGGAGGGAATGCATTCCATGTTTACAAAGTACTTTCCTTATAATATATATAAGTATAACTCCTGCTTTAAAGTTGAGGAACCTGATACTGACTGAAAGCAAGTGACTTGCTCATGGTCACATGGCTAGTGTCAGTACCACAATGTGAATCCAGGTCTTCTGACTCTAAGTACAATGTTCTTGCCATTATTCTATTGCAGTCTCCAAGATTAAACATCCAGTGAGACCCTAACGTATATAAATGTGCTAAATGTGTGTATACTAACATGTGCTGATAAGTGAGGGAATTGTCCTCTTCTCTCAAAGTGTTATTAACTGCTAGCTTTATTGACCAACATCCCTTTGTGCAGAGAGGGAGAGAATGGGGTTGGAGACCCTGCTCTAGTCAGCATGTCACATTCTGAAATGGTAATACCACCCAGAGCTGACCTTACACGGAGGTGAATTGGGTGGTTGCCTAGATAGTGTTATCTGAGGTACATTGCAAAACCTTTTACTTCAAAATATCTTTCCCGTTGGCCAGCTGCTGATGCTGAAAATTCCATTATTTTCAATCCATTTCCTTTAATAAAGCCTTGCTTCTCTGGGATTCTCTTTTAAAATGTAAATATTCCTGGGAGATACTCATTAAGACACTAAGACCTTATTCAGCTCTTAAGAGGGGGTATCTAGGTACATTGCCAGGATGTAGATGCTTCATTATAGCTTTGCTTGTCTTTTCTTCCCATGATGCTTAGCATTCCAGGGACATGGATTCTGAATGTATGGGCACATTCAGCAAGAATTTACAAAGGAACATTGAGGAAGAAAGCAAAAAGAAAGAGAATAAGCGACTAATATGGTTATGGTCACATCCTTCACAAGGTTTTGGAGATTTTGAGATATTTTTTTTTCCCTCCTCTGCCAAGGTTGAGCATTGGTTACTGCTTTAGTATACCTCATCAAAGAGGCAAGTAGGTGGCACAGTGAAGAGTTCTCTGGACTTTATCCTTGCCAAGAAAACCTAAAATGGGGTCACAAAGAGTTGGATATGACTGAAATGACTCAGCAGCAACAAGAACAGACTTCATCAAATTCTGCTTCTGACACTATTACCTGTGGGACCATGGGCAGATCACTTCATCTCCCTGGGTCTCAGTCATCTCTTAAGTTATAAATACATCCCAGTCTGCATTTCTGGAGGGAGCTCACATCCCCATGGAGCAGAACTTGTGCACAGAGTACTATAAGCACAGAGCTGTTTAAAAGGAGAGAAAATGAAAGCTTTAGAAATACCCACCAAGCAGAGAATTTTGGAGGTATATGTAGGGAGCATGGGAATCCAAACTAGAAAGAATCATTTACATTCATGGACTATACTTCTTCACCACTGACTCACCATTTAATCTCTTACAGTCTGACTTCTGGCCCCATCACTAGATAGAAAGCATTCTTTGGGGACTTATAAATGATTTCCTAACCGTTGAATCTGATGACCTTTTCTTAGTCCTCCTTTTCACATTCTCTGCACCTCTGAGAGTTGACCACAATTCCTTGGCTCTGTTCTTTCACGTTTCTCCTCTACCAGTCTGATTGCACTATTTCTTTTACTTGCTCACCACTGCTGCCTTAGCCAATCAGTCAATCAGCCAATAGGCATTTATTAAGTACTGACAATGTGCTAGGCATTTTGCTGGGGATACAAAAAGAGGTAAAAGTTTCTGCCCTCAAGGAGCTCACAGTCTAATTAAAGTGACAACATGCAAACAAGCATGTACAAAACAAATTATAAGCAGGACAAGTAGGAAATAATAGAGAAGGAACTAAAATGAATAGGGATTGGGAAAGTCTTCCTGTAAGTCAGTCAAGCAATAAACATTTATTAAGCACCTACTGTGTGTCAGGCAATGTGCTAAGCACTAAGGATAAAAAGAGACAAAAGAATTCCTTCCCTCAAGGAGCTCACAATTTAATGAGGGAAACAATAAACAAATAGATGTGTACAGATAAACTGTATAAAGGATGAATTGGAAATAATAGAAGGAAGGCACTGGAATTAAGAGGAGTTGGGAACGGCTTCCTACAGAAGATGGGATTTTGGTTGAAGCTTAGAGGAATCCAGGAGGTGGAGATGAGGAGGGAGACCACTTCAGGCACGGTAGCCAGCCAAAGAAAATGTCAGAGTTGGGAGATGGAGCATCTGTGGAACAGCTAGGAGACTAGTGTCACTGGATTGAAGAGTATGTGGGAGGGAGGGAGGTATAAGAAGGTCAAAAAAGTAGGAGAGGGTTATATTATGAAGGGCATTGAATGCTAAATAGAATTTTGCATTTAATCCTGGAGGTCACAGAAAAACAGTGGAATTCATTCATTTAAGTGGGTAATGTGGTTGTACTTGTGCTTTAAGAAAATCACTTTGGTGGCTAAATAAAGGATGGATTGGAGTGAAGAGAGACTTGAGGCAGGCAGACCCCCCAACAGGCTATTGTAGTCATTTGGGCATGACGTGATGAGAACCTGTACCAGGGCGTGGATGTGTTAGAGGAGAGAAGGTAGCTTATTCAAGAGATGTTGCAAAGATGAAATTGACAGGCTTTGGCAACAGATTGAATATAGAGGGTGTAAGACAGGAGTTGAGGATATCTCCTAGGTTGTGAACCTGAGGATCTGGGAGCATGGTGTTGCTTTCTACAGTAATAAGGAAGGTAGGAGGTAGAGAGGGTCTGGTGTAAAGATAATGAGCTCGGTTTTGGATGTGTTGGATTTAAGATGTCAACTGGACATCTAATTGGAGATGTCTGAAATGCAGTTGGAAGTATGAGATTAGAGGTCAACAGAGAGATTAGGACAGGATAAATGGGAGTTTAGTTAAGATTTGAAGGAATCCAGGGAGGCCAGGAGGCAGAAATAAGGAGGGAGCTCTGTCCAGGCATGGGGGACAGAGAGAATGCTTCAAGCTGCATGGTAAAGTGCCTTGTATGTAGAACAACAAGGAGATCAGTGGCCCTGACTGGAAGAATGTATGGCAGGGAGGAAGGTGTATGGAAGAAGACTGGGAAGGTGGAGACCTGGGAAGGTCTCGATTATGAAGAGCTTTAAAAGCCAAACAAGATTTTGTATTTGATCATGAAGGTTATAGGAGCCAATGGGATCTATTGAGTGTGTGTGGTGGTGGCAATGGTGGGGGCAAAGGTGACATGGTCAGACTTGCGCCTTAGGAAAATCATTTTGGTGGTGTAGACATAGGTACTCATTAGGAATCTGTGATGGAATTTTTCACCCTCAATTTTTGCATTTTCTTAAAGATATCACAACCATGGATTCAAGTATCATCTCTGTTCAGATGACTCTGAAATCTATATATTCAGATTTCGTTTCTCTTGTGAATACCAATTGCATATTATTCTGTTCGCTAGATATCCCCTTCTGGGCATTCTGTACACACTTTAAATGAAAGATTTACTCCCAAATTATAAAATAACACCTTTCCACCCAAATCCTCTAAACTTCCCTCTTTCTCTCAATGGCACTGCTCTCCCATTCTTCCAGTCACCCAGGACTGCCAACTCAGGAGTCATCCTTGATGTTTCTCTCTCCCTCACTGGCATAAAGTATTAATTGCCAAGTCCTGCTGATTCTATATGCCCAGCATCACATGCATCTTTCCCCTTCCCTCAGCTCACACAGCCACCAAAAAGAGGGCTAATCCTTTTGCGTAGCACCCCCTATTTTCCATAGGAAGTACAAATCCAAATCATGACTGGTTGGTTCAGTTTGAGCTAATAAATGTATTATCTTAACTTTACATTCACTCCACTCCTTAGTTCTACTGTGTGGACCATATAAGTAGAAAAATAAACGATCTGTGCCTACTGAACACTTCAGTTTGCATAGAAGAGTCACAACTTTTCTGGTGTTTAATTGCAGAGGTTAAGTGCACCAGTAACAGGCAGAGAGCCGAGAGCTATGGGGCCCATATTACTTATACATATCTTGTTGGTAACAGAGCATAAATACTGCACTAAAACCTCCATTTGTTATTTGTGCTGAACACTTCGGAATGTATGAAATATGAATTATGTTTTGTAATGGTCCTTTGTGTTAAGGTCTTCTGGGAAAATATTGTTCTCGGTGAGACAAAGTAAATTGCAATAGTTCCTGAAGGGACTTGACTTCTGTACAAGAAAATACATTTAATCTGACATGGTTACTCTAATGATCTCTTATGTTATCTTTTATTGAAAACAAAATGAGGTCCGCCAGTCAAAGTTTTGCATACTGTTGAGCACATATGGATTGACACAATAAGGGAGAAAGAAATGAACCCTGGTTTTTCAGGAAATGAGCGAATTCAGATATATAATTTGAAATATTTAATCACTAGCAGGCCATGCAGCACAATGAACTCCATTATCCTAAGGATCTGATCCATTTCTTCAGTACTCAAGGAAGTCCAGGAACAGTTTGAGTCCTGTACTGTGACACTGCTAGAATGGCCCAGTCCCAAACCATCACATAGAAATCTTAAATAATTATTTTGCTTCCTTTAATCGCCAGGGAGTAATCACCAGTCACATTGTAGAATGATCAGGAATACTGAACTGAGAGTCAGGAGAGTTGTATTCTAATCCTGCCTCCACAACTTTAAAAAATTTCTTTTTTAATCATATGAATTAAAGGTATTTGAATCCTACACACACATAGCCAGGCAACCATGGACAAATAACTTCCCCTCTCTGACCCTCAGTTTATTCATCTGTGAAATAAGCATGAAGAGGTAACTTGGTGGTATGGACATAAATAGAGCTGACCACAGACCCAGGAAGATAGATTCAAGTCCTTTGTAGAACACATACTAGTTATGTAACCCTGGACTAGACACTTGCCTTTTCAGTGCCCCAGGTGACTTTCTTGACAAATTTCTACAAAGGGGACAATCTGCATTGCCGGAATAAGTTTCTTATCCTGAGTTCCCTAAACTGATGAAATCACAAGTCTGGTAAAAAAAATTAAAATGGAAATGGGAGGCAGCATTGGGTGTAGGGGGTAGAACACTGATCTTGGAATCAGAAAGAATTGGGTTCAAGTCCTGTCTCTTAGATATACTAGCTATGTTACCGTGCAAAGTCCCACAACTTTTCAGTGCCCCAAGTAACTCTATAAATTTATATATTGAGGATAAATTGCTAAGATGGTTGGGTGGAGAAGGTTCCCATACCAAGAGTTTCTCTAAATTAATGAAATCACAGATCTGAACCCTAACAAAACAGAGATTGCAGTACTTGTATAATCTGCTTTGCTAGGTGGTTGTGAGGAAAGGTTCTTATGACCTATAAATCCTTATATAATGAATTATTAATATTGTAATTATAATATCTGGGTCATCTGTCTTACTCACGGACCCCTAGAAAAGTGGATGTTTGACTAAAATTCAGTTGAGATTTGAACTGGGGGAGTCAGAGGAAACAGAAGGAAAATGTAGTTCAAAGAAGACACATGATCTTAACCTGGAGTTTCACTACCTTTTAGTATTACTTTGCTCATGGGAAGTATCTCATAGCTATTGGCTAAAAGAGTTGACTGAGTTATATCCCTACCCCAATAGGGAGAGGCTTACTAACTTTACTGCACTTACTTTCAGTAGCAGGTCCTGAAGATAACACCTCAGTCAAAATATTATTATTTCTATTTAACAGAAATTTCATTTAAAACAATGACAAGATATACAGAGTATCTAGGAGTAAAATTACTAAGACACCTACAGGATTTGTTCAAATTCAACTACAAGATAATGTTCACAGAAAGGAAGACCTAAGTAATTATAGAATCATGACTTGCATACAATAAAAGTGATAAGATTATTTAAAGTTATCTATAGATTTAGTACCAGGCCAAATTAAAAGAGCATATTCATATAATTAAACAAATTCAAATGAAAGAACAAATGGCTATGAATTTCAATGAAAACTATAGGTATGATAAAAAAGAGTAGGAATGAAGGGGGTCTACTCTTACAAGATCCCAATTTATATTATAAAACATTAATTATCAGAGTTATCTGGTACTAGTTATTAAAAAAGAAAAGTAGATCAGTAGAATAGACTAGGGCAGCAAACACATAGAATATTCTAGTGTCTGATAAACCTAGTAACACAAACCACCAGAAACAAACTTTTTATTCAATAGGACTGGCTAGAAAAACTAAAAAGCAATTTGACAGAAAATGGGTTAGATAAGTATCTTATACCAAATATTACAATAAATTCTAAATGGGTAAATGATATAAATAAAAGTCCAGTCATAAAAGCAGAGCATAATGGAACTTTAAACCTTTTATTTTTTTAAAGAAATGTTTTACTCTTGTTCTTCCTTTACATTGTTCTCATTTCATAATGCCACCCCTTCCCAACAGAACTCTTCCTTGTAGCAAAGCTAAGTGAAAAGTCATCAACTAGTCATAGCTTTTGCAACTAGTGTCAGGGGGAGAATTTATAATGAGACAAGGGATAGATGAGATTATAAAAGACAAAACAAATCATTCTAATTTTATAAGATCTTTTTTAAAAATGGCATTTAAATGCAGTGAGAGTTAGCAGAAAATATGTCATTTGGAGATTTGGTTTTTGAACCAAATAGCACCAAGAATATCTGAAGACCAAAATCTATAAGGAATTAACATGGGATTTAAGACTATGAAAAATTTCTGAATAGAAAAGTGAGCAAAGTTCATGAAAAAAGTTTTCAAAATAAGGAATGAAAAATATAACTGAATAAAAAATATTCTGGATTACTAAAAACGAGAGAAATGCATTTTATGCCTTTAGATATGAGATGTCGTTTCACATCCATCCATTTGGAAAACATGGAAAAACTTAATGATGAAGGGGTTTTAAAAAGAAAGGTATATTAATTCACTGCTAGATGAGCTGTGAATTAGTCCATTTTAGAAAACAATTTGGAATTTTTTGTGCAAGCTTATTAAACTGATCCAATGGTCCCTTTATGGGGTTTATGCTCCTAAAAAGTCAGTGAAAGAAAGAAAGGTAATTTATATCAGCCTATTTATAATAGTAAAATATTGGAAACAAATTATGGGCCAAACAGTTATAGAAAGTCTGAACAAAATATGGCTTATTAATGTAACGAAATATTCTTATGCTATGAGGAATGACACATCAGAGAAATGTGAGAAAAATTGTATGAATTGATGCAAGTAAAATTAAGAGAATATTGTGCACAATGACTCCAATAACGTAAATAAATAAGATACAAAGAGGAAACAGAATACAAGTTAAATACAATGGGCTATGTTAGTTCCAGATTACTGAAGCTATAACATCCTTCTTTCCTTTCTGTTAAATGATGAACTATAAAAGAGCAATGTTACATTCACTGTCACATGTAATGATTTTTTAGCTGGTTTTGCTTAACTGTTTCTGTTTGTGGGAAAGTATTACAGGGAATTATCTCTTGAGAAGTGATTAATGTATCAAGACAAAATATAATTTTTAAAAAGAAAAATAATTGCAGTTTGAATGATATGAATGTAAGTCTCTAATCTCTGGACATTATTCCTGTTTTGGGATCTTTGTATAAGGAAACATTCAAATAAAGTTTTGTGTGTATGCCCAAGCATGTTCCAGGAAGACCTTCTCCTTCCTCATATCTCCAAGATAATGTCTGAATTCCCTAAACAAGGTAAAATTCCCTCTTTGAATTTCTCATTGAACTACTGAGGAGGATTTTGTTTTGGCATTAATTCAAGCTAATAAATAATTCACACACCTGAGCTATACCCTTGAACTTGGCTTTAGAAGAAAGGGCATCCAGAAAAATCCAGTGAGAGGGGAGACTGTATATAGTCAAGGACTTGGTTCCCTGGAGAGAATCAGGTGTATACAAGGAATCATATTAATGGAAGAACTATGCCTGATGGAGACAGGAGGAACAAAGAGAAGTTCTCATAAGGGAAAGGATGCTAGAATCTCCAGAAAGTTTCTCTTAAGGGAGAGTAGTGAGAGAGAAAGAACTGTTGTAAGCTAGAAATATGGATGGAGAGAAGTTATCTCCAGACAGAAATTCAAAAGAGAAGTTGAAATGATTGCCATGTGGAACTGGAGAGGTGCAGAAGAGAGAGAAAGAGAGAGACAGAGAGAGAAAGAGACAGAGCGAGAGAGAAACAGAGAGAGACATAGATAGATAGATGGAGAGAGAGAGAGAGAGAGAGAGAGAGAGAGAGAGAGAGAGAGAGAGAGAGAGAACGCGCTTAGTTTGTTGAAAAATCACAACATGGAGGACCAACCTAGACCTTACCTTTCACAGATATTGTATTGGTCCCAAGAAAAGGAGATAACTATCAGAGGGTAGAGTTTCTGGAACCCTTAGCTACCTTGAGTTCCTTTCTCTTGTGGAGAGGGATAGAATTATGGAAAGGGGCACTTAGAATAATATATAAATCTGGAAGATTGTATAGATTACAGGAGGTAGTGCTCACTAGAAGACAGAGCTTTCTTAATTATTTTACAGTTTTTTACTTGTTGAGAAGCAAAGGTCTTTAAAGTATATAAACTGAATTCTGGTATTCTTATGAGATATACCGATACATGCTTTAGAGAGTTTTCGATTGGAAAAACCCCGGGGATTGAGCTGAAATCTTGGTCCACAGATTATAGCCAGTGACTACTATGTTTAAGGCATTGTGCTAGGCAGGCATCGGAGATGGAAAGATGAAAAAACGACAATTCCTCGCCTAAGAACCTTACACTTATAATAATATACACTGTGATAAGGATATAGGAGAGATAGAGACAGAGTATTCTATCTTGGTTTCCTTAGAACAAGGTAGTAGCTTCTTATTAATAAATGTGCCTGTTATGATATTGATGCCATTTCCAATCTCTTCATTCCTGTCTCAGAACCTGCTGAGTCTCACTGGCAATCACAATTCATTCCTGGCATTTTGGGTATTACAGAGAATGTATTGAATGCTCTTGCTAATAATTTATTAGAAAGGATTTTTTGTTTGCTTTTTTTATAACATTTTAACATTTATTATATTTTTAAAAAAGATTATAGATAATCACAGGCTTTTTTTTCTTTTTTGCTTTGATTTTTTGCTATGAAAAGGAACACCTGATTTCCACCTCAGTGTAAATCAAAAGAACTAGATTTAATTAATAAAAATTCCTATTGAATAAAGAAAAGCACACATTTGTATATGCATGTGTATATACATGCACACATATACATACACACCAAACTCACATGAATATACATATTTAGACACACATATATTCAGTGTATGAAACATTTCATCCCTCCTCAGTCTGAAAAACATCTTTCAGCACCATTTCTCTATGTCTTTTTCTACTCAGTTGAGAATTTCTACAACAAAGCTCAAGTGGGCAGTGGCTCATGGAAATAGCCAACGATGGTAAAAAAAAAAAAAAGTATTTCTCTTAGAAAAAACAAAATAAAACAAAACATCTCAAAGCTACATATACAGTCTCTCTATACATATGCCTTCTTCCACCAAGACAGAGAGTGCTACTTATGACTGTCCTGCCTTCCCTTTTCTGTACATATTTCCCTCCAGTGTTCCTTTTGAGACTTCCTGTTATTATTGTGATGGTAAACGATGGGAGGAGAATAAATAAGAATACAAGGATTTAATTCAACACTCTCCGGGACCTCACAACTAAAGTTAGAAACATAAACTGCTTAGAACTGGTCCTTGGACCTAGAGATGAAGTGACCTGAGCAAATTTGCACAGCTCATATGGCAGTGCAATACTAGATCCCAGGTCTCCTTACTCCAACTGCAGCACTTTTGCAGAGATACTTTTTGAAAAGAATTATCAATGGAATGATTTCTGAATGCCTTTGCCTTCTCTGTGTACATTTAACAGGGGAAAAACTAAAAAGGATATGGGTAAGCCCCTCCCCAACCTTTAGAAAAAGAGAACAAGGGAAATTATCATCATAGGATCAAAGAAGGCCATAGTTGGAAAAGCTCTTTGAAATTATCTAGCCCATCCTGCATTTGAACTTTCTATGATATTCCTGGTAATTATGCAGTCTTTGCAAGAGACTGCCTCCTGAAGAAGCCCATTCTCCTTCTGGACAGACTGCTAGGAAAGGTGTTTATTTGTTTGTTTAGTAACTTTAATCATTATTTTTACTTTTTTCCTCCACTTTGCCCTCGAGCAAGATAATTAAATCCTTCTTCCACACGTAGTTACGTTATACCCAAGTCATCCTTCCTCCTGATTAAACACAAGCAGGGAGGTACTACAAAATATTCTTATATAGGAGGGTACCAAAAATCTCTCACCATACTAGTTATCTTTCTCTGAATATACTCCAACTTGCCATGATCCTTCCTAAAATAGGGTTTGTTGTTGTTCAGTCATTTCCGACTCCTACCTCATTTGGGATTTTCTTGGCAAAGATACTGGAGTGGTTGTCATTTCCTTCTTCAGCTCACTTTACAGATGAGGAAACCGAGGCAAACAAGATTTACCCAAGAACACGCAGCTGGTGTCTGAGATTGGATTTGAACTTATGTCTTCCTGACTCTA
Source organism: Pseudocheirus occidentalis (assembly GCA_028646575.1). Lineage (NCBI taxonomy): Eukaryota > Metazoa > Chordata > Mammalia > Diprotodontia > Pseudocheiridae > Pseudocheirus > Pseudocheirus occidentalis. Next base: position 265,984,951 of record CM053594.1, read on the forward strand.
GGCCCAGTGTATTATCCACTGTGCCACTTAGCAGTCCCTAAAATAAGGTGGCTGCAGCTACATGAAATAGTCCAGATGTTTGCTACCACTCATGTACTATGCAGGCTGAGATATTAGCTCTTTTGATTGTCCAATTACACAATTATGGAGCCAATTAATTACTGTTAATTGAATGTTTGGTATTTATTATAGTGAGTATATTAATTTTAGATCAACTGTGATAGTGCTTTGCTATTATGTGCTTTATATTCAGTTCATAATACCTAGGCTGTTTTCACATTGTCACTACAGGACATTTATTTCCATTGTAAAGGCTTTTTACAAGAGTTAAGTCAAGATACTTAAGTCCTAGTTTCAGTTTGTCATTAATCATCAGTGTAACCTTGGACAAGTCACTTAAACTCTCTTGACCTCAGTTCCTTCATTTATATTATGAAGGGTTAGATTAGATCATTTAAGTCCTTTACAACTTTAAAAATGTAATGACACCCTCCCCCCAACATCTTAGAGTTACTGTAGCTTTGGCTCTACCATAATTTTCTGGGCCATATCTGTGTTTTACAATTTGCTAATTCCTTGGACAGGAATACAGCTTTCAGTTATCATAGCATTACTGTTATGGGAAAATAAAATGCACTTTACAAGGGTGGTTTCCTAGGATGTACTGCTACAAAGAACAGGCAACCTGAATTGTTTTATCCAACTTCTTAAAGCACTGGAGTGGTACCTTGTTCTCCATTTTGGTTTGTTTATGCATTTTTGATACCCATATGACCTGCACCCTAGGTTTACTGTGATAATCAAATGATTTAAGTTATGCAAAAGTCCTTTGTAATTTGCCTTCAAACATAAAGCCTTTCTGATCTCCCTAAGCTGCTAGTGTTCAGTCTTACGCAATTTACTTGTATCTACTTGGCATGTCCTTTGCATATACTTATCTCTCCCAATAGAATATAAGCTGCTTGAAAACTGGATATTTTTCTTTTTCTCTCTTTCCTCTTTCCTTCCTTCCTTTCTTCCTTCTTTCCTTCCTTTCTTCCTCTTTTTCTTTCTTTCTTCCTCTTTTTCTTCCTCTTTTTCTTTCTTTCTTCCTCTTTTTCTTTCTTTCTTTCTTTCTTTCTTTCCTTTTTGTTGTTTCATTCTTCTCCTCCTCAATAGAGTTCAGATAGAAATGATCCTAGGCCAAGTCACTATCCTGCTATTATTCTGTTATATCTAATGCTATATGTTTTCTTGTGAAGGTGGATGGTATCCTTGCTTTCTGAAAATGAATTTCCAGTCATTCTGATTCATATCTGGTCACTGGACCCAGATGGCTCCAGTGGAGAAGAGATGGGTTACTTTGCACAGTTCTCCCTCATTTATATCCAATTCACTTGCAAAGTCATGGCATCATCTTCCTGATGTCAGTTATGGTCTTCTTTGAGAATGAAGTACAAACAACAACAACAGCTTTCTGAAAATGTATTGGGCTGCAAAGTTATCTTCTGTAGGCTCACTGAAGACATCTTTAAGACAACTCTGGTATTAATCATGATATATACTTTATCTCTTTTCCCACATAGTTTTAATTTCTTCTCCTAAATTTCTATATTTTGAAGAGTTTTCGTTTTACCTAGTTGGGAAATTGAATATTTCATACAGTGATATCTATTAAAGATGCTGTTTATTTTGGGGGGAGGCAATTGGGTTAAGTGACTTGCCCAAGGTCACACAGCTACTAAGTGTCAAGTGTCTGAGGCCAGATTTTAACCCACGTCCTCCTGACTTTGGGACCGGTACTCTATTCACAAGATTTTAAGTTTTATATTTTTAGTACGGAGATTTGTTATCCATTACCTTTATGAACTCATAAAGGACAGGAAGCTTTGAATGGGTATTCTGAGTTACCTGATCATGCTTTTCTAGGTGTATAGTTAGATGTTAAATTTTCACAACCTGAAGTGAAAAGTTACAAAGTTTTGATTGCTTCTTTGCATAATCTCCATCAATTAGTAAATCTGGGGCTCCTTTAGGATAACCTTTCTATAATTTCTATTTTTAATGATCCAATCCTGAATAGTCAGCATAAACTCCTTCCCTTTTATAAACAAGTCTGCATGATTCAATCATATATTTCATTTTTCCTTATTGACATATGATTGGTTGAGCTCTGCTGGATAATGCACATGGAACACCTTTTGGTTCCAATTGTTCTTAACATTAGTACGTTGCTAACATTTTACACAGATCACACTTTTTCATGTGGCTATTGGTGGTGGTGGTGGTAGTGGTCAAAACTGCTAATGTGAAGTTAGCTTAAAAGAATGAAGAAGGTAAGAAGGTCACACCTCATACAGAGTATTGTGTCTAGCTCCAGGTTCCCTCTTTTAGGAAGAATAATAATATTCTTCTTCTGCAAGTTTGCCTGTTACCCAGCTGGAAACAGGCACTTGGAACAGCTGTTATTATTCCTTGGGAATCACCTAGATACTCTTTCTTATTCTGAAATAGTTAATAAGTAGTTTCTAAGTCACATAAAGGAGATGCTGTAGCTGCCAAACATTTCCAAATTTGTAAATTTTGAAAAAAGATAGCTCAGACAGTGGCATAATGTGGCTCACCAAGTAATGAATACATCTTTCAACGAATAACTGGACAATGTAACTTATGTAAAAGCCAGGCAACATTTGAGTACAGTCTGTAGATAATACATAATACTAAACCAACCAAATGAAAAGTGAAAAATGAATATACTGGCATTACATAGTCTGGAAAAGTACAGATTAAAAACATCCAACCCTTGTGGATTTTTGTTTGTCTGTTTTTAATGGCACCAACCAAGTCAGTTTGTATGTGTGCGGATCTCCTTTGGCATTTTATTATTTAGCTGCAGAGGGAAACATGGCCCTTTCTTACTTGCACCCAGCCCTCCCAAAATAGACTGTGTGAGTGATGCAGAGAGGGACTTTCACCAGGGCAGATCTAGTCACGGCAGTGATGCCACTTGGCAGGATTCCCTTCAAATTTCCTGTCCTGATAAATTGGGCTTTGTAGTTCAAAGGGCCTGTGCCATTGCTGTCCTTCAACACCCAACATGTTTCTAAAAAACTGAAGAAGTGTAACTTGACCCAAGGCACAGGGTTGGAGTTATCCCAGAATGGGACATTCCTAATGCCACAGATACTGAGATTAAACTGAGTGTTTAGGTCAGAGTTGCAGTTAAGCTACAGAAGTGTTCGATAGAGTGATAATCTGCTTATCCAGAGTGATAACTATACAGTGAATCCGTCTCTCTTGACTCACTGCTGTCTGGCAAAACACACAAGGGATGGATAACATTACACTTAAATGCTTAATGCCAAGTGCCAGGATGAATGTGCCCCAACCTTTGTAGTGCGATACATCTCCCGTGATGGATAGTCTATGAATGGATCAAAAGAAGAATTGTACTAATACGGAGAGCTACAGCAGAGGTTAATACATCTTGTAGAAAACCTGAAGATTCCAATCTCTTAACAACTTGCTCACTTACATCCATCTTTTGGCCCTGCCCCCACCCTGCAGAACAGACAGACACACACATCCACACAAACAAACCCTTCAAAGACTGGCTGTAGCAACAGCAGAACGGTTGGCTAATTGGCCAGTGGTGTTTGCTTTATCGGGAAAACAGTAAATGTGGCTGATTACATTCAGTACAGGGAGTTTGTTTACTGCCCGGCAGCACTATCACACTGTGATTTTTGTGAAATATTTTAAGCTATAACCCAGGCTGCCTCTTGTGTGCATAAAGCAATAAAACCGTTTTCTCCCTGAAGAAATAATGACCTGGCTTATGGCCTTCTCTTAAATGCTTTCTTTTTCTGGAGCAGAGAGGGGAAATATTAGTGATAATCTCCATGCCCCTTCTGCCCCACCCCACAAGTTTGCTCAAAATCTTTGCCCCTTCAAATACCATTAAAACAAAAGTATCAAGGCTCATCCACCCTATTTTGTTTTTCAATACAAGTTTTATTTAGGAAGTAGCTAGGAAGAAAAAATCAGAGAAACTAATTCTACTCTAGAGATGGCATTTTCTTCTGATAACCAAATATGCTGATTAGTCCAGGGAATCAATGGAGAAGTTCTGGCAATGAATGGGTATGATGGTCTAATACATTATCCATGCTAACTAATTAGAGTAAATACATTTTCTGACCCATCACACGACTGCATTTTTAAAGCCTCTGAGGTCTAGTCCATGATAGCGCTGTCCACAAATAGTTCGACAGAGGGATTAGCTCAGTAGCCCATCAACTGTCAGCAAGCCCTGGTGACAAGAAGTGGGACCTGGAATTAACTTATCCATGATTAAAAACCTTGGGATTTCAATTGCCCGGTTTGGTAAACTTTGGTTGATAATGCCAAGTGCTGGAATCCCTTGTCAGGCACTACTAAGAGCGAACATGCTGCCAGTGAGGTGACCTGCTGAATATGGGGAAAGGGGGAGTGGGTGTTCCAAAGTCTTACTCTCAACTGGGTAAAGCTGATGGTAAAAATGTCATCATATTCAGAATGCCTGTGTGCATGGACAGTCATCAGTATGTTTTTCTCCCTGAAGAAAGAGTCACCTGGCTTTAGCTTTCCTTTAAGTGCTTTTTTGGGAGGGTGAGGGTGGGGTAGGAGAGGGAGGGGAAGGTCAAATCCATATTTCTCCAAATTTATCAAAAAGCTTGGTCATGTGTTTGGTGGAGGATCATAGGAGCATAGAGGTAGAGCTGAAAGATAAGTCAGAGACCATCTGGTTCTCTCCTTTATGGATAAGGAAAATGAGAGCCATGGAGGTTAAGTTACATGCACAAGGTAGTAAGTCTCTTCCTCCCTTGTTCATCACCCACCAAGAGCACTGAAGCGATTTCAACTCAAGGCTTCTAACTCCTGAGCCAGCCCTCTTGTCAAATTTACCCTCTGCCACTTTTAATGCTTTGGGGAGTATTATAGGTCTTGATGATCTTTTTCAATTATTCATGAACAGAATAATAAACTAATTTATTTACTTTTTTTAAAATAAATTTTTATTTGTTTTCTTGTTTACATCATTCATTTCATGAGATTTTTGAGTTACAAATTTTCTCCCCGTCTTTCCCCAACCCCAACCCTAAAACAGCAATCCCAATATAAAGGCCCTCTCTCGATCTGCTCTCTAACTTTCTGATAGGGGAGGGAGGGTCTCCCTACCCCAGCCCTTGTATATCTTAATTCCTAGTTGCACGTATTGCAGAACTTTAAATTCTTGATTCTTTAGATTCTTCCCTTGTCACCCACCCCCACTGGAAGGACAAGCAATTCAATACAGGCTGTGCATGTGTAATTACACAGGACATCTTCACAGTGGACATATTGTGACAGTCTGATCATATGTCCCTCCTTCCTATCCTGCCCCCCCTTGTTCTCTTCTCTACCCTGTCCCTGTCCCTTTACTGAAGTGTGTGCTTCCAGCATCCTTCCCCCAGACCCTGCCCTCCCCTACATCATCTTGCCTCTCATCCCCACGCCCCCTACTCTCCTGTGTGGCATGATGCCCAGTTTAGAGTTTATGCCATTTCTTCCCTAAGCCAAATTCAATGAGAGTAATTGTAAGTAAAGTTGTAACAGTTAACCCTTGCCTCTTCTATATGGGATGATTAACCC
>CM053594.1:265991102-266016554 GCA_028646575.1 Pseudocheirus occidentalis
ACCTTCTCATGCTTCTTATGTTTGATTGTCAAATTTTCTGTTCAGTTCTGGTTTTTTTCCACAAGAATGCTTGAAAGTCCTCCACTTCATTGAATGACCATATTTTCCCCTGGAACATTATACTCAGTTTTGCTGGGTAGGGGTGGGGTCAGAATTTAAAGCCTGGTCTTCTAAGTTATGTCCAGAATTTTTATCATTTCCCAACATTGCCCTTCTACTTATAACCTGGGACAGGCTGAAAACATAACTATAACCATTATGAGTGGTGAGTCACTGGGGTTTAATGGTTAGAGAGGGTTCAGTGTTAGGGAGAGTTGGCTTCAAATTCTGCCTGTAGTGTATAGTGACAGTGACACTGGGCAGGTCACTTAAGCTTTCAGTGCCTGAGGCAGCTCTCTAAGACTATATGTTGTTGAGCATGTTCTGATCCGTGTTCATAGAGAGAATTTCCAGAGGTTCCCTAAGCTTATATAATCACAGGCTCAGTTAAAAAAAAAAGCCTTTTTTTTTGCTTCCAAGGAGCAATGGCCAGAGACAGCATCTTTTCATTAAAATAAAGTAGGATGTTTAGAGATATAACTTTAATTTTTGAGATTGATATGAAGGATGGTAAGTGAGATATCACACATTATCACAATATGCCCCTTGTTACCAGTGTTGGAGACAGGATTTGGGTCTGGATGGCCTAGAGATGTGGTCCAGTGTGGTATTACATTCTGAACTGGTCTTAGTAGCAGAGCTGAACCAAATCCAAATGACAGGAAAACCAAATTCTGTGATATTGGCCCCATTACCCTACTTCTAACCCTTTCCAGAGAGAGAGCATATTGGGTTTGAAGAGCCATTTTCCTGAGGGAGGCCTACTGATGTGAACCAATAAAGCTCTCCATTATCATTCATGCCTCAGTGACTTCATTATGTACCCAGGTCCAGCCCTTCTCAGGCTAAAAGAGCATTCCTGATCCGTGCTGTGTGCCATCTATAACGCAGCCCTGCTGAAATACCCACACAGCGAACATCTGTCTTCTGTAGCATTTTTTTAAAAGGCGAGAGCAAGGGGAAAAAAAGAAAAAGAAAAAAGATTCAGGAGATAAAAGGCACATGTGGGTGACAAAAAAACTATGACATAGTCAAATTTTATTAATGGCTCACCCATATGCATTCAGGGGATAATTAACTATTCACAGGTGAAATTAGCTGATAGGAGTGGCTGTCTTGAGCAAATCGAATGAGCTCCGATTATATCAATAGTTTTCAACCAGTGTCCCATGGTTATCAAACTATCAAATAAATTTGTCCACTCTCATCCTTTGGGGGGGAAAAAAACTTTAATTATCCGGCCACGGCATATGGCAGGTCATTAATAAAACCTAGTTATCTGGCCATGGGTTTTGGAGTTTTACTGTTATCAATCTTTTATCTAAATAAACATTTGGGAAATGTCCTTAAAATTATTATAGATACTTTGCCCCTATCCTGCAGTAGAGATTTAAAAATGAAACTTGGCTGGATTTCACTATACTCTATGTGGCATCACCTCCAACCCTCCCACCGCCTTCTGTCCTCTTCCCCAACTGTAATGGAATTATAGAGTTGGGCTGTGCTTGCATTGATGGATCTAACCAACCTGCAAATGCAGATAAGGGGAAAATCACTTGATGGGTTCGTTCTCCTTAATGTATATTTACTCAGCCTTTATGTTATGTATGCATTCTTTATTTTCATGCCACATATATCAATGACAAATGTAAGAATTGAAAAGCTAGTAATAACATTTTTAAAAAGCCTTTTTTTTTGCTTCCAAGGAGCAATGGCCAGAGACAGCATCTTTTCATTAAAATAAAGAATACTAAAAAATGCTAATTTCTTACCCCCTTTACCCACAAGGTAATGGTTACCTTAGAAAGACCTTTATGTCTAGTTTAGTTTACATGCGTTGAGGCTCAGAGGATATGGGATATGTTCAACACTGGTGAGTTACTTTCCCAGATGTACTTTTGTATATCTCTAAGTAAAGTAATATTTAAAATGCAGCACTGAATGATATCTCATTTCTATTCGTGTATTCAATTTAAAACATTCTATTTCTATTTTATAAAACCCAGTTAACAAAGAAAAATCAGGTAAATAAGAACGAGCTCTTTTCAACCCAATGGAATAAGATCATGCAATGTTGGAGCATGAGGAATCTTAGAGATCATCTAATCTAGGGGTTCTTAACCTTTTTTGTGCCACGGACCCCTTGGGCAGTCTGGGGGAATCTGTGTATCTCTTATGAGGATAATCTTTTAAAATACATAACATAAAATGCATAGTATTACAAAGGAAATCAATTATATTCAAATATAATAATCAATTTGAAAAATATGTAATTTTTTACATATCTGAAGTTAAGAATCCTTGATCTAATACAAACCATTCATTTTATATATGAGAAAACTGAGCTCCAAGGAAGTAAAGTAACTTGTTCAAAGACACATAGGCAGGAAATTATAGAAAAATACCTCAAACCCAAATCCTTTGATTCTACATTCAGAATGCTTTCTTCCACCCTGAGTGGCAGAAGATAATTTTGTTCTGGTCACTAGCACATGTTATATAGAAGCCAATTAAGAGCAATGTAATAATAGACTGAATGCTTGAGAAAGCACATCAGAAAGTCAGGTTTGAGCCTGCAAATCTTTCTCTCTCTCTCTCTCTCTCTCTCTCTCTCTCTCTCTCTCTCTCTCTCTCTTTATCTCTCTCTTTCTCTCTCTCTCTCTCCCTCTCTGACTCATTACACTTTAAGCTCCTGTTTCTCTTATTAAATTGGTCAAAGCAAAAAAAAAGCTATCTGCACACACATATACATACAGACATATACATACATAGATACAAAGAGAGAATTTTAGTTGTTGGGAGGTATAGTGGAAAGGAGACTGAATTTGGAGTTGGATGATTAGTCCTCATTTCTAGCCTTTACCCAACTATGACCCAGATGTAGGTGTTTCTTGAGCACATAAATCGGTTAACTTTTGGGGGCCTCACATTTCTCATTTGTTAAAGGGGAATGGTCTGTGATTAAAATAATCTCTACAATTACATATAGTCCCAAGATCCTTGCTTAATCAAGCACCGAGAACTCAAAGTCATGCCTAGGATTATGGACTCTTATGTTTTTTATAAAATTCTTGGAACACAGCTCATTCAGCTGTTCAAATATAATTGAGCAGAAATTAATTCTAGGCAAGTTGTTTCATTTCTCAGGCCTCAGTTTGTTCACCTGTAAATTACGGAGGTAGAATTGCAGAATCTCTACAGTCCTTTCCAGGCCAGAGAGTCTAAGACTCAGTAACTGCATAGTGTTTTTGAGTGAATGCTTCTATACACTAAACATTTTGCCATGTCTAACAGGTTTCCGAGTCTTGTTGGTTGTATGTCCACAACATCACTAATACCTGTCCCTTTCTCTGCCCTCAATGAACTTCACTCCAGTCCAGTCACTTTTACCTCTCACCTGGACTAGTCTAATAATGTCCTAATTGGGAAAGATTCTGAAGGTACAATGTGCTTCTGTGGAGAGATGGGAATTATCCAGTGTCAACTGGGAAGGGCAATCAATTCATAGATTTAGAGCTGTATGGGACTTTAGAGACTATCTAGTCCAGTCCTTCCTGATTTTGCAGATGGAGAAACTGAGGTTGAAGAGGTTAAGTGACTTCTCCTTGGTCACAAAACTTGTAAATGTCGAAGGTCTGATTGAAACCCAGATCTTCCTAATTTTATATCCAGAACTCTATCCACTACACCATACTCCTTCTAATGAGTCTGTTTATAACAAAACACTGCCTTTTACCTATGTAAACACTGCCTTGCCTTGTATTTACCTTGTCTTGCCTTGCCATCTTACATTTTTTAGTTTTATTTTCCTGTGGACTTAGGGTGTTGATGATTTGAGCATCAGGAGATTGGCTGAGCATATTCTGTTGATCCTGGCAATCATGGCAGGGTGATTATCCTTCCTGACTCATCAACAATATCGGGGAGCATACTTTCTAAATGTGAAGGAATATATAGGCATTTGAGTTTAGCTGCCTTTTCTTTTCACTGCACTGGAGAAAGGGCTTTTTGATCAGGAGGCAGGGTGTGATTAACTATTAGCCTGGGTTTTGGTCTTCTGGGCTCCCATGAGGAAAATTATAATGATAGTGTGACTACAGGAGATTAGTGTTATAGAGGTGAACCAGACAGTGAAGCAAAGACAAAGAAAAGAGCATGGAGAAGGAAAATTGGTAGTCCTGGGACTAGCTATTTTGACTACTATTGGGCTAATGAGTTCCAGGGGAAGACTGATTTTTCTCACTCCTCTTCCCAGTTATAGATCCTTGAATTACGTCTATGGTATCTAGCATTCAAAAAAATTGCTTTGTTTTACTTGGACACTTATTATCTGTAAGTTGTCTCTATGCATCTTGTATTCGAGGTCAATATGTTTTGCCTATTTAAAGATCATGTTTTCTTTTAATATTATTGTTTTTTGCTTCTCTTCTTCCAGATCATCCTTTAGCTTTTGTATTTGCATTCTGAATTGTTTTCTCTTTAATTTCTTTAGGGAAGTTTGCTACTGTATATTCTAGTTTTTCTGTTTTGCAGGCCATGAATTCTGCTTTTGCTATTCTTATTTCTCTTTCTATCCATTCAGGAATATCCTACTGTGGTTCCATACTCTCTTGGGAATCTTCAGGATCCTCTCTCTCATCAGATTCATTTTCCTTTGTCTTGAAATATGTATTCACAGACGTCTGGACTCATTTAGATGATCTGGAAGCTGTATCTCTTTTTATTAATATTTTCCCTGTTCGTTTATCTGCTTGTGCTTAAGGTTTTTTAACTGAGTTTTCTTTCTTATGATATCTTTGGTAATTTTAGTCTTTTTTTCTTCTTTGCATGCCACTATTGCTCACTTTCTGACTCCTTCCCCTTTGATTACAGTTTTCTTCATGGTAGGACCTCAAAGCTGTCTCAGACTCCTCTCACACTGAGGAATTCACATTTCACCAGACTTAGTCTCTGTCCTAAGACTCTTTTCTCTTTTTTCTCAGATCTTAAAGAGCTACACATATATGTGCCAGCATCCTACTCCAATGCCTTCTGTTCCTCAGTTCTCTAGCTGAGTACTATTGCAATATTCTAGAATATTGACATGCTGCCTTCCTAGTTAGAATAAGTTTCTGGATTTTGACTTGCTGAAGTATGTGGGGTAGAGGGACAGAGTTGTATTCTTTCACAAGCCCTTGAGAAAACTTATGCAGTTTAAACATGGTGCATGGTGGAGAAGGTGATCCTAATCAATACAGTTAAGAATTAGGAGTTAGTTTTCTTTGCTCTTAGTTCATCAGGTCGTTATCACATTTTTGGTGTCTTAAATCATGGAGGCAGCTGCAATTTCTTTCCTTCTTGCATATAATTCCTATTTTAGAGAGGTTTTATAGGTTATCAGGATTGTAGAAAGATTCCTGTAGCCTAACTCAGAAGTCTGATAATTCATAAGATGGGATCTCAGACAAACCCCTTTTCCTATTTCTTTCAATAATCTGGTGAATGTGGGTGATTCAGGCACACCCACAGAATATTAAAGGTGAAATAGAAATAGTCTTAGGACACGACTAGAAGTTTATGCTTCTGTAAAAGGGTGTACAACCTATCTCCTTTCATTTTTTTTAAATTTTCAATAAACTATGTGACAATTACACATTAAGCATCTATGTCATATGACTCTAAGGGGAGTCATTACCTGACAGAGAAGAACAGTTAGAATGGGTGTGGGGAGAATTATAAATTGGATATAGACCATAGATTTTGTATTTTAATATTTTCAGTAATATTCTATTTCATAACCTACTGTAATTTTGTTCCAATCCACCACTACTATTTGAAGCTCCAGGAAAGATAATGGAGAGAAGCAGTCTACACATCTGCAGACTATTCTCTGATGGCCAGTCAGGGATATTTTAGCTCTTTAGGAAGGCTTTCCCATACATGCACCAGAGAGACTCTGATGGGATTACTGAACTGATGGTTCAAGTATAATGCCACAAGAACAAGGCAACTCAGCTATTATACTATGTCACTGAATAATTAATATACTGACCTGCTACCATTCTATAGGCTTAAGGAAGGTAACACAATCCACATGACTAAGGTCAATAAGGGGTTATAAGGGTCGCAGGTGTCATAACAAGATAGTTCAAGTAATAGGAGGTATCTATAGGTTTTTTTTCTTGAATTATGCAGATAGTTGTACATGCATAGACTTGATCATAACAAACTGACTATTATTTTACTGTGTGATAGAAGAAGTAGGATAGATGAGGGTAATAAAATAATATTTCCAGGGTCAAAACATTAGTAGCAATGATAAAAGAGAACTGACTGCTCAATAGCAGTAAGAAGAGCACTTAATTCATACCCACATTTGTCTTAGTCAGACTTGCATAGTATTTTTAATTCTAATCAAATTCAGAATTTCTTATATAAAAATTGATATGAATATGAGTAACTGATTTATGCTATAAATTAGGGAATTGCCAAATAGTGATGAAATGCTATAGATAATAAGCATTTGCTTATACATTTATTTATATAGCAATAGTGTCCCAGCAGAAAGGTAGTGATTTTATTTCTTTTCAGTGTCCCACGCTATTATGGTTGTTTAGTGACTCCTTCTATGAGCTTATTTTTCTTCTCATTGGCTAAATTAATCCTTGGAAGGAAGTTAGGTGAATTAACCCTTTTCACACAAGGTCATTGATGCTAAATGGCAAATCAAATGATTTTTCTTTTCCTTTTCTTTTTTTGGTCCTCCTTGCTTTCTGAAGGCGTAGGGCAGGGCAGTTGGGATTAAGTGACTTGCCCAATGTCATATGGCTAGTAAGTGTTAAGTGTCTGGGGCCAGATTTCAACTCAGGTCCTACCTACCCCTCTCCTTGAATTCTCTCTTTCTATAGTAATAGTTTTCAGACTAGATTTCTGACTCAAGTTTCTTTCCTCTCTATTCTCATACAACTGCCAAAATAACCTTCCAATATATGGTCTAAAACTTCATTCCCTTGCTCAGAAACTTTTTTAGGTCTTCCTTACTCTTTAACCTATTATTTAAAGACTTCTCAAAACCCTTGTTTAATTCTTCCCCTTAGCTCTATGCCTTTGCTCCTAAATGCCTGGAATGAACTTCTTCCCACATATTTTTTTATAGTCAGTTCAATCATTTCAGTTCTGTCTAACTCTTTGTGACCTTATTTGGGGTTTTCCTGGCAGAGATACTGGAGTGGTTTGCCATTTCCTTCTCCAGCTCCTTTTAAAATTTATTTATTTATTTTTGGTCACAGGGTTAGTAAGTGTTATGTGTCTGAGGCCAGATTTGAACTTAGATCCACTTGACTCCAGGGCTGGGGCTCTATTCACTGTGCCACATGGCCGCCCCTCCAGTTCCTTTTATAGATGAGGAAATCAAGGCAAACAGGAAAAGTGACTTGCCCAGGCTAACACAACTAGTAAGTGTCTGAGGTCAGATTTGAACTCATGAGGAGTCTTCCTGACTCCAGGCCTAGCACTCTATCCACTGCACCACTTAGCTATATTCCCACCTATTTACCAGCTTTCAAGTCCCTCCCTCCTTTCATGACCCAACTCTAATGCCATACCTTCTATGAAACTGTATGTAATCCACCTAGATTACAGTAATGTCGTGGAGGGAACACCGAACCTGCAGGCAGAGGGTCTGGGTTCCCCTGCTCTTAGAGTTGCCTACATCTGTGCCTTGAAAAACTGATAGGATAACCCATGTGATCCACTTCTGTCCTTTCAGGGTTCAAAGGCTCTCCTATGTTTTATGAATCTAGTATATTATAATATGGAGGGACCATTTTATGTTACATTTTTGTATTTCCAGTCTTCATAGTACTATTTGTTAAGGTCAATTGAATTGAATTTTGGTGGGAGAGATATTATTCCCATTTTATAGATGAGCAAATTATCTTTCTTTTATAGGTAAGAATCATTTGGTGAGAAGAGAACTGGATTCAAAGTCAGAAGTCCTTACTGTGTGACCTGAACAAGTCACTTAATCTTTTTGCAGCTTTGTTTCTACATCTATAAAATGGTGAGGAATGATGGGGCAGGGACTGGATGATTGGATGATCTCTAAGATCTCTTTCGGCTCTAAATCTGTACTCTTATGACTTGCTCAAGATTACACAGATAGAAAATGGAGTTAAAAGTTGAACCAGTATCTTCTAGTTATACTACTACTACTACTACTACTACTACTACTACTACTACTACTACTACTACCACTACTACTACTACTACTATTACTACTACTATTACTACTACTACTACTACTTCTACCACAGTATGTTGTATTTAATGGGAATAATCATTTTCTAGTTTACTTTCTTTTTTAAATTTCCAGAATTTTGTATTCTGAGTCTAGAAAGTAAACTCTAGTCATTTTTAACATCATAAATTCCTTTTTTACATATACTAAATGGAATTATTTTCCAACATCTCTTTTTAGTCACTTCTCACTTCTGAAGTAAATCTGATATATAAGGCAGATTTTGGATTGAGGGAGATCCTATGATCCTAGAAGTTTTACTAATCAAACTACCCTTTTCTGTTATTGCACTCTATCCATCTATATGGCTAGTTATCTGTAATGCCATGTACCAGCAGATTCCCAAAAGAATGCTATTGTGAACAGCTTTTAAGATTCGTATTACACAGCATAGTGAACATTCTGTTTATTTCATTACAAGTCAAGGCAAACATTCACAATACAACATTCACAACATTACATCTTATCACAGAAAGTCACAATATAGTGTCCATAACAGCTTAACATTAGAATGGCCACACAGTTTTCACTACAGTAGCCACAATATTTAGAACAAGGAACAAAAGAATAATCATCTGGTTTCCCTAAGGGGGAAAGCCTCCTCATTTAATCATCCAGTCAATTCACAATATAACAATCTTCTACTCATGGAGCAACCTTTAACTTAATCATTTAAGCAATTCATAATACAATAATCAAACTTCTACTCATGGGGCAACCATTAACTTAATAAGTCACTAATCTGGATTCCCAATTACTAAACATCATTAATCACTAGTACAGTCATTAGAAAACCACACAAACTCTCCACCCCTTGGTGTCCAACAAACCTCGGTTTCGTCCAAGGGAAGGCCTTTTCTTCGTCTTGACTCTGGGTGGTCTCTCTGATTCCCTGGATCCCCTTCCATGGTTCCAGCTCCCTCCTGAATCCACCAGTCACCTGGATTCAGAAGCAGACAGCTGCCAGGTTCTTGTCCAGTCCTCAGAGGTAGACAGTTCCCAGGTCCTTGTCCAGTCCTCAGGGCAGTCCCTGGCACGCACTGAAGTTCGTAGGATCCAGCACATCTCAAACCCTTCACCACTTATCTTGCCTAGTACTCAAGGATCAGCCAGGCCATGAACAAATAAAATCTTATTCTGGTCATGCTTCTTCAGTCCTCAAGTAGTTCAGCTGGCCCTGGGACCCAGAAGGAATATCGGCCTTTTGGGTGGCCTTCACCAGATTCTGGTCTCAGGAAAACTCCATGTCAATTCTCAGTCAGCTTCCAGATGCTGGGAGAGAAACACTCTCTCTCTCTCTCTCTCTCTCTCTCTCTCTCTCTCTCTCTCTCTCTCTGTCTCTCTCTCAAAAACCAGCCAACTCACTTCTTCCATCCAGCAGCCCAGCTCCCAGATGCTGAGACAGTCCTGCTTCCTCCAACAGGAAAATTCCAATTCTGTCTCTGGAATTCTTGCTTATATACACACACCAGCCTCCTGTCTCAGCCAATACCCTTCTTCTCCCAACAGGGGACAGGGCTCACACCTTCCATACTTAGCCCTAAGTTTGCTAAGTGCTAAGTATATGCTAAACTAATTGCTGTTGTTATCTATTGCAGAAGAGTTGGAGTAAGGTAACATGTTACCCAGCACACATATATTACCTTCCCTAAATCATACACCAGACGTCTACCATCCAAATCACAAATATTTAAACACACACCATAATCATGACCATATTCAAAAGGACTAAGGTAGGGTTGTTTCTGATATAATTGTACATAATAACCCCAAGATGATACTGTAATGGGCAAGTAAAATTTTGAGTATTAACAGAGTGACCACAGAGTCCAATCAAAAGTTTAAGGAGCTTAAATTGTAATTAATTTAGCCAGCTGGTGGCTGTCCCATGCCAGTTTGTACGGAGCAGCAGCCTGATCCAGAAATGCAGGGTCTTTTATACCATTTTGGGTTTCTAACAACATAATCACTATCCAAGTTGGTATCCAAGTGTAACCTACAACTAAATTGGTATCCAGAAACAATCTGTAACCAAAACTAACTAGTATCCAGGTATAAGCAGTTGTTCTTCTATAATTAATTGATTACTAGTTGACATTCAGGTACGGGGATCTATTCTTTATCTTCAGGGAACCGTGAAGTAGGGACCAGGAGAATGTGATGACCTCAATAAGCCAGGAGAGTGAATACGTGGTTGGGCATGGGGGTGCAGGCTTAGTCACATAGCTGCTTCTAGTGATTGATTTGCCTCTAAGTTCTGCTTTGGATATGTTCACTTCTTAACTGTTTCCTGGCTACTTCATTCTTAAGTTTATGAAGTTTCTACTTAACTAGGTCCTGCCCACTTCAATACCTATTGTAGAAGCATGTGGTTGTTAAGAAGTGAATTACAGAATTTAGTGTTTGAAGGAACCTTTAGGGAGGTCTTCTAGCAAAGAATAATGCCAAGATTTCAAACCTGGATCACCAAAAGGATGGTAGTACCCTTTTAACAAATAGGGAAAGCTTTGGGGGTAAAGATTATAGTTTTCCTACACATTACTCATCCATATGTATTCTGAAACTTAGTGACACTGGTCTTCTTGCCATTCCTTATACAAGGTACTTCATCTCCCTACTCTGAGCATTTTCACTGGCTGTCCCCCATGCCTGGCATTTTCTCTCTATTCATCTATGCCTTGTGGCTTCCTTAGGTCCCTTTAAATCCCTGTTAAAATTCCCACATTCTAGAGGAAGTCATTCCTGAACTTCCTAAATGCTAGTGTCTTCCCTCTGTTGATTATCTCCAATTTATTCTTTGTCTATAGTTGTTTTCATGTTGTCTCTCCCACTAGACTGTGAGCTCCTTGAGAGCAGGGACTGCTTTGCCTTTCTTTGTATTCCAGTAGCCACACCCAGTAAACCATTTTGGCAGATAGGCTTAACCAGGTCAAGGGTAAACGATGGGCCTCAAACCCATCAGTGAGTTAGGGGGATATCTACTAAGCATGTGAAGATTTGGGCAATGGATAGATGAGAACAATTTGTTCCAATGGCCATTAAGGTGGCTGAAGAGTGTTGAGAGCTTGGTCAGACATGGAAGATGTTAAGATTATCTACCGTATTCTCAGTCAATTGCCGGGTGTCTACTTTTCTCTTGCCACTGGAGTCCAATGGCTCTGGAAGTGAGAATGAGGCTGACAACTTTGCCTCACTTAAATCCAATTCATGCATGAGTCAAGACACCATCAACCATTCACTGTTTTGCTATTTACTCTCTCCATTCTAAATGATCAAATGGACTGTGAACTCATGTTGGACTGTGATCAACCACAGTCAAATATACTGTACCTTGATGCCAACATCATAATGTCATTGATCTTCAAGAAGAAAGGATGAACAACAACAATCTCCAGTGCTTAGTACAGCGCCTAGTACGTTGTAAGCACATAATATATACTTAGTGACTAACTAAAGAAAATGAGTTCTGTTTTGCAGTTGATTTGAGATGCTCAAGACATCCAGTTTGAAATCTCCAATAGGCAGTTGGAGCTCAAGAGAGAGATGAGGACTGTCATATACATATTAGAGTCATTTTTATATAGACGATAATTAAACCCAGGGGAACTAATGAGTTCACCAAATACAAGTGTAGAAAGAGAGAAAAGGGCCTGGCATAATGACTTGAAGACAGCAAAAAATATGTTGGAAACCACGGCTCAAGAATAAGAAACAAAAGAGAGCAACAGAGTGAAGACTTCAGAGAAACCTGACACCTACATTTCATGAATGTTTTCTTCAGCAATGAGATAGATGCTGGATGGCTTAGTAGGATAGCTTGGGTTCTGTCCATTCTCATTTACTAGCTGTGTGACCAAGAGCAAATGTCTTAACTTCACGGAACCTGCTTTGTCATCCTTACAGTGGGATGACCTCTATTATAGGATTACTTTAAGTCTTATATCGGATGAAACATGCAAAACAGTTTTATAAATGCACTGTATTAACAGCTATTATCAAGAAGAGAGTCAGAAGATAATGGACATGGAAACTACTAAATGATGTCATAAAGAACTCATTAAGTTTCTCCAAATTAAGTTAACATAGACTTTAATTCTATTACAAAGATAGTCATAGGGGAGGAGGGCAAAAATATGTTGGAAAACAGTTTAGGAGTGAAAAACTAGAAAGAAAGGGGGTTTATAAATTATATAAGAATACCACACAAAATTTGTAATTCAAAATGTCATGAAAATGAATGATGTAAACAAGAAAACAAATAATAAAAAAAAGAATGAAAAAAAAGAATACTACGCATATCACAAATATTTTCATCGAGAAGAAAATTACGAAACACTGGACAAGTCCGAATGATAGCACAAACAAATGAAATTAATTCTGTTTTTTCAGTTCTCTAGCACTGGAGGCAACTCTTTCATTATAGCCTATTTGTCTGTGCTGCGTTCATCATAAGATCAAAAATTTAACCAGAAAAGGAACCTTAGAAGCCATGGAGTCCACCCACCTCATTTTAAGGGTGAACTTTTCCCCTAAAATGGCTACATTTTCAGTAGAGTAGAAATATTGGGGTCCAGTTGTCCAATGTAGAAATATTGGGGTATCCAACATGGAAACATTAGTGTTTCTGATGTAGAAACATTGAAGTATTCAATGTAGAACTATTGGGGTATCTCAGGGAGGTTAAGGCACTTCCCAAGGTCACAGAGCTGGTAAGCATCAGTAGCAAGATTTCAACCTGCATCTTCTGATTCCAGAGCCAGCGCTTTTTCCACTGTATTATGCTGATTTGACTAATGTCCACCTTATAGGACATTAGGAAAATAAAATGAAGTCAGAGTTCATTTTATATCATGGCAGCTAGCTGCTGTAAGAGCAAGAAGACTTGAGTTCAAATTCTGCCTTTCCCACCTTAGAAACTTCCTAGTTGTGAAACCCCAGGACACTTATCTCAGCCTGAGTTGCTTCATCTGTAAAATTAGAATAATCATAACACCTATCTCCTAGGGTTTTAAGAAGGATCAGATGAGACAGGATGTACTTCTCTTTGAACACCTTGAAAGTGCTACATAAATGCTAGTTGTTATTATAAATATTATTGCTAAGACAGGTAGGTGGTAAGCAGAGTGGATAGTGTTGGTATCAGGAAGACTTGAGTTTAAATTCTGCTTCAGGGTACATCACTTAATTTCTCTGAGCCCCAGTTTCATCAAGGACAAAATGGGGTTCATAATAGCACCTAACCCACCGGTTTGTAAGAAGCAAGTGAGATAAGAGATTTAAAATCTTTTTTATGCTTTAAAGTGCTATATAAATCCTAGCTATCATTATTAGGTATTATAGTTATTTTTTAGCTTAAGTAACATCTGCTTCTTTGAGGACAGGTATCAATTCTGTCTTCATCTTTGTTCTAAAATTCTAATGTTTTCATTTATTTAAGGACAAAGATACTTTCATAAGTCCAGAACATAATGCTTAAAACAATTTTTTTTAAAAGATAAGATTTTGACAATATTGGTGTCATGCAGAAATGTAACTAAAGTAGAGATGTCTTTGCTCCAGGGTAGAGAATAAAAGGGAACAAAGTTCATCTTCCTGGGGGACGTCCTTTCTTGCCCTCCTAGCCCACCTCCCCTTGTCTAACTCTGCTCCTGCATTGGTAGTGAACATCTTCCTTGTAATGGCTGCATTGTCAGTAAGTGCAGAAATATTGGGGTGTTCAGGATATACTTTTATAGGTGGACTAGTGTCATGAGACCCAAAGGAATGGCTTTGCAAGTTTTCATTGCTACTAATGAAAACTGATGGGATCTTTTTAATGGCATGGATATTCACATGAATCACTAACAGAGTTTTGAATTCCTTACGTGCTCATTATTATAAATAAACCATTGATGCCCTTTGGCTTAGAGCTTTATTTGGGTACAGGGAACTGCTTTCAATGCTATTATTTCCACCTTCTTAATAATAACCTTCCTTTTAATCAATTCAGCTTAAAACCACAGATATTTGGGAATTTAGCTATTTTTGCTCTAGGCCTTACCTGCTGTGTCTTGGCATTTACATGTTTACATTTAAAGACTTTACACTATGCCTCAGACCAATTGTTTCTTATTTCACAATTACAACTATTCTAGTCTCCACATGCTGTCTTTGGTGGTTAGATAATTAAAGAGCAGGCCTTTTTTTTTCCTTGGCTGCACTGCACTAGGTGAAAAATGTTAGCTATTTCCACACTTCAGAGACCCAGCTGCTACAAGCATTAAAAATTACTAAAAACATAAATTTATGGCATTGTGATTACAATGGATTGTGTTATTGTAAATGAATTGCACTGTAAATTGCTGTTTTAAATTAAAATATAGCTTATTAGGGAATGGTAAAGGTATAATATTAGAGAATGGCAAAGAAGCGATGCTTCATGTCATCAGGCACCTCCCCATCTCCCAACCCCCATCTTCTAAGATGTGATGGCCAAGGACATGCTTGAAGGAGCTACTACTTCTCCAGGACAGCTGCTGTGAGGTTACTCTTAGACTTTGGGTTTCACTTTCATCTTTTCATTATTTTCTTTCCTAATCAAGCCAATTTACAGACAGAAGACAAGAGAACCCAGTGCAGGCAGCACGTGGAGTGAAGGATTGGGGCTTAAATAGGAACTCTGTCCCTCCTTCAGGGGCTATGATCAAGCCAGCTCAGACTGACTGGAGAACCCACTGTTAAATTTTCAGTGTGGACATTTATACATTAGAACCAGCAAAGAGTGCAAATTAAGGCTTCATTTGTTATTTTACTGATTATCTAGACTTAAGAAAGTGATGGAGAGAATGATAATAATAATGTAGATTAAGCTCAAAAGCATACCACGCTCAGAGAGCTGCTTGTCAAACAATTACCAGTCCATTATGGCTTATTATTGTGTGACTTGAGCAATTCCCTTAATTGCTCTGGGTCCTCTTTTCCTCATTTATAGAATAAAGGAGTTGGATTAGATAACAACTGAGATCCTCTTTTCTGCTAAATCTGTGAGCCTGGAAGGTATTGGATGTATCATAGGATCTCAGAGTTGGAAGGAGCCTTAGAGGTTAAGCGATTTGACTATCAACCCATTGTTGGACTGGCTCTACAACTACCGATGCACGGTCATGAATTCTTCACTAGAACATTGCTTTTGATGGGGAGCTCTCTATTCTTCAAGGCGTGTCATTCCATTGTTGGGGAGCTCTAATTAGAAAACGTTTATGTTTTGCTGAAATAGGCCTCCTTATTTTATTTATTAAGTGTAATCTGCATCATTAACATCCCTCCATCACTTTATTAAAGTCTAGGCAGTAAACAAAGCCATAAGTTAAGACCTGATTCATAGCATATGCCAATTTCTTCTTTTTAAAATTTTTATTTATTTTATTCTGAACTTAAGAAATGAAACAAACATTTCTGTAACATAGAAAAATAGAAAAAAACATGATTCCACATGAAGCTGCAAATCTGTCACATGCAAATTGCTATTTCTTTTAAATTATATATAATAAAGTTACCATGTAACTTTTTTCACTTTTTTCCTTTTCCCTTTTTTTCTTCCCTCTCACCACCCCACAGATGGCGACCATTAGACCCAAATATGTGTATACACACAGCCCATGCACACACACACACACACACACACACACGTAAAATAATTCTATACATACTTCTATTTATCAGTTATTTCTCTGGATGTAGACAGTGTCTTCCTTCATATATCCTAGGTAGTTAATTTGGGTAATTATAATGGTAAAAAATAACAGTCACTCAAAATTGTTCTTAAAACAGTATTGCTGTTACTGTATACAATGTTGTCTTGGTTCAACTCATGTCACTCTTCATTATTCCATCGACTGGGGAGTGGCTGAATAAGTTGTGGTATATGATCGTGTTGGAATACTACTATGCTATAAGAAATGATGAGCTCAATGCTCTTGGAAGAACATGAATAGGCTTAGACAAAATGGGTCTCCTCATGACTTTCACCCAATGGTCCTAGTCTACTTTTTAGAATGAAAAAGAACAATACTACTTCTTCTACACAGCAGCCTTTCAGCTCTAGGAAGACGGCTTTTCTCTCTGACCTTTGTCTTCGGCTCCCTCTTTATGATGATACTTCTGTGCCCACCCCACTTCAAGCTTCCCTAGTTACTCTCCTTTGTAAGCATTTGTGCTTATTAACAATTCAGTTAGAGCACTGGATACAGCACAATAACATTTATTTCTGATCATCACTAAGTATAATGACACTTTTGGTCCCCATAATCTGAATGCTATTAATGTAATTTAAGATTTCATTAACTTTTGGGGAACAACCATATCACACAGTTGGTTTATATTGAGTCTCTCTAGTTAGCAAGGATACAGCCTTCACTAGCAAGGCTCCAAAAACTACACCAAATAAGGTAATTTATTTATTTTTGTAACACTTCCTAGCTACTACCAGGGCAGCGCATAGAGTGCTGGGCCCGAAGTCAGGAAGACTCTCATCTTCCTGAGTTCAAATCGGGCCTCAGACACTAGCTGTGTGATCCTGGCCAAGTCACTTAACTCTGCCTCAGTTCTTCGTCTGTAAAATGGGCTGGAGAAGGAAATTACAAATCACTCTAGTTAGTATCTCTGCCAAGAAAAACCCAAATAGGGTCACAAAAAATCAGACACAAATGAAACAATGAACAACAAAGCTACCAAACTTTAAAAATTTGGGTCAGCTTTAGGTATATTCAGATTAACACTCATGAGCCCCCACTGATATGTTTCTTTTAACAGAATGACCAGTGACATCTAGTTCAAAGCCAATGACAGTTAATTTTTTAAAAACTTGAAAGATGTGACAAGGAAGACTCAACCCTCCTCCCATATCAAGAGTTCATTCTTCCACAGATGCCAGAAATGGGAAAGATACACGTTCCCGGGAACACATTTAGCCAGGGCATCTCATACTCCTCAGGCAATCTCTCGGCTGGAATTTTTCTCTGCCTTGAAGCTGCTGTTTTTGTTTTTGCAGCACCATCAATATCCTTCCGTGATGTCACCAATCTGTAAATTGCAGTCTCCTCTGAGCCAGGGTCCCCTCACCTTTATTGCTTTTCTGCTGGGCAAATCTGTTGAGCTGCTTTTTGATGCCATCTGCTGGCCTTCAGCTGCCATGCAGTCCTTTCCTCCATATGGAACAGACTCAGACCTAGGCTTCTTTCAACTCTTTTGTGATGTAGATTGAGCTAGAGAAGCCCTTGTGTATTTAAGTTGATCAGACTCCTCTGTTTCTGCCCCAGGCTCCCATTCTACTAGTTCTGGTTGTTCTTTGATCTAGAATGAGAAAATCCTTTTTATGATTCCAGTTATATATGGTCCATTCATGCCTCTTTGGAAGGGACTGGGTATGTCTCACAAACTTTGTCCTATTTCCAGAAAGTAATATTGTTATTCTCCCTACATCTGTCATGCCTCAAATTCCTTCAATCAGAGGTCCAAAATTATCCCCAACAGATATTTATTATCAGTTTCC
Source organism: Pseudocheirus occidentalis (assembly GCA_028646575.1). NCBI lineage: Eukaryota > Metazoa > Chordata > Mammalia > Diprotodontia > Pseudocheiridae > Pseudocheirus > Pseudocheirus occidentalis. The sequence continues at coordinate 266,009,009 of CM053594.1, forward strand.
CTCTGATTTGTTTAAAGTCCCAGAAAAGATTTCACTTCAGTACAATGACTTGCTAGGATAGGGGTGGGGGTGCCTCTGATTTCCTTTCAGAATTCATCATAACCTTTCATCATAACCTATTCAAGTTGCATCTCCAAATACTTGTTTACTTAAGATCAGAAAATAATAAAAACAAAATAAACAGAGGCAGCATGTGTTCATGGATAAAGGCAGTCAAGTACTAGAGAGGGCAACCGTTGTCTCCTTTGCTAACCAGCAGCTCTAAACAATTCTTGTTCCCTTCATCACCAGGAAAGAAAAGCACAGTAGGAATCAGGGAGGGAATACATAGCAATTCTTTTTTTTTCCCCTTCCTGTAAGCTCAGTTCTGGCTCAGCACCTCCTGAGTCATTTGCTCCTTTGGCTTTGTAGCCAGCAATAAGATTCCTCATCACCACATAGCATTAACCCTATAGTCACTCAGAGTAGGAAGCAGGCTTAACAAGAAGCCTCAACATGTGTTTGGATTATAAACAGGCCAAGAAATAACTGTATAAGCTTGGTATAATATACTAAGGAAGGACAAATCTGAGAATGTCACAAGCACTGGGCACTCAATGATCATACTCATCCCACCCCCACCCCCACCCCCACTCCATTATATTTGTATCTGTCTTAAGCACATAGCTGATTTACCTTGCATATAGAACAGTTTCATGAAATATTTTGATATTTTATTGATGAACTAAATTGTCATAGAGTTATAGAGCTGAATGGGAGTCTGAGTCATCTAATCTATCCCTCTTACTATACAGATGAGGAAAGTGAAGCCGAAGACATTGAAAGGATTCATCCAAAGTCATGAAGCAAGCTAGTGGTGGATTCAGCACTAGAGCTCAGGTATCATGTCTTCTTCAAGGCCAGTATTAGTCATAATACTGGTCATTGGACTAATACCAGGTTTAGGCTGGCTATCTTGTTCTATCTCTACCTGATGCCAGCATGCACATGTGCATGCACACACACACACACACACACACACACACACACACACACACACACACACCCCACACCTTGTTTGAGGATAAATTCCTGATCAGCTTGATATGTTTACTGAGAGGTCAGGGCTTTTCTAAGACTCTTGGTATAAGGTGCTGTTCCAGGAAATTCTTCACTCAATTTGATGAGCTTGCAGAATGGTGAGCTTTCCTTTGGGATTTTGAAATCCTATTCCCATTAAGGTTGGATGTACCAACAGAAATATTGTTGCGAAGATAAAAACCATTTCTTAATTTAGTTTCAGTGACTGGGACTGAGACTGTCCCCACAATGAATTGGTTAGATCAGACTCTTGGGAAGAAGGAATCTTACAAAAGGAGCTTTCTCTTTCTGCTAGGCTAGAAAAGAGAGTACTTTGGTGGTCCTTTTCACTTTTCCACCTTCCTTTGCAGAGATCCTGAGAGTCCCAGCAGATGGTGGTGGTTACAAGGAGGGTCTTCTCTGGCCTCCAGAAATTGTTACTAATGGCATCCTTTTGTTGGGAGCTGGATATGTTAACCCAGGTGGCCCAAGAAGGGAGTTCCTCAACTATAAATTCTTTGCCATCTTCTTCCTTCTTTCCTTTCTGAACACAGAGCAGAGACTAGAGACATTAGAGCAGACTTGAGCAGACTTTCCCAGCACAAGACGTAACAACAGGTGGAAGCAGACGAAGAGTACCCTGGAGAAGCATGTGGGAGCTGTAAGTGTAGCCCTGAGGGCACCATGGATGGGGAGCAGGACTTAGATTTAGGAACAATCTGAGTTCAATTCCTGCCTCAGACCCCTACTAAGCTACGTGACTCTGAAACAAATCACTTAATCTCTGCCTGCCTCAGTTTTTTTTTTCTGTAAAATGGAAATAATAATAGTACCTACCTCAGAGGTTTGTTGTGATGATCAAACAAGAAAAAATGAACAAAGCACTTTGAAAACCTTAAAGTTTTATCTAAGAACTATTTATATAAATAATGTTAGAGTAGAATTCCTGGACAGTGTCACTACTGAACTTCTAATTCTTAGTTAAAGGAGGGGGAGAGTTTGTGTGATCCTGGAATCTTGCCTTTTAGATAGAGAAGGAACGCTGCTTTGGTAGTTCCAGCTTGAAGGCTGGCTCACTGAATGACTCCAAAGTTAATAGTTCAGGAATCTTGTCTTTTATCCAGAGAAGAGGAATTTTCTTTCTTTTTCTTTTTTAAAATTTATTTATTTTCTGAGTTACAAATTTTCTTCCCGTCTTTCAACAAATAAAATTATTTAATAATTAAAAAATGAAAAGAAAAAATAAAAAAATAAAATTTATTTATTTTCTTGTTTACATCATTCATTTACGTGAGATTTTGAGTTACAAATTTTCTCCCCATCTTTCGCCTACCCACCACCCCAAAACAGGGATCCTACTGTATACCCCCTCCCCCAATCTGCTCTCTCCTCTATCCTCCCCCATCACCCCTCTGACTTTCCAGTAGGGCAAGATGGATCTCCCTACCCCAGGGCCTGCATATCTTAATTCCCAGTTGCATGTAGTTAATAATAATAATAATAATATTTTTAACATTTGATTATAGAACTTTAAATTCTAGATGAGAAGAGGAATTTTCTAAGAACCTCCCATGTATTATTCCTTTTTCTCCGGGGAGTAAAGGACTAAAGTCACAAATTAGGGAAATAAATGATCTTGACTCTGTTCTATCCATTACTAGCATCATTATTTGTGCAGTAAAAATTAATGGGAAGGGGGTTGCTGGTCTTGTAGCTCCAGAGTATATTTTTCTTTCAGGGTGATTGGCATTGAGTTCGGAGGTCTCTAGCGCTTTATAGGAAAGTGAGAGGGAGAATTGTATTGATCTTTTGTAGACTATTATAAGTCACTTTATGTGTTTTCTATATTTGCTTATGGGGTCCTATGAGTCCCTGAGTCTTCTTCTGTGTTTCCTATTTGGTAAAATGAAGGTTGTCTTGTACTTGATGTGAATTTTTTACTTAGAGTATTTGTATGAAAACTGAGGACCCCATTACCAGTATTTATGAAGCACAAAATATGAGTTCTACATGAACCATATTGGATACTTCACCAGAGTAAGGTCTGGGAAGGGAGCAGTAATCATACAAAGAGATTTTGATGTTTTAGTACCACACCGCAATAACAAATTTAGGGGCATGGCCCATGTGTTATACATGATATATTTAATTATGATTGGCAACAAATGGTGTTAAGGAACAGCTGAGGTAAAATCTGCCCTCTAATAGCCCTCTGACTTTGATCATGGTTGCTTATCAAACCAAAGTGATGTTAGTTCTCCGGTTAAACTCTTACCTACTCAAGAGCAGTGGGACTCAATGGGATTTCCCATTGAGTCATAAGCGTGAATTACTCAGCTACCACTGAGCTGACCTATGCAAACTCCAAGCCTGGACTGCACAAAGAGGTGGGGGAAAAAGACATTAAAATCATTGTAGCAAAAGTTCTGCAGGTGTTTTCTATTTGCTGACCATTGAAAGAACATTTATAAACAGAATGAAACAGTAGTCCAGTCAGCTGTGTTCCCAATTAAAAGGTCCATTCCTTCTGTTTCTCAGTTTGCTGTTCCAAATTCTACATAAAAGGGAGAAGGGGAGAGTGGGCCAGAAGGCAGGCTCTCCAAAAGCTCAGGGCACATCCTGGAAAATGCTAATGCCCTTGAGGTCAGCAGAAATGTTCCAAGCCTAGCTTTTCATGCCTTCAATGGGACTGCAATGACTTTATATAGTCCTTGTTCTCAGCTCCTACCTTTTTTTTTCCCTTTTTTCCCCCAGACATTTGAAATTCTATGGTCATGATAGAGATATTCCATTTTGTTTTTCTGGACAGCAGCCGTGGTTTTGTTTTTATTTTTTTCTCAATTGGAGAAGTCACCCAATCAAGAAAAATTCACCTAACCATACCAGATCTAAAACTATATTATAAAGCTTCAACCATAAGAACAATTTGGTACTGGCTAAGAAATAGAGTGGTGGATCAGTGGAATAGAATAGATTAGGCACACAAGATACAGTAGTCAACCATTATTGTAATCTACTGTTTGATAAATTCAAAGATTTGAGCTTTTGGAATAAGAATTCACTATTTGACAAAAACAGTGGGGAAAACTGAAAAATAGTGTGGGAGACTAGGCATAGACCAACATGTCACACTGTGTGCCAAGGTAAGGTCAAAATGGCTACATGATTTAGACATAAAGGATGATACTATAAACAAATTAGGAAAGCAAGGAATAGTTTGCCTGTCAGGTCCATGAAGAAGGGAAGAATTTATAACCAAACAAAAGAGAAAACATTATAAAATGCAAAATGGATAATTTTGATTACATTAAATTAAAAAGTTTTAGTGCAAACAAAGTCAATGCAACCAAGATTAAAAGAAAGTCGAAAGCCAGGAAACAATTTTTATAGCAAGTGTTTCTGATAAAGGCCTAATTTCTCAAATATATAGAGAAATGAGTGAAATATATAAAAATGCAAGTCATTCCCTAATTGCTAAATGGTCAAAGGATATGAACAGTCAACTTTCAGATGAAGAAATTAAAGCTATCTATAGTCATATAAAAATGTTCTAAGTAACTATTGATTAGAGAAATGCAAAATAAAACAACTGTGAGGTACCACCTCACCCTATCAGATTTGCTAATATGACAGAAAAGGAGAATGATAAGTGTTGGAAAAGATGTGGGAAAACTGGGACATGAATGTATTGTTGGTTGAGTTGTAAATTGATCCAGCAATTCTGGAGAGCAATATGGAACTATGACCAAAGGACAATCAAAGTGTGCATACCTTTTGATCCAGAAATACCACAACTAGATCTGTATCCCAAAGAGATCATAAAAGAGGGGAAAGGACCCACATGTACAAAAATATTTATAGCAGCTCTTTTTGTGGTGACAAAGAATTAGACATTGAGAGAATGCACATCAATTGGTGAATGGCTGAACAAGTTGTGGTATATGAATGCAATGGAATACTATTGAAATGATGAGCAAATGGATTTCAGAAACACCTAGATTTACATGAACTGATGCTGAGTGAAGTGAGCAGAACCAGAAGAACATTGTACACTGTAACAGTAACATTGGGTAATCATCAACTATGATACACTTAATCCTTCTCAGCAAAACCAAGAGAATTCTAAAAACACTGGTGATAGAGAATGCTATATGTGTCCAGAGAAAAAACTATAGAGTTTGAATGAAGACTGAAGCATACTTTTTTTCCTTTGTATTTTGTTTCTTCTTTCACAACATGACTAATGTGGAAGTATGTTCACATGTACATTCTACATCTGATTGCTTGCTGTCTTAGGGAAGGAGAAAAAATTGAACTCAAAATCTTATAAAAATGAATGTTGAAAATTATTTTAAAAAATGAAATGGCATTTACAAAAATTAAGAAGAACTCACCTTTATTATGGACATGAAAGTTAAGATCTAAGCTCAGTTCCACAGAGACTAAGGAGGTCATTTACCAGACTTGGTGTAGCTTCCCTTTAACCCAGTTTGAAAATGCCACATCACATGTTCTAAACTTTGTCCCAAAATCACTGTGGGCAGGAGGGATGAGAAGGGGAGGGAAGTCATTTGTTAATGAGACCAATAATAAATCATAAGTTTTGCAACTGACTGCAGAGTCCTTACACAGGCAAACCTCCAGAGAGAATGCTCAGTCAGACCCTGGGTATTCTGCTGCTGTGTCTAGGTTTTTCCTCTGGGCCATCTGAAGAATAAACATCACCCAGCAGCTGCAAAATTGGAGCTGGAAAACCAAAGGTGTGGTTGTGGAATTTCAACTGTGTGCTTTTAAAATGCATGCTTTTAAAGGAAAAGGGCAATTACTAATAGCAACTCAAAGAACAGATTTCTCTGGAGTTTGATTCTCACACCAGCACTTTATGAAGTGCTGTAATAGAGAGTTCTGAATGCCCTGGGCTACCCACTTGTGGCTAGTTCTCTCCTTTCCTCCCCTTTGCTTCTTCTATGCAAATAAGATAATCACTCACATTTCTACAGTATTTTAAGGATTACACAGTGCTTTCCTCACAATATCCCTGTGAGGAAGATATGGTCCAGTTATGACAATACTCAGACTCTCTTCCTCATTTCATCTGATACATACAAGGACCCTGTGATGTACGTATTATTACCCCCATTTTACAGATGAGCATCTAGAGACTCAAGAGGTTAAGTGGTCCAGGGCTGTCTCTCTTATTACAGCTGATTAACCTTGGGCAAGTCAGAGAATTTAGAGCTAGAAGGAACCTCAGAGTTCATCTGTTCCATCCCTATCCATTGTACAAAGGAGGAAACTATCAGCATGATGAAAGCTTTCTGTACAGCCATGTATGGCTCTGGCCTTTCAATACACTTTCAAGATGAAATAACTTTTACAAAGTAAATTGGGTAAGGGGAGAGCAGTCCACCCCCCCGTTTTAAAGTTGAGGACACAACACAACAGTTGCTGTTATGAAGTTATGAAGTAATTTTTCCAATGTTATGTGGCTTATTCTAAATTTATGCTCTCTCTCTTAACAGGAAAAAATTTTTTTCCATGATATCAAAATGCAAGGCTGTGCCTTTTTATTTACTTATTTATTTTTCCTGATCAAATTACATCACAAAAGCAATCACCAAGAGACTTTGTTGATGACCACTATGAATAATAAAGTCAGAAATGAGGGGAAGAGAGAGTGACAAATAATGACATTATCTTAGTTTATCTTTCATTCTGACTCAAATTCGTTTGCATACTAAACTAGAAAACATTTTAGAAATATCTAAATTAGCAGGCTTTGATCTCCTAGCTAGCCCCACATTCCTGTCTTTATTATGAGTGTGTGGCAGCAGCAAAACCCAGTTGCTTTGATGTCATATTTTGGTCAGTGAAAAAACTTCACTGTTTTCCTATATAAATTTATTACACTGCTAACAACCCAGTTCCCACCTCCATCCTCCTTTCCCCCCAAACAGTCTCTCTCTTTTAACAGTAAGATCTAACAGAAGATCTCTCCACCTTGTTGAAGAGGAGAGATCTTATGGGGAGAAAACAAGTATCAGTAAAAGAGAAAGATAGTCTGGCAGTCTCTTCCTACCTAGAGATATAAATATCACCCAGAAGACTAGAGATTGTAGTGGGGTGTAATGCCAAGCAAAAGCAACTTCCAAGGTTCGGATTACCAGCATAGCAAACCCCATTTATTCAGCCAACATTCACAGAACAGGGAAAATCAAAAGAGTATAACTCATTCATTTCACAAGTAAGTTCTTAATTCAGTCCAGGTATTACTCCACCCCTAGAAGGTACATGCTTTTAATCAGTCTCTTCTCAAAAGGAGAGAATTCTTCTCAAATGGGGATCAGTTTCCAGTCATAAACAAAGTATACTCACAAAAAGGCCAAAGGTTTCCCACCCCTGGACTCAAAGTAATTACAATACTATCCATTAACAACAAGCACTTTCTCAAAAGGGAGCAGGAGAGCACAAAAGGCCATCCACCCTT
>CM053594.1:266017054-266037723 GCA_028646575.1 Pseudocheirus occidentalis
CTGCCTGTAGAACAGTCCCAGAGCCCCTGAAAGTATCAGCAAGGCTCCCTTCCAGGATTCTTGTGAACATACAACAAGAAAGTCCTTCTTCAGGGCTTCTGCACCAACAGCCAGGTTCCAAGACCTCTACAACAGCAGCACTGTCCACCATCAGGTGAATCTGGAAAAACAACTTCAAAACAGACAAAATGCCGGCATCACAGCCATGCCTCCTCAGTTCTCAGCAGCTCCATGTGGCAGTCCTCAAAAGTCCTGGGCAGCTCCAATGGGCTCTTTGCAGTCTCTCTCAGCAACTCAGGCTCAAAGACACTGGATACAGCTCTTCCCAAAAGTACTTCTTCTTCTGGCCTTCTCTGGGCTTGAGCCTTCCTTTCCATTCATGGCTCCTCCCAGTCAGCCTCCTCTCTTCACGTCAACAAGTCCATCCCACAAGTGGGATTCATAAGCTCTGGGTCTTAACACTCAACCCAAAAGCCAAGTCAATTCAGGGGCATCTCCAAATTCCATTACTATTACATAGTGTTACAGATTATGGCTGTAGGAGTAATGAAGAAGTACCTTTGACTCCTAACCAAAAGGATATTCACTAGGGGATGATTTTTTTCCCTCCAGACGTAGCATCTCATATGAAGCATTAAGATAATATAGTGGATAGAGTTTTGGACTCAGAATCAAAATAAGTTTAAATCTTACCCAGATACTTATTAACTATGGGACCCTGGCCAGTCATTTAACCTCTGTCTCCCTCAGTTTTCTCATCTGTAAAGTGTAGATAATAATAGCCCCTACTTCACAGGATTGTTATGAGGATCAAATAATCCTAATTTTTTTATATCATGCAAAAATTTTTCAGTTAAGAGAGAGGGCATAAATTTAAAGTAAGTCATGTAATATAAGACAAGTTTCTTCATAAGAGCAAACAAAAGAGTAACTGTCATGTTGTTTCCTCAGCTTTAAAATGAAAGGGTTGCACTACTTTCCCCTTACCCAACCTACTTTGTAAAAGTCAATCCATCTTGAAAATGTATTGAAAGGCTGTGAGCTCCTTGAGATCAGGGACTATCCTTTGCCTTTCTTTGCATCCCCAGTGCTTAACACTTTGCCTAGAACATAGTAGGTGCTTAAATGTATACTGAATGACTTCTTGAAATGAGAAAATAAAAAGTAAGACATTTTGCAAACCTTAAAGATGTTGGCTATTATTGTAGTTGTGGTTGTTCTTATGAAGACTATCAGACCATTTGCCAAGTTAATTAAGAAGCATTTATTAAATTCCTACTATGTGCTAGACACTGCACTAAGTGTTATAGTTGGGTACAGAGGAGTTGTGATTTGCACTGGTATGCAGAATGCCCACACCAAAGAAATCATGGACACTTGAAACTGAAGTACCAAAATGCAGTGATGGGGAAGTGTTGCTAGTGTTATTGGAGCATAGTATTTAGGAAGGAATCCAGACAGCCATCTCAACCAACCCACTCATTTTATACATAAGGAAACTATCCAGTAATGAATATAGAAGGAAGCTATCCAATAAGCACTTCATGATCCATTGTGAGGTCCTGAGAGAGTAAGCTGGAGATTTTTTGCTCTTTCAAGATGCAGTGACTTTTAAAAAACAGGCTGAGAAAATTCCCACGATGTCAAGCCACTGAGCAGAACTTCCAAGGGTGATCAACCACAGCTATTCTTTGGACTCTACTGTCCTTGATGTGCAAAAAGCTCTGGTTATACTGAAGCGAATGCTTGACTATTCTCTGAAATGGTCCATCTCCAACTTTTTTTAATGCCTTCTTTTCATTCTTTTTTTAATTCCTTCTCCTATAAGTGGACTCCAACTGGGGCATCTAGAAGAGAAATCAGCGGCATATTTTCTCAGACCCAGAAAGGATAAACAATGACTCAAATGCTCCCTACCCAACCATGCTAGGAATCAAAATTACTCTCTCTTAAAGTTCATCTCTTACTTTATGTTATAAAGGTCTGCAGTTGCCCAGTCCCCTGATAGACATAAGATCAGCTACTGTTCCCAGGGATACTATAACCATGGAGTCCCTAATGGGCCGTGGACCTTGCTAAACCTTTTCCATGCCCTCAGATTAGTACTCTGGCCACAAGAGACCTTGTATAATGTGTAATGAAATGGTGCCAGATTTCAAGCAGTCTTAGAGAGTACAGAATCAAAGGGTTTTTCATTCCAATTTGGAATGATGAATGCTTCCCTATTGTTGCTTTTCTATGTGGACATTTCTATAGTAGTCCCATTTCCCATTATAAGGACAAATAGCAATGTGACCAAACAAATAGTCCTGTTTTGCATGGCCCAGGATTGTAAAGAAAGTCACTTCATGTTCTTTTCAGTCAGTATAATAATGGTAATAATGAAAATAACTGCTAGCATTTATATTGCTTTTTAAAGTCTGCAAAACTCTTTACAAGTAATATCTCATCTTAACCTTACAACAAGCCTGGGAGGTAGATATTATCATTACCCCCATTTTGTAGATGGAGAAACTGATGCAAACAGAAGTTAAATGACTTGCCCAAAGCCACACAGATAGTAAGCTTCTGAGGCTGGATTTGACCTTGAATCTTCCTGGCACAGTGATCTATCCACTGTTATCACCTAGCTGTCTATATTAGTAATAAAATATTGTCAGTTAGTAAGCAGGGAACTAACAAAAACTATTTTTTTTATCTTCTACTGATGTTATTGGGTGATTGTTCACCTAAAAGCTCCTGTGGACCCATATACCTTTTCAAAGATCCCATTTCCTCTTTTCCCAGAAAAGCCCCTTACTTACCTTCAAGTATTCAGTGCTCTGTCTTTCCTTTCTTCTCTGCTGTCACTTTCTTGCACTTTGCCAATCTCTTGACCTAGGTCAAGATTCCCTTTTTCCTGAGAAGATTCTTTTTTTTTTGTCTCACTGAAATTTTTTTTTAAAGGAACTTCATTTAGTATGTCACTCATAACCTGGAGAACAGAGAGACGTTTCCAGAATCCTTCACTTTTTCTTCTTGGACAGAAACCAGACTGCACTTCTAGAATAGTTGATGATCACTTGGTAGTGACAGAAATATAAAGAATCTGTGTAGGTTATTGTAAAGTTCTTAATCTTCATTCTTGCTAGGGAGGAGATCTTCATTCCTTTATGTGAGAAATGAATGTTTCTCTCTTATGTTTAATAACTAATTATTAATACCCTTTTTCTACTTCTTCAATGCAGAAACCAATCAGTGTGGGCAATATCTCTCAGAGATTTACCCAGACCAAGATCTAATCAGCAGCAAAAGAAATTCAAAATTTGGGCTAGTGGGTATATTCCTACTCATTGTGTTTGCTCAGACAGGTCCTGGGAAAATGTCAATTCTCCTTATTATCAAGACAGGCGATATGAAGATTGATATCTATTTGTGATCTCAGTGAGGTACCCCAAGGTAGCCCACCTCCTATTGTGTTAACCAATCAGAGGTAATTAGGCATCCCTCAGGAGCCCCTCCTCTTCAAAAGGCATATAAACTGTGACCCCCCCCCCAACATTTGGTCAAAAGAAAGACTGCCAAATGATCACCCTTTTATTAAAAACCTACTGACCTTATTAACAAAAGGATTAAATCACTGAGATTATATCTCTCAGATCTTTTTAATCCTCACATTTGTCAATCTTGCCAGTAGTAGCTCCCATGGAGAACTGCTGAGGCAAACTGCTTATGGGGTGCTTCACCCTAGGATTATCTGTCATTCCTCCTCTCACCTTGTTAGCATCTTCTGATGATGTTAACACCTTGCCAAACTCATTCCTCTTCCTTTACCTTTACCTCTTAGCGTAGCTTTACCAATTTGTTTTACCTAACCTATTTTATCTTACTTGTCCTTTTTGTTGAATCATTTCAGTTGTGTCTGACTCTGTGACCCTTTTGGGTTGGCAGAGATACTGGAATGGTTTGCCATTTTCTTCTCCAGCTCATTTTATAGATGAGGAAATTACCATCAACAAGGCAAAGTGACCTTTCCAGGGTCACTTAGCTAGGAAGTGTCTGAGGACAAATTTAAATTCAGGGAAATGACTTCTCCTGACTCCCGCCCTACCACCCATTTTGTGGTTTTCTAACCTTTTGGGGATGTGATGATGGTCCCATGGGGTTCAGGCTAAAAATTCTTTAATGACTCTAAGTCAGTGGTTCTCAATCTGTGGGTCACAATCCCTTTGCGGGGTCAACTGAGCCTTTCACAGGGGTCGCCTAAGACCATCGGATTTTCTGATGGTCTTAGGAACCGAGACACTGCTCCTCTATCTGTCCCCAGGCAGGTCCACCCACATGAAGATATGCCCACAAAGGAGTATTAAAGGTTCGCAGCATTAGGAAAGTTGAGAACCACTGCTCTGAGCAGTAAATAATTGCCCAGATATGTTACAAATATATTTTCCCTCCATGACAACAAGTATGTGCATGTCTGAAGCATTTTAGGTTTGTTTCTACAGTGATTTGAAACCATCATGACCACACACTAAGCAATTTTGGTATTTGAGCAGTAATTACATCAAATTCTGACAGCTTCTGACAGTGCAATGTTCTTGAAGTTTCTCAACCTGTCATCAAATTTTTTCTGAACTGCCACAAATGTTTAACACTGGGGTCAAATGCATGCATATACTCTTGTTTGTACTGTGTAGACTGCACCAGACTAGCTCTCTCATTCCCCACATTTACTCTGCAATCATATCTCACTGACTATGTAATCACTTGTTATGATATTATGAACATTTCTGTTCTTACAACATAGGTGTCAAGCTACTTGAAAATTATGATCACTAGGCTAAGCCACATTGAAACCTTTGTGGATCATTATGAATGTTCTACAAAAATATGCCTTCTATTGCTTTTCATCAAAGCATTAAGATCATTTTCAGATTTAAACTTATCCCCCACTTATCTTATTATTCTTTTATCTGGTGGATTTTCAGATGAATTGGTTGGCAACATTAATCAGTTGTTTAGTAGAGTTTCTGTGAGAATGTAGATGGTGCGTCATCCAAAGAGATTCTTTTCTTGCAAAGATTAGTATCCATCTATCTCTGTATGTATACATATATAAACACATACATGTAAGCATTGTTAGAATTGAAATAATAGATGCAATTCAATTTAAGTATGCTTATCATTTAATACAGTACTTATCATTAGACAGTAGAAAGTAAGTATTTTGTATCATAATTACTCATTTTCACAAGTTGATTAAATGGCTAAAAATTAAAAATAAATTTCCATCTCTCAGCAAGAGAACTTGTAATCTCTTACTATTTTCTGCTACATATTTGTGTGGGTATTTTCAATTTATTCTTGTTTTAAATAAAAATACAAAAATAAGCGATGCAGAACAGATAAAAACTGTATTCCTCTGGTGTTGCAAATACTATAAACTTTTGTTTAAAAGTCCAATATTGAAACTAAGTTTATATGTGATTTTTAAATATTAGATATCTTCCAAGCTATAACATATCTTATTAAAATATTTCTATTCAACAAAGCTTGTAAAATTTTAAAAATAATATGAAGCCTTGAACAGTAAGTATACAACATTTTGCTGAATTATTTATTTTAATTCTCAAAGAATGTCCCACATAAAATATTCTTAGTTATTTTGTACTTTAATAATTTTCTACTTAGAGTTTTCATAATTATATGTATAATTATTTTCATAATTTACAGATAATTATTTTATAATTACAACAAAATTTTATATTTCATTATCAGAATTATAAAATAGAAATTATAATTTGGAACTTTTTTGAGCAAAAACTACCATTATAGTTACTGTAAACCCTAAATGTATGAATTTAATAAAATATAATGAGTAGTATCTTAAATTACCCTGGAAGTTCACAATAATACATTAATTGTTGTTGTTGAAAGGGATTTGTGGAGCTAAAAACATTGGAAACTTGTTTGAAGGGACACATTGGTCTTTGAGTAATAAAGAGTTGACTTCATCCTAGCTATTTGTAAGCTTAGGTAACAGCTTCCTTGGAAATATGCACAAATGAAGCAGATTTTTTTTCCTTCTTTTTTATGCCTATTAGTTTTATTCATGTAAATAATGAGTCCTGGATGCCGACGCTGAGTATGGCTGTGTAATAATTAGATTCTAATTAGAACATAGCTCAGAATATGGGATATAGCCTTTTACCATTTCAATAATTTTATTTTTAAAATTTGTGTTTCCTCAGTCTAAAGAGTATGGCTTCATTTTATATGTGTGTGTGTGTGTATGTGTATATGTGTGTGTGTGTATGTATATGTTTATATACTGTGAAAATTAAGTGTATGAAGAATGGCTGTTATTCAGGCTATGATACATAGTTGGCTGGAAACTGTAGAAAGCGTATCTGTTAGAGAGAAGTGTCCAGAATCAAATTGAACATAAGCAAACTGGATTGTCTCTGGAAAACTAACGGCCTTAAATCTTTCCTTTAAACACACCTTGTTAATATTGTTGTTCTCTGAATTTTATTCTGTGGCTAAAAGTCATAGAAAAGTCTGCAAAGGATTAAAATCAAGGCACGTCTAAAGACCAGTGGAAAGATGTGTAGTGGCCATGAGCAAGTGCCAGCACATTGCAAACAAGGAATTATGGAGGATTAGCATAAAGGAAATAACCAAATAAGTATGTGAATGAAAAAGGAGATGGGCAAGCTATGTATGTGGTAAGAGTGAGGAATGACTGATGAAGAGACCACGTGCTTCGTGACTTTGGAATGGCAAGAAAATTCAAGGGAAGCACCCAGAATGGTGGATGGGTCCCTTATGATGAATATAGGAGAGTACATGGATAAAGGTGGCATAGCAGATAGAACACTGAATCTGTAGTCCAGAAGACCTGAGTTCAAATCCTGCCTCAGACAGTTACTTGCTATGGGACTGTGGGTAGGTCAGAGTCTCTTAGCTTCAGTTTCTTCTTCTGCTAAATGGGAATAACAATAGCAATTACCTTGAAGGGTTGTCTCCAGGATCAGATGAGATAAATATGTAAAATGTATTGCAAACCTTAAAGCGCTATGCAAATGCTAGTTGCTACTGCTGTTGTTGGCACAGAGAGAGCTCCAACAGATGTCTAGATAGTTTGAGTATTTTGTTCTATTTTCTGAAATCTTCATCCATTGTATTCTTCTGTCTAGGTGGTCTGTAGCATTTGAAGATGATAATATTTCTTCTATTGATCTTCACATAAAAGCCTTAAATTTCTGCATTTTCCCCTCAGAGTCTCAGATTTCTTTACATGATATATATCCTTATTAGACAATACTACTCTCCTCTTCTACCCCTTTTCCTCTCTGGCTCCTTTCATATTGGGCATACTCTTCCAGAGCCGTATTCCAGTCAATGCTTTAACTCATTGTCTTCCTAAAATCTAAAAAAGAAATATGAAGCAAAAATGTTCTCTTTGAGGTAGGCTCTCCTGTTCACTTTGCTTGTTAACCATATTTTGTGTATTTTTGTGTAGAAATCTTAGGCCATAAATTTTATCATTGACTCCTTTCTTGGATTTTGTGATTTGTTAATTTGGAGGGCATCTATGCTGCTAATCTTTTCCACATGGTAGATACTCTACATGGTAGATAGTTTGGTGGATATATATAGCCAGTTTTCTCTCTATCCTTTGCTTTTAAATTTAAAGCCCTTTTGAGCAGATTTGGAAGATTCCAAGCAAACATATTATTATCAGTCCTTGTTTGGTGTATTATACCCATGACCCAAAGTCCATAATTCATGTACTTTAAACCATCATCCAGAAATCTAAATCCCATTCTGAAGAAACATTTTCTTAACCAGCTGCTCACTTTCCATGTCTGGATTTTTCTTATGAAGCCCTTGATTTTTATCAACAGCAGACAAAAAAAATTATTTGTGCATTGAAGGCCTTCAGTTTGTTGCTCATGAACCTTGCAAGAATCCTATAAGACATGACTCCCAGAATCCTCTGACTTTTCATAGGCCTCTCCATCCAAAACACTAGGGAAAGCCTCAACAGGTACCATGATGTTTCTGTTGCTGATTTTATGGCACAGTATTATTATTGCCTTTTGGCACCCTCTAAATGAGGACCTGAAATGTCAGGCAGCTCATAGCACCTTCCAGTATATAAGACTTTCCCCAGAGTCACATGCTACACCAGGGGAACACAAATGCAAATATACAAAGAAAATCATCCTGTAATTATCAGCCTGCAGAGCTGCACTCCTCGGCCACAAAAGGAACTAACTCATCTGACCGTCTTGCTCTACCTTCTGTCAAGAAAATCAACTTTATGGGCATGGTATTAGATTAGTTTGGGGAGCAAGTTTTCGGAGTTTCTGAGCGTCTGATTTATAATCTGTCTGTAGGCAACCTCAGAGTGGAAGTGGGGCTGATACCCTCATAAGAAATCTTGGCAGCAACTGTGGCCTCTGCTTCTCTAGCATAGCTGCCCAGCCTCCCTGATCATGGTGACAAAATTGCTTTTTCGTTTAGTTATAATAGGACGTTTGAACAGAACATTTACTATTTGTAGATGAAAATTTTCTATTTGTAATAGGACACTGATGCAATGTTGTTTCAATTCACAGTGTCATTTTTTGTGGATTTTATTTTTATAGTCTTCCATTAAATTATTTAATATTAAATCATTTCAGATCATGTTGAATTATTTCAAAGAGAAACCCCAGTGAAATAAAGGACTAACATTCATGGCAATCAATGAAATATTTGTATAATTTAAGATTACAGACTCACTAACGTGTGCAACTCTAAATTTGATGTGACATGATTGAGAAGTGGTTACATATACCTGTGGAATATATTGACTTAAGTACATTAGGATGCGTTCAAAGAATTCATTTGAGGAAGAAAGCTTATACTTTGAACAATCTGCATTCTGCAAGTGTGTTTCAATTGGAACAAAGAAGAAAAAATGGTTGGAAGAGGGAAAGAAATAGAAGTAAAGAGTCTTCTTTTCCCTTCCACAGCCTGGCAGTGTGGGGCATGAAGGGGAGGATGATGATGATGATGATGATGAAGCATTGTTATTCTTTGATATTTCCTGTGATGGTAATGGTGAGGCTTATTATCCACTATCATTTTTTTTCTCTTCCCCAAGGAAGAGCACAGCCTCCTTGAGGGGGAGAGCCCTTTAAACCAACCCTTCTCTAATTAGTTTTCACCGCAAAGACTTCATAGATGCTCTGTAAGTCATTTGTGCCTAGTGTAGGTTCCAGAAACCTTCACATATTGTGCCTTCATCTGTGATGATAGAGAAGGGGAGGAAAGAGAAGAAACTCAACTAGCCCACTATTGGACTGTTTCCAAGCAAGGGTGTGCTGATAAATATTTAACAACTTGCTCCCCAGGGGAAAAAAGTTTACAAGACACACTTTTAAGTCTAATATGTAGCATTAACATTTTCTCCATCACTTTCTTAAGTCGAGACAATTAACAAAACAATAAATCAAACCCTGGTTTGTAGCACTTGCTGATATCTGAGGTGTATATGCTCATACTTGCAACCAACAATAGATTCTTGATTGCTAGTCTGAGATGGCTCGAACACACTCCAGCTTCTAAGTTAGCTATATGCTTGAAAAGCAACATAGCGCAGAGGCCAGAATGTTGTGTTTGGGAGTCAGAGGATCTAAGTTCAAAGTCAGCGTTGACATTTTCTACCTGTGTGACCAATTTTTACTTCTCTGTGCCTCAGTTTCCTTATCTGTAAGAGAGTTGAAATAGATGACCTCTAAAGTCATTCATTCCAGTGCAAATCTATGCATAAATTTGTAAGTCAAAAGTCTGTTGTTTCTATGCTGCAAAAATGACTTGCAAATACTTTGAGTGTTTTTTAAACTCAGTACCCTTTAAATTTAGTGACCTGGAACAAAGACCAGATCACCTCACCCTAGTTATGACTTTGACTTTGAGTACTAACATACCTGAATAAAGTGATTATTTGACCATCTAGTGCTATCCAATACCCCTCTCCAGAATTACATGTAACATTTGTGTCTTCCAAGTGCTAACTATGGTTTACTGTCAAATCAAGACCTTAACAATGGGATACTCAACTTGACTAGATCAATTAATCAATCAATAAGCTTTTATGAAGCACCTGCCAAAAGCCAAGGACTATACTAGGCTCTAGGGTCATAGAGACAAAAATGAAACAGATGACACTAAATTTCCCAAACATGAAAACCTTTTTATAAAGTTGGCATTCTGGAACAGTATCAGCACTCATGTTAATAGCTTTATGTGTTCCAATATCATAGATTTAGAGCTAAAAAGAGACTTTAAAAGCTATTTTGTCCAAGCCCTTCAAAAAACAATCCTTAGGTTGCAACTTTCACTTGCCGAGGTTACACAATTGATAAGTGGCAGAATTGGGATATGAACCCTGGTCTTGGTGTTTTATTAAATGTAGAAATTATGTTTCAGGGAATGTGACTAGGTCAATGGCTTATTCAAATCTCCATAATAAGGAGTCACAACATAATTTTTCTATTTATTCATTTCTTCTAAAACAATACAGATAATCACTCTTGCTTACAGTCACATAAAAGGCATTATATTATTTCGCTTTTACAATGAAGGCTTGAATGAGGGGTGAGTACAAGGAGGACATCCAGGAATCGTTAATGAGTAGACCTCAAGTGGGAACATCTTCACATGGAAGCATAAAAGCACACTCCTCGTTAGTCCACCGAGGCACCTACCTAATAAAGGGAGACTGATATTTAGTTATTGTTCTTACTCTTTCAGGCTGCTGTTTTAGACTGGTAGGATATGTGATATCAGGATTATAGATAGCTTTAATTATAGATAATGACAAGATAGTGCCGAAGAGGAGTAATAAGGGCAAAGTGATAATGTAATGTCAGAGGAAAAGGAAGATTAGTACATTTGTTTTGCTGGTGCCTGAGGAAAGTGAGATGATTCTTTTTTTCCTAATTAAAGAATAACATTTACAAAGTTCATTTAGAATTTTCTTTTGGCAATTCTGTGGGAGCAAATTTGTGGCACGAATCATGTGGTTTGTTTTCTCATTTATCCTGTGTTGGCCCAGTCTAAGATACAGCATATAGTGTATATAGAATATAGTGCTTTGTACATAGTGGTGCTTAAGAAATGTGTATTAGATTGAAGGAAGAATTGAGCATTTTATTTTACTTTTTTCCCTTTTTTTTGGAGGGCATGAGGCAGGACAATTGGGGTTAAATGACTTGCCCAAGGTCACACAGCTAGTAAGTGTTAAGTGTCGCAGGCCAGGATTTGAACGCAGGTCTTCCTGACTCCAGGGCCAAAGCTCAATTCATTGCACAACCTAGTCACCCCTGAATTGAGAATTTTAGACCTGGAAGGTAATAGGTTATGATGGCTATCACTGGACACCTCTTCCAATAGAGTAAGGACTGACCTCAGCTGAGGGAGATTAGCCAGACTCTGCAGGTCATGCCTTCATCACTCAGACCCCATTTTGTCACATTCTGTGTCTGGCTCCTGAACTGTACAAAACTCAACTGTAGAGACACACAGAGATGCCTGGATGAACACTGGCATGCTAGGTTAGCTCTTGGCCCTGAATAGTTGGCAGTCAAAGCCCCATAGCTCAGGAAAGGGACATCAGACTCCATAAAGCCAAAATGCTATATACAAAGCAAAACAAAACAAAACCTCTGTTACTTGGCCACTCACTCTCCCACCCTCCCACACTGCACAATAGATATCACAAAAAATGGGCTGGCATGGTCATTCTAACAATGACACAGTGGTGTTAACTGCAGTTTGGATCTTGCTTAAATTCTTCTTCTCTGTCCCAGGGGAGGGAATAGCAAACTCCAGGTTATATTACTGCCCCCTGCACACATTGTTACCAGGAAGGACTTTAAAGGTCATATAGTCCAACTATAGAGATGGGGAAAGAGGCCCAGAGAGGTCGAATGAATAACTCAAAGTCATGTAAGTAGTAAATGGCAGAGTCAAGTTTAGAACCCAGGCCTCTTGATCTCCAGGCTACTGATTTCCTCACTGCACTGTGCTGTCTCTCCTGAGGAAGCAAAAGTTTGTCCTCAATTGGGTATCTTACCCTACAGGAAAGTAGGGAGGAAGGGGATGAGAGGGGGATGATATAAGGGCGGCCAGATTGGGGGAGGGGGTAGTCAGATGCAAACACTTTTGAAAAAGGGAGAGGGTCAAAAGAGAAAATAGAATAAATAGGGGGCGGGATAGGATGGAGGGAAATGTAGTTAGTCTTTCATGATATGACTGCTATGGAAATGTTTTGCATAATGACGCATGTATAACCTATATTGAATTGCTTGTTTTACCAGTGGGGGTGGGTGAGGAGGAAACAATGGAGAGAATCTGGAATTTAAAGTTTTAAAAACAAATGTTTAAAAAAAATTGTTGTTAGATGCAACCAGGAAATACAACATACAGGCAATGGGGTATAGAAATCCATTTTGTCCTACAAGAAGGTAAGGGGGAAGGGGGAAGGATAGGGATGCGGGGGACATATGAGAGGGCAGACTAGGGGAAGAGGTAACTAGTATCCTTGCCATCTTAGAGTGGGGGTTAGGGGAGAGATGGGGAGGAAATTTAGAACTCAAAATCTTGTAGAAATGTATGCTGGAAACTAAAAATAAATAAATAAATTCTGGGAAAGAATGTAAAAAAAAATTTGTCCTCAGTACTTCTAGTCTCCTCTTTTTGGTCTGCCCTGAACCCATTATTTATTTTAATGACAGGTTCATATTGCAGAGCTGCTTTATATTTACAAAACACTGTATATTCATTGTGTGTGTTTTGTCCAAAGACCAAACATTGGCTAATGCCCATATTAGGGAAGAACAATTAGAAATTTTTATTTATTCAGTTCCTGTTTCAATTTCTCTGATCAGGAATAATCACTTTTTAAAAGCAACATATGTCATATTGGAAATGTGTTAGTATCTAACGTGAAATGAAAGTTTGTTTGAATGTCTGTATTTCCCATTTCACTTCAAAGTAATTCAAACAAAACCTTGATTGTGAAGGTCTTCTGGTGATACCAGTAAGTCCACCCCAAAATCAGTTAGGGTGAGATTCAAGCTGTTGACCTTTTTTTTCTAATTATAACTGATATCTGTGGGCTTAGAGTTGCCTTTATCCAGGAGTCACTATAAAGTAGGACAGAGAGTTAAGAGCATTTGTGTCAGGATCCGAGATATCATGTTCTCTTCCAGCTGCACATTCCCATTACTCTTGCTAATTTTCTTTGACCTCTCGGACTCCTGATCTAGCTCTTTCTTCTTTCTTCTTCTTTCTTCTTCTTCTTCTTCTTCTTCTTCTTCTTCTTCTTCTTCTTCTTCTTCTTCTTCTTCTTCTTCTTCCTTCTCCTCCTCCTCCTCCTCCTCCTCCTTGTTTAGTCATTTCAGTTGCGTCTGACTCTGTGACTCCATTTAGAGCAGCGGTTCTTAACCTTCCTAATGCCACGACCCTTTAATACAGTTCCTCATGTTGTAGTGACCCCCAACCTTAAAATTATTTTTGTTGCTGTTTCATAACTATAATTTTGCTACTGTTATGAATTGTAATGTAAATATCTGATATGCAGGATGTATTTTCATTGTTACAAATTGAACATAACCCACAGGTTGAGAACCGCTGATTTAATGTTTTCTTGCAAAAATGCTGGAATGGTTTGCATTTCTTTCTCCAGTTCATTTTTACAGATGAAGAAATGGAGATAAGCAAGGTTAGGTGACTTGCCCAAGGTCATATAGCTAATATGTTTCTGAAGCAAGATTTGAACTCAGGTCTCCCTCATTCCAGGTCTGGCACTCTATCTACTGTACTACCAAGCTGCCAGCTAGCTCACCTAGGCTTACTATAATTGCTTACTTTTCCATGTCTTAGGTGACTTTCTTGGATTTAATGTTTTTGCCTTGACACAGTACCTATCTACACCTCCCAAATACCCCTTTGTTGCTTGACATCTCACAAGCTGGGTCTAATTATATACCAGACTAACCTAGACAGATCCCCAGCCTACTTTTTTGAGTAGCCCTGTCCCTTTGCCATTTTCTCCTTGGAGAGACAGAAATCCGTGAATTTACTAATTGTTCTCAATTATTTTAAGTTCAGCTATGACATAAACAGAGCCCCATGTTATTGCATAGGAGATAGAAAGCTGAATTTGAAATCAGAAATTAATTTCTCAGTGTCTAGAGGCAACTCTCTAAGAGTATAAGTTGCAAACAATTGTTGAGCTGCATCGATAGAGGGAGTTTCTTTGCCCATAGCACTGAAAACAGCAAAATCTGAGATCCACTTCTACCCCTCCCCCAAATAAGTTAACATGTCAACAATTCTTAAAGATGTTAAATGGTATAGTGGCTAGAGCGCTGGGCCTGGAGTCAGGAAAACTCATCTCCCTGAGTTCAAATTGGGCTTCAGACATTTACCAAGCTGTGTGACCCTGGGCAAGTCACTTAACCTTGTTTGCCTCAGTTTCTCATCTATTAAATGAGCTGGAGAAGGAAATGGCAAGCCACTCTAGTACCTTTGCCCAGAAAACCCCAAATGGGATCACAAAGAGTTGGACGTGACTGAACAATAACATTCAAGTTATATTTTTGTGTTATTTTATCAGCACATAGAAAGTACAACAAAACAAGCAAAAAAGCTAAGTTACTGACGTAGAGTAATTCAGGAATCTGATGGAAGAAGGATTTGACCAATTAGCTTCCCAAACTCATATCATCGCATAAGACATGCAGGTATCTTCAACCATTTTCAAAGGTATGTCCATTTGCAAAGCATTCATCTTTCTATTCTTTTAGACTTTGTCTACATGTTGCCAGAAATAGCTCATGGATTGGTTGATTCAATTGAAAATCCAGTAGATTCAATGAGAAAAAAACTTTTTTTTTAATATCCTGGTTGATCTGTTGTTTCATTTTTCAACCAGTTATTTCAGTTTTGTAGGTACAGTTTCAGTGAGCTCTAACTCCTAGCTTTATAATAAAAGCAAAAGAGAAGAATTGTCCTCTGTAATGTTATTCCAGACAATAAGAAACTCAACTTTCCGAAAAAGGGAATATAGCTGTCCAAGGTCATTAATCAGGGTCCAGGACTATAGCAGAGTCTTGTTTAGCCTAAACTAAAGGGTTACCTTCATTTTTAACCTAAGTGCTGACAAACAGAAGTGACAAGCACCTTAGTGGTTATTAGAGGGGTAGTGTGACATAGTACTGATTCTGTCACATATTAGCTATATAACCTTGGGCAAGTCACTGCAACCTTACAGCTCATTGTCTTCAGCTGTAAGGTATAAGAACTGGACTAAAAGATCTCTGAGGCAGCTAGGTGTCACAGCAGATAGAGTACTGGGTTTGGAGTCAGAAAGAGCTGAATTTGTCTGACTTCAAATACTTACTTGCTAGCTGTGTGACCCTGGGCAAGTCACTTAATGTCTTTACCTCATTTTTCTCAACTGTAAAATGGGGACAATAACAACACTTACCTCACAAGGGTATTGTAGCAAAGTACCTGGAACATTTTAGGTGCCCCCTTCTAAAGTCTGATATTCTGAATGAATGATCTCCACCTCTAATCCTACTTTTTGTAATAATGAACTACAACAATGTAGTTCCGTGGCATTTTAATGAATATTAAGATTAAGACCTAATCCTCCAGGATCTCAGTAAGTGTATTGACTGAGTGAATGATTGATTTGCTACCAAAATTCCAGTGCCAGGTATGTAGGGCAAACCAACGTTTGCTTCCAGAAGGCTATGGACCTGGAGCTCTCTGAAGTGCAGACAGCAAAACAAAGCAACAACAAAATGAATTTGGGATTTTAGCTTAATCCCCACCAGAAAACTTTCCTAGTAGCTACAGGACTGACATAATCCTGTTTGACTCCATGATGTTGGAGGGTGGAGGGTCAGCGGAGTAAAAAGATCCCAAAGGATATGGTGATCATATGCAAATCCGTGAAGTCAGGACAGACTGACAGTGGTCAGCAAACAGAAACATGATTCAGCAGTGGCTGCATTTTGCTTTTTTGTTTTTGTTTTTCCAGATAGTTTTTGTTTTCTTTCTCTTTCCAGAAGGACAAAGCCAAATCTCTGTATGTCAGGAGAGCAACCACCTTCAAGGATGTTCCTGATCTGATAACCTAAGGGATTTACTCTTTTCGATCCAGTGTGACTTCTCCAGCCTTTCTGTCGAGCTGGGAAGGCTTCCTGCCTTTCCCTTGCTGCTGCTTGGGTTTGAAAGGTCTTTTGTTTCCCTTTTGGCTTTGTTAAATGTTCTCCTCTTCCAGGGCTGTGATAGATCTTTGGGAATCAAAGGAATCTGAAATCAATTAACCCTGTTGTTCTAACCCTAAGTGGTTGATGTAATTTCAAATGATGTGACATCGAATTTGGTTCAGGTTCTTTCATTCTGCTCCAGCCTTTTACTGAGTGAGAACTCTGCGTTACAAAGCCAACTAGTGTCCAAAAGAATGAGATACTGGCTGAGTGGTCCAGCCTCCAGTCGCGCTGAGATGTCCTCCCTTCAATTCCAGGTCCCAGGGGATTGACTGTATTCTTCTGAGTTCTAAGCCTGTCATGTTATGGGTCCTCTGAATGGCCAGAGACTTGTTTCAGCCACTTCAGTATTCATACGTGGTAACACATAGCCCAGCGACTGGGCCCAATGGCAGATACTAATGGCATCAGCCTCTTTCCATTTCTCAAGTCCATTTTAAATTAATAAGAATGTTCCCCTTCTGTTTTTCATCCACAAAGAGACCCCCTTTGCATATTCATTTAATGTTAAATTGATGGATTAAATTATACCAAGCTCAAAATCAATCCTGCACATATTCATTAGAATGGACTAAATCCCCTAGTGGGGATAAAGCGCAGAAAATGCATTTAGAGACACTGATAAGTCCAGGCCCATTATATGTCATTTTAAACAAAGAGTAGGGAAAAAAAGAAAAAAAAGCCCTTTGGAGACGCTCTATCAGCTATTAAACAGAGACATCGCATGCACAGGGAGATTGATGATTAGCATTTCCGCTCTGAGAACGGCTCTCCCTCGGCTGATGATAACAAGTAATGCCTCTTCATGTCTCAGGCACAGTTCGAAGGCAAACAGATGCCTCAACTCAGTTTCTTTCCCTTTGTCTTTGCTGAGGGGCAATCAGTTAACAAGTGCATGGGCTGAGCACTGCCCTTCTTCACCCCCAACAACCACCCAATTTGCTGGAATCTCTGTGTCTTTTAATTTCCTGAAGTATCATACGGTGACTTTATCTACAGATCAGTTGTTTCCTTCATTTTTAGGTGTATGCCCCAGCTTGCAGCTGTTGCTGGGTTCAGGCATGAGAATGGGCTAGGGATTTTCCAAGGGAAAATGAGACGGACTCAAGTTGATGCTGCTGTGTCTGTCTGAGGTTGTGGGAGGATGGGAGAGTGAGGGGACATCTGTTTACTATCTAGCAACTTCAATGGAAAATAGAATTCAGAGCCAGAAGACACCCTAGCGATCATCTAGTTCAATGGCCTCATTTTGCAAATGAAAAGAAAAACAAAAAAGAATAACTGAATCCTAGAGAGGTAGGTGCTAATGAAACACCCCATCTAAGGCTGCCCTTCTGAGCTTGCATGAGAATATTGGGTACCTAAATTATAACTTACAAGCCCCTACCTATGTGCTTACCATTCATAGTCAGCCAGTACAAAGGCTTTCACTGAGAAGGCATCTTAAGAACAATTTCTTGTTACGGAGGGAAACCAGCAGGACATTTCCCCCATAACTGGAGCTCGCTGTCTCCAAACAACATACAGGGTTACTGGAAAGAGAAGGCATTATACGTGGAGCATACAAGGAGAGAGGAAAACACAGAGGGAACACAAAAGGCCTGGGCAAGTCACATTTATGGTATTACAGGATCCTCCCCATACCTCCCATTCCTCCACCCCAGAGAGAATGAAGGAGGGAGGGTAAAGTTCAAATGGAGAGCTCCTCTCCTGCTTTGGGCCTTACAAAGGTGGTGGACGTCAGTGAAGACACTGGAGGACAGTTCTAAAATCGGGGTTGGTGGCAATGGCCTGCTCAACAGCTAGGGAGGGGTTATTGGGACTCTGAGAAGTTACTGCTGGGGAGCAGGATCCTGATGTCCAATGGCCCAGGAGTCAGGTGCAGGGGACCATGTCAGCAGTTGGGTAGCTTTAGGGAAGTTATTGGGGCTTCTATTTCATTTGGGGTCTAGGGAGCTCTATCAGTGGGTGAGAATGGCTTAGTCCTGCTGTGAAGTCCTTTGTTAGTTCTTGCCAGGAGTGGGTAGGGCTCTGAGCTGCTCTGAGGGGACCCTGGTCTGCCTTGGCATGGTGCCAAGTATTAAGAATGACTGACAAGAGTGACTGTTGTTTGGTCTCATATCCATGTCAATGGGTGAGCAGGGCTCTCAGTTTCTGTGTCAAGATCTGTTTTGGTGCCAGCAGGCAGGCTGGTGTCCAAGTAAATAAGACAAAGTATAGGAATCTGTGGTGTGGGGGAGTCTTTGCAGAGGCTACATTCTGCCCTCCTCAACACCCCTACCTCTGTCACACCACTGGGACATAGGCTGGCTATTGCTGAATGGCCTCTACCTCTGAACGCTACTAGCTGCTTCTCCAAGGCCCAGTATAGGTGGTAGAAGCCAATGAAGATCCTGTTTCTTTTTTTCTTTTATTTTTCTTTTTGGAGTGGGGAGGGCAGGGCAATTGGGGTTAAGTGACTTGCCCAAGCTCACACGGCTAATAATGTTAAGTATCTGAGATCAAATTTGAAGACAGATCCTCCTGACCCCAAGGCCAGTGCTCTACTCACTGAGCCACCTAGCTGCCCTGACCCTGGATCTTTTACAAAGTGATCCCACAATGATCCTGTGAGTTAGGAAATAAAAATGAAAGTATTGTTGATAATGTATAAAGTCTTTTCTGGTCCTATAATAAGACTATGAGTACTGGAGCAAGAAGACGCTGAGAAAGTGTAGATAGTATGGAGACTGCGACAAATGTCAGATGCCAAAGGCAAATATCCAGTCCTATGTTGATTCTGCCCAATAAAATGTCTTCTTGGGGAAGCTAGGTGACAGTGAATAGAGCACTGTCCCTGGAGTCAGGAGGACCTTAGTTCAAATTTGGCCTCAGACACTTGATGCTTAATTAGCCACGAGACCTTGGGCAAATCACTTAACTTCAATTGCCCTGCCTTCTTCAAAAAAAGTTCTTTGAGGTCAGGGACATCTTTGTCTTTGTATTAACAGTACGTAGCACAGCTCCAGGCTGCTGAGGTAGGTGCATAATAAATGTTTGTTGATCACTTTAACATTTACTATTTCTGTGAAATCAGACCTCAGTTTACTTATATATAAATTAACATTAACACTTGCTTCTTCATGAGGTTATTTGAGTACTGCTTTTTGTATATCATAAAATACTATAGCAGCTATTGGAAAATAATCTTGTAGTGGGTAGGGGAAAGATGGGGAGAAAAATTGTAGCTCAAAATCTCATGGAAATGAGTGATGTAAACAAGAAAATAAGTTAATTCAAATTGAAAAAAATAATCTTGTAAAAGCAAAAAACTGGCAACTCCATGTTATTGGAAGAGGTTTAAAAAATGTCTAACAATGAATTTTGGGTCGATTGAGTTCTGACACCTCACCCAAATTTCTTTAGATAATCAGTTTTCAAACTTATTGCTCTCAAAATTAAGGACCCCAAAGAATATTTGTTCATGGTTTATATCAATGCCTACCACGTTAAAAATGAAAACTGATGCTTAAAATATTCATTAATTACTTTAAAGTAACCATAAATCTTTACTGTTGATATAATGCATTTTATTAAAAATAATTATATTTTCCAAAACAAAAAAATTAGTGAAGAATGGCATTTTTAGACACTTTTTTGCAGATCTCTTTAATATTGGCTTAATAAAAGACAGCTGGATTCTCATATCTGTATTCAGTCTGTTGTAATATATTGCTTTGGAAAATCAAGCCTCACACAGATATGTAGTTGGAAAAGGGAGGAGTACTTTTATAGACAAATAGCATTTTAGTATGATTTTGATCTCCAGAACCCCTGAAAAGGTGTCAAGGACTACAAGAAGACCTATGATTTCATTTTGAGAATTGCTGCTCTGGACAATTTCCAGTCATTTCTCTATAGATCCTCAAGAGTTCCTTCTTCTTTATCTACCTGAGGCATGTGTTCCTAGCCTAAAATATTCTACTTTCTTGCTTTCTTCCAGGTCTAAGTGATCAGGGATTCCTTCCAGAAATTTTAGTCTATGTCTCATTGCGTGAATGAAACATTCCATTATTATAATTCATCCAAACTGAATTGAACTTGCAATATCTAGCTCTCTGGTTCCATCATCTGTAATAGTAAGGGAATTTGAATTCCATCATCTGTAATTTGAGGACCTTCCCTGCTTTGAGGATATACTCTGCCCCCTAATAGGCTGAATGTGGTCACATGGAGCCTCTGGTGTGAGGAGTCTGCTGAAGGATGGAGCAGAGCGCAGAGGAAGCTGGGAGTCAGAGCAGCTGGATGGTTGGGAGGAGAGTTTGTTTCCAAGGGAGACAGACAGGTTTGTGAGTAAACATTGGT
>CM053594.1:266038223-266064659 GCA_028646575.1 Pseudocheirus occidentalis
TTGTGGGAAGGTTAAAGGGTATAAAGAATGTAGCTGGTTTATAATCTTATCTGCCTCCCTTGGAAACAAACTCTCCTCCCAAC
The DNA here is from genome assembly GCA_028646575.1 of Pseudocheirus occidentalis. NCBI lineage: Eukaryota > Metazoa > Chordata > Mammalia > Diprotodontia > Pseudocheiridae > Pseudocheirus > Pseudocheirus occidentalis. Next base: position 266,038,307 of record CM053594.1, read on the forward strand.
CATCCAGCTGCTCTGACTCCCAGCTTCCTGTGGGTTCTGCTCCACCCTTCGGCAGACTCCTCCTACCACAGGCTCCATGTGACCACATTCAGCCTATTAGGGGGCAGAATACAGGGAAGGTCCTCAAATTCCCTTAGGTGTATTAAAGGGCAGGGAAGATCTTCAAATTCCCTTACTATTACAGATGATGGAACCAGAGACCTAGATATCACAAGTTCAATTCAGGTTGGATGAATTGTAATAATGGAATGTTTCATTCACGCAATGAGACATAGACTAAAATTTCTGGAAGGAATCCCTGATCACTTAGACCTGGAAGAAAGCAAGAAAGTAGAATATTTTTCAAGCTGGGAACACATGCCCCAGTGAAACCACAGACACAGACACACAGACACACACACACACAGACACACACACCCCACATTACAACACAACACATATATCTGCTCTGTTCTTGTGAGCAGTGGTGTAGGTCCATGTAGGGATCAGTCTCATGACACTTTTCTAGAATGTTATTTCAACCAAATAAATAGCCAATCACGTATGAAATTTTTTAAATATTCCTTCATTATCTATGATATTTTAGCAAAATGTAGCTTCTTTTAAGTAGGTCTGTTTTTGCTCTTGCTTTGTTTTAGATCATGATTGTTACCCCTGCTTTTTATTACTTCATCTAAAGCCAATACGTGCTTTATAATTTATAGACTTAGAGGTTTAAATGGGGACACTGATAGGTTCAATGACTTGCCCAAGGTGACACAGCCAGTATTTGCCAGAAGCAAGATCTGAATCAGTTCAACTTATTTCTAAGGCTACCTCTTTATCCACTACTCTGTGGAAGCCTCTTATCTCCTCCTAACTTTCTCAGATGGGTCATAAGACCTTCAGGTTAGAAATGACCTTCAAACTTCAGATTTATAAAGCATTATGGGCACCCCAAAAAAGAGATATGGCAGCATATAGAAATCTCAGTAAGAGCTATCTTAATGAGATCCTGTAGCAGCAACCACACTGTCATAACCAGGTTTTTAGATCTGTTTTACTAGAAAAGATAGCTGTTTAAGGAATTGACAGTCTTTTAAAATTACATTCACTAGTTCAGGGGAAAAGTCAGCACCCTGAACTTCAGAGAAAATATGAACAGAGAAAATACAGAGAAAGCACAAGCAGAAAAATAAAGATCAACAGACAGGGCTTCTGTAAAAGAAATTAGCACAGATCAATAGACAAATCCAACTGTCTGACCAAGGCAATCTATATCTATCTATCTATCTATCTATCTATCTATCTATCTATCTATCTATCTATCTATCTATCTATCTATCTATCTATCTATCTATCTACAGTTACCAGAGAGAGAAGCAGCAAAATCTGGGTTTTACAAAGTTAGGGTGGGGTTGGGAGAGGGGCTCCTTAACAGCTACCCAGAGTCTCATCTGGTCAAATCACAAGAACACTTCCAATGAGTAAGCCCCCAAAGCAAAATGCTAACCTCAGTGTGTGTGTGTGTGTGTGTGTGTGTGTGTATGTGTCCTTTTTAGAGTCAGAGAGCATCACAACCCTCATGACTCAGTGCCCAATTAGAAATTAATAAAAGGTGTGAAAGCCTTCCTACAAGTAAGCCTGCTCTAAGCAAGCTTCCCTTAATGGGCTCCACCTGAGGCCTATTAAAGGGCAGGGAAGATCTTACATCCCATTAACATTACAGTTCCCTGTAACTCCAATTTAAGATATTCAAAGTAGGACATTCCTCTCTATAGAGAGGTAAAGTTCATAGATAGATTGATAGATGGATAGATATAGATATATAGGTATATACACACACACATACACACATATGTATATATCTATGTCTATATGTATATGCATGTACATATTCATGTATATGAATATATATTTGTAGTTATATGTACATATTCAGTGTCAGAGCCAGGACCCCCAAACCCAGCTCTTCAGAACTCATTCAATGTTTTTTCCCTATACTACGCTTTGGACAGCCATGACATACTGAACTAGTTGTGCACTAACATTCCCCAGGCCTTTTGCACATTGGCCTCTGCCTGCCAAACAGCCTCTCTCTTTATGGCACTCCCAGATGGTCACAGGGAACATTGGTGAGCATTATTTGCATGGCTCACTTATCCCTTCTTTATAAGAAAGGGGATGTTCAGAGGTTGGGTATGAAGCAAGGACAGGAGATCACTTTAATCTAGATTTTGGGATGGAGGGGTTGGAGGAGGGTGGGCTCTGTTTTCCAGAAACAAAATGTACTGTCTTCAATAAATAGAATCCTACATTTGTTTGACTTTTGCTCTAATTAGAAAATCTTAATCTGTGATAAGGATTGGTGCAACAGAGCAGAAAAAATTCCTGGTGGATTATTTATAAGATGCTGCCTCTTATTCAAAAATGCCTAGATGAGTGACATCACAAGAGACCCAGGCCCCCTAGAGAGTCTTCATACACAACTGAAAGTGGCAAATGCTCTTAACAGTAACCAGAAAGAACCAGTCCAAGTTTTAACCCAAAGCAAATCTCTATTCTCATTTATTGACAGGTAAGGGTGGTTTTGGTCTAAGTACAAGCATTGTTGCTGCTTCTGTAAATTAAATAGTGGTGAGGAGGATTGAAGAGAAGAAAGAAAGCAAAGACAGGAATAGCAGAGGTAGAGTAGAACCTGAACATGGACTCTTTGTAGCTGTATAGCTAAGTTGGCATCCTCACAGAATGTTCAATTACATTGAACAATCAAACATGTCAGTACTTTCAAAATCCCATAATGTCATTGATGGACCACTCAGGACTGTGTTGCCAGAGCCAACTCAAACCTTAGGAGAGCTGATTGTTAAATTTTCAGGGTTAACATCCATTTCCAGGATATAGTAAATGCTACAAATCACGGCTTGATTTGTTCTCTTGTGGATTGCATAGACTTAGAAAATCAATGTAGAAATTGTTAATAATGCAAATTAGACTAAAAAATGCTATGCATACATTTCCTTTTCTGGGGAAAAGTTGTTAAAAGTTTTCTGGGGAAAAGTTCAATTTGTTAAACATTTACCAGCTCACCCTTGGGAAGGTATCTCTCCACCAAGCCACATGCTTTGATAGATATTTTCATGTATAATTGTGACCAAGCACACCAAGAACAACAAAGTGGTGAACTCACACCATCTTGTGGTGAACCTCTGATCATGAACCTCTCCAAACCTTTGCTAGGTTTACCTTGGATGCAGCCCATTGTCAGGCCTAAACTATCAATCTTGTCATCTTGGTTGGATCTGCCAGAGTTTGTTCTCCACCGGCATCATCATTTTTTAAAAAGCAGGGTCACCTTCACATCATGCTGAACCATTAAAATAGGACGTCCTTTGTGGTATAAACAGTATAGTCAACTGTTGAATCCATAGACTAGTCCAAACCTCCAAAAAGCAAAGTGAACTAGCCAAGATACTACCTTTCTCTCTCAAACTTCTTTGGGTTGTGAAGTCATGCCAATGCAATGCAGAATTTTCAATCATCATTTGGAAGGCTGCTCAAGAGATTATAACCATCTCTCAGCTGCCGGCAAACTTCATTATGCTGACTGTGAAAAAGGTGCCTGCCTAGTTCTCCTCTTTATCATTTCAGGTTAATTCATAATAAGACACATATACCAAACATATCTTTATAATGACTAGAGCCTTTTAAATTTGAGGTTATATATTGCAGTATTGGAATCTGAGAAAAGTCACTTAGTTATTTCCTTTGTTTCTATTGCTTCTGTGAAATAGAATCCCTGAGCTTTGTCCAATTGAAATAACTTTTTTGACAACTACAACTACATCCCTTATATGCACAAGTTTAAGCAACACCTAAAGAAAAATGAAGCTGATTTAGCTAACTCTGGCTGTGTCTATATAGGACAAAGGGAACGAAAATTTGACAATTATCTAGCGAGCTGGATAATTGTAGACAAACAAACAAACCTAAAACAAAACTCCTGCTTTGTATCCTGAATTCACTGTTTATATGGATGAAATTAACTAGGTAATTGTCAAGTAATCACTTTTACTTTATGCTTTATAGATACAGACTGAATTAGGTCAATCAGCTTCATTTCCTTATGAGTGAGGAGGAAGTTATTACATACAGCTGATTGACTGTTGTCCTTTATTCTTGAAGAAGACCAACATGGTAGGAGTCAAGTTCAATATATTCAACTATGGTTGATCAGACCAATACAAGATCAGAAAACTACCACCGGACAGGCACAAATCGTCCATGTGAACATTTGGGCTGGATTCTCTAAATTTGCACATCTCGTGTTTCCTTTGAGCTACTTCAATTCTGCTTTGCTCATAGAGCATAGAGCCTTCTATGTTGCAAGTATAGTGGGTGGTCCTTTGCTGACTTCTCCCACATCATACAATCAATTCCAAATTTCTTCAGAGAGATCTCGAGAATGTCCTTGTATTGCTTTTTCTGACCACCATGTGAGTTTTTGCCTTATGTGAGTTCTCCATAAGATAGTCTTTTTGGCAGGCGTATGTTTGGCATTTGAACAGTGTGGCCAGCCCATCAGAGTTGTGCTCTCTGCAGCAGAGTTTGAATGCTTGGCAGTTCAGTTCAAGAAAGGACTTTAGTCTCTGATATCTTGCTTTGGCATATAGTAATAGGAAAAGCACTCAGAAACTCTGGATTGAATGAATGGATACAAGAATTTGTTATCACTTATGTTTTCACCCTAATTTCAAAACATATGTTTATTCACTATTAAAAGAAGTTTTCCAGATCCAAGTTACTTGCTTTGCTGCCAAAGAGTTAAGTTCACAGGTGTGCTTGCTCGTCTGATTTTTTTTTCCTCTTGCTTGGTCAGGCAAGAGGAACAAGGGTGGAAAGCAACTACAAGAGTAAGAAAAACAGACTAAAGGCAGGCTATTCCCAAAGCCTAATAAGGACATCATTTCATCATTTAATTTAGTAACAGAAGGTTTATAAGACAGAACCTTGAGGAAGCTAGAGGTTATAAGACTGTGGTCTAAACCCAACTGAATGGTCATGGGGTTCAAATCAATGGAAAAGAATGGAAAGAATATTGAGCTAGGAATCGGCCTGACTCTGCCATGAATTCACTTTATGTTCAAGTCAATGAGGGACCTTGGGCTTTAATTTCCCCATCTATGTAAGGAGAGAATTGAACGAGGTAATTTCTTATATTTCTTCTAGAGCTAAAATGTTCTCATGGAAGAAGACAATTAAAGTACTGGCCGGAGCTCAAAAGGGCAACATTCTAAACAGACTTAATGACTGCTTCTATTGGGGTCATGCGTTCCTGTTCTGAGTGTTACTTTTTGCTTAGTTTTTTTTATTTCGCAGGAATCAGCCTGTTCCAAGCTCCAGAGTCTGCCCTTAACTGCACCTTGTGCAAGGCTAACCTGAGAATTTATTACCTCTAGCTAAGCCCATAGGCAGGGTCATAGGCTTGGCTATTTTCCTTTACCCAATAGAAACTGAACTGGAAGAAAAAAGCAAAACTAATTTGGTACTTTTCCCATGGAGTCCCAGGGGAGTATGAACATCCTCTGCCCAGTGGCATCTCAGCCCCTGAGCAAGGGCATACCCATTGCTATGCACCTTTAATTAGTGATCCCACGTCATGTGTCCAGAGTATAAGAAGTTAGGACTTGAGGCCGCTTGTCCTGAACGAGATGACTACGTCAGGGCCAACAGGAAAGGACCAAGGAGCTACTCATTTTTACCTGATCCTGAGCTATTCTCCCTCAATAAACATCTTTATCATGGTAACCAAGGTATCAAAGAATCCACCGTATCCAAGTCCTTCCCCTGCATGGTCATTTCCAGTACCTTGCAATTCAAGTCTAAGCACTGAATGGCTGGTTTGTCAGGCTAGCACATCTATTTTACTTTATGCAGCCTCTATTGAGTGATGCTATTTCCTCTTTCTGATGTACCCCCCTCCTGAATTTCTAATGATTCTTATTCTTCACATCCTTTATAAGTCAGGTCAAGTCTATCCTGAGCTCTTTCCTCAGTGATATCTTACAGCAATCACCCTACATCACTGATGCTTTTGTCTGTTTCATGTGTACAAATCTGACTTCTTCAACAACCAGACTGTAAACTCCTTGGGGACAGGAACCATGTTTTATATTATGTTTGTCTCCCTCACAGCCAAGTGTGTGCTGGTAAGAATTTAACAATAGATTTTTTTTGAGGGGGGGAAGTACTTGCAGAAGATACTTTTAATTTAATCTAAATTAGTAACACTTTCTGAAGTCTAGATAATCAACAAACAATAAATCAAGACCAGATTTGTAATGTTTGGTGATTTCTGAGGTATAAATGCTCTCCCTGAAATTTAACAATTGGCTTTCTCGGTCTCCTTTATACCATTAGCACAATACATAGCACAGTTAAAACATATAGGTGGAGCTTAATAAATATTTAATTTAATAATTTGTCAATCATTTGATTTGACTCAGCTGTGGCACAGAAGAAACTGCACTGGGGGAAAATTCACTTCTTTTTATATAAGATACTCTGGAAAGTGTAACCTAAATTAGATTGGTAAACATCTCGAATTTTGAGGGAAAAAGGATCTCAAACATTATTTCTCAAACATAACTTTGGGTACCCAAAGTACCCAATTTCCAAAATTGTATTGGCAGCCTTTGACTTATGGGAACCCCTTACATTAAAATGGTCACCCCCAGTTGGATAGTCATAGAAATCTTATTTTCTTACCCATTGTCACCCCTTGAAATTTCTCTCCACTCAATGAAATTTCCAGGCTCTGCTTAGGGTCCCTATTGTCTGCCTATTATATTAGTCCTTTCCCAAAATTTGTGGTCAATCCAGGATGAGTTCTATGGAGGCAGGAAGATTATCTGTCAGCCTCAAAGGCAGCTCTTGCCTTTCTTTCACGTCACATACCACCCCCAACTTTGGCATTGGTCTTACTGATGATGTTCCATTCCTCCGTCCCATTCTGTCTTTCCCCTATTCACCAGAGGCCTTGACCCATTCTTCTGCTCAAAGAAACACTAGTTTCTGAAGGATATGTCCACAGTAGCCTGGCAAGTTTGTTATGTGAATTATGTGAGATAATGTGGGTATAGTACTTTGTGTACCATAAATCATCTATAAATATCAGCTATTACTGTGTTTTATTCATTGAAGTACTGGCTTCTAAAGACCCTTTTAAGCCTAGATTTATGATCCTATGAAATAATATTCTCTTAATATTATTTTATGAAGGAAGAAGAGTCTAGCTTTTCTTCTGAAATGTAGATGAATATTACTTTAGACCATTGTCTAAAAATATCCACTAGTAACAGCTATGTGGCTTTGTCTTCTTTCCATCAGGGGTCTAAGTAGAAAAAAGAAGAACAGGGACTTAGGCAGGGGGACATCACATGAAGCCTTCCTTTGCTAAGGTCACCATTCAGAGCATCATATTAGAATCAACAATTCAACAAGTAATTAAATATTAAACACCAGAGTTCCATATGTTTGCTACCTGCTGTGGACTATAATAAAAGTCGGTTTAGAGAACCTGATGTTAGCACTGAATGTGTTCTTTTATGAAAGAAAGAGGAAAAGAACAGAAAATCTGTATCAACAATGTGGTGCATAATTTGGCTAGAACCCACACTTCCGAAAGAAGCCGTTGGCACAAGTGAACCAGGGTTTGTAGGACAGAGAGGGGATGTCAACTGAAGCGTGGGTTTGGAAAGATTAAATTTTCTCCCAATGTTATTACACGCACACTTTCCACAAGGGGCCATGAGGCCTTCCAGGCTATGTGCCATGGAATTAGAGACCTATGCAGGCACTCAAATAAGGAAACAAATAGTTGGAGTAATTTAAATGAGAGAGGACTAGAAATAAAATTGAAATACCAGGGCGATTTTCTAATAAATGTATTCCAAATATTTCTCAGTTTAAAATTTTGTCTTAGCAATGGAAAATTTCATAGATATAAGAAATCCTAAAAGTGGGGGAGGAATGGATCATCTTTCACTTGTTCCCTGACTTCCACGGCCTTAGATAATAATAAACTCTTTCTACCAAATCTCTAAAAAAAGGAGATTCCAACATAACCCCTTAGTATGAGCTCATTGCAGTCAGGAAACTCTTCTTAATAGAGTCTGGCTTAAGTTATACCTGCTGCGAGATAGGCCCATGCTTCCTTTACTGATAACAAAGTACTTGCTGTTGGAGATTTAGAAATGGATGGAACCCTAGAGGTCACCTAGTCTGACCCCCTCATTTTGCAGTTAAGGAAACAGGTTGAGAGGTGAGATGACAAGTCCAAGCTCACGCAGCCACTGGAGGACCCCAATTCAGGTTGTCTGGTACAGAAAACAGCCTTCCCAGTCCCTCCCATCCCTACCACACTGCTTCATTTATAGCAATATTCTAGATATCCACAAAATGTTTTGCTTTAATTATTATCAGTTCTTCCTCTTGGCAATTCAGCAATGGATCAGCGCTATAATCCTTTCTCTATCAGGGAAGAAGCTGAATTACACATTAGTTCTGGGGTTTATATTGGGAGATGGTTAGACAAGGCAAACCAAGAACGAGTTTAGCCCAGGGCCCTCCTGCAAAAAGAGTCAGGCCTGCAGAACTGCTCTTCTCTCCCCACCCTAATCCCCTAGAAATAAGTGCCTATCTCCTTTCATCTCCCACACAGCTGATTTAGTTCCTTTAGAAGTATTTAGTACTATTTTTGGTGGAAATTTAGGAGAGGGGTGAGACTGTGGAACCCTGCTGTATCTCCTCTTCTTGTCAATCATTAACAGTCATACATGTGCCTGTGTGGGCAAAAGCATGAAGCTTACTTGGTCCTCTAGGCTTTTACTTCGGTTCAGTTTTCTCCCTTAAGCCTGAGGAGAGATGGGAATGCAGGACAAGTAAACTGTTCCTTACTAATTATAATATTGACTCAAAATCCTCAAGTCCCCAATCTTGTGAGGACCAAATGAGATGCTATGCATAACGCATCTGGTAAACATGAAAACTCTTTCTAAAAATAAGCTGTGAAGTTACTATTAGAATTCATTTGACTGAGATCTGTGAAGAAAAAAATGCCCCTCTTAGACATCTGGGAAGAGCCTGCTGTGCTTAACTCCCTCAAGAGTTGGCTTCTTTTTTATATTCCCTCTGGGAATTTCTTCTCAAAAATACTTTTAGAGGGAAAAGTTAGGCCAAAGAGACTAAACACATTCATTAGAGGTAAGTCTTATAACCAAGGATGCTCAGGGTATATTTTCTCCACTCAGTACACATTTGCTAAGTGGTTTCTATGTATCGGGCATCATGTTAGGGGCCCAAAATACGTAGCTGTAACTAGGTCTTCCTGAGTAGAGGAAAAAGTTTTGGAATCTTGTAGCCTGGACTTTCAGGAACTGTAATTCCTATGGATGTTTGTGCCTGAGATCCCCACTCCTACCTAATGGAGAAAGATTTCAGAGGAACAATGTTGAACCCAGGTGACTGAGGAGAGATTTCAGTTTTTCAGTTCTGGGAGGAAGCAAACATGTGGCAATAGATGGATGGCTGGTTGAGAGAGAAAAAACCCATGCAGGTACAGAGGGTTCATAGACTAGAGCAAGGGTGTGTGAAGTTTGAATTCACTCAAAGGGGCACACTTGAGGACCTAGAGGGCCACAGGTTCCCCACCCCTGGACTAGAGTCTGGGCACTGTAAGCATGGTCCCAGTGGCTACAGTCTCTTCTTATTAACAAGGATTCTGATGAGTGTGTCTGGAATGGACTGAAGCTGATGACTATTGTCTTTCCTTTAGGTCAGTCAAGCACAGTGAAGACTAAATCCCTCTGCCCCTTACCCTATGCCTACAGTTGATGGACATTTCCCTTGTAATTTTTCTATTAAGTGGTTGTTATTTTTTATATTTTCATATAAAACACTAGTCACAACTTCTTTGTTATTTATGTCTGTTTTCAATTGTGAATAAAGGGACTTTGATGGAGAGAGTCAGTTAATAACTATTAATTAACTAAAAATTAAATATAACATAGATTTGAAGCTCTCTTTAAAATAATAGATTTTTCTCCCTTCTGTCTCCCAGATAGGAACTTGATAACATAATATTATAGCTTTGATTTATTGGTAATTTTGATTATTATTATTGATAATAGTAGAGGAAATGAACTACATGCCTCAAACCATTTACCCTAAGCTACTGAATCTTGAGTACTTAGTCTTAGGTGGTATGATAGGCTTAGTAAAAGGCAAAATACTTTCCTCAGTGGTAGATACTCTGAAAGCAAAGTTCACAACTTCTTTTCTCATTTTGTTTTGAATCTGAGGAATTAGAAAAAAAATGTGAATTGCCCACAAAATTCCAAATAGTTGGGATGAGGAGCTAGTACCTTTCTTGAAACTGGCCATTTAATCATACAAACCTTACCAGACAGTGCCATCTGCTGACTATATAGACAAACATGAACTAGAACTTGCTTTCAAGGAATTTATATTCTATTTGTGAGATACAGATATGCAAATAAAAAATATCTTTACAAGATTATGCAAAATAATTTGAAGTAGCTAGTAGCAACTAAAGTGGGTGGGTAGGTCAGGAAAGGCTTTTAAGTGATATCATGAAGAACAGCCTTGACCTCTTATCAACCATCCAATAAGGATACTGCTAAGACTAGATACTAGATACTGCTAGTCTGAATGGCCTAGAGGCCTGAAGTATGGTGACAATTATTATGCTCTTATAAGAACATTCAAATAATAAGTGTCCATAGAGGGCATTTTACAGGTAGAAAAATATGGAGACCCAGAGATTGGAAGTGACTTATTCCAGGACACATTGCTAATTAGTATGAGAGTCAGAATTCAAATTCAGCTCTTCTGGCTCTAAATCTGGTGCTCTTTTCATGATGCTATTTCATGGAATTTCCCCCAATATTGGTTTCTTTTTAACACTAGTTTTCTCAATTTTTATTATTTTTTTCATTATACCTAAAGTCTTAGACAAAAAAAGAACATACAAGACCAACAATCATTGTGAAGGTAGTGGTATGTATACATACATGCATACATACATGCATATACACACATATATACATATATGTATTTTCTACAATGTTCTGTTTTCACCCCTTTTAAAAATGCACATTTGATATTTCCTTAATCTTAATTATTTGTATGCACTTACTTAAGATAAATATAGTGTTTCCTATATGCAGTCTCTTGGCAAAGTATCTACATCACATTATATGTCATGAGAGACCCTGGAAACATACAGTGCAGTTTAAGAGAAGCATAGCTAATTGGGTTTGACAGGATAACCTTCCTGTGGTACACTCAGGGTATCCCCTCCAGAAACAGCTGATTTCAAAATCACCAGCCTCCAGCGATTTTGCATAAGCTCTTCTTCTGTTCTCTGCAGATTTACAAAATCTACTGAAAACAGCTTTGGGAGTGGACAAACATGTCAATAAAAGGAAGTATTAGGGCCAGATGGGTGTCTCAGAACATTTGCCTATGGTTATTGAGGATAGTAAGAAAGGAAAGCTCTGTGGCCAACCTAGCTTACTGCATTCATGACTGGCTCCATGAGTCTGGATTATTTATCTGCATAGATGGACCCTATCCTTTTAGTTTAATGGGGTCACTAATTAGAGATTCAGACTTTCTCTTTGGTCTTTGCCAGGCCTTGATAGAGACAGAATTACTGATTCTACCAGTATTTATGCTCTATAGAATTTTCCTGATCTGTGAATTTAGGATGAGGCATTCTTACCATTTCCTTATTGAGTGGGGTCAGCGCTTGACAACTACATGCTGACTCCATTCTTACCATCAGAGGCATCATAATGTAACAAATCTAGAAGTGTACTTAGAATCAGAAGAAATCATAGAACCCATACTCTTGCGCAGACCCCATATCCTATGTGACTGATGATACTGAATGCATAGACCTCCATTTGGAACTTGGACAAAAGGCTTCTATTACTCCCTTCTTAGTAATAAGTTCCTCCCCCACACTATGCTCCCTACTTAATGGGGGGGGAGAATATCCCCCTCATTTAGCTCTATCATTAAGATGGTAAATAAAAAAATGTATAGAGGGACTGGGGAGGAAAAGACCCAATAATATATATATTATTAATAAAAGGGAAGGGGGGAGGGGACACAACTCCAACTGATGTTATCCTTCATGGATTTTCCATATGATAATTAAGCAATAAGATCTATCCCTGAATTCAAAGAAGGCTCTCAAAACTTCTAGCCCTGGTCTAGTGCATAGAGTGTTGGTTTGGAATCAGGAAAACTTGAGTTCAAATCCTGCCTTAGACCTTTACAATCTGAATTACCCTGAGCAAATCACTTCACCCCTTTCTGCCTCAGTTTCCTCAAATATAAAATGCAGATAATAATTGTGTCTACTTCATAGGGCTGTTGTGGGATAAAATAAAATAATATATGCAAACTTGTATTTTAAACCCTTTGTGTGTATGTGTGAAACAAATAAATAGCTCTCGCATACTCGATTTCCCTTGTACATTGAATGCTATTCTACCCCTGTTTGGGGAGATCCTAGGTAAGAGCTACAACTAAGCTTTCTTTAAGTGATTTTCAGAGATAAAGATCCAGATACAATTAGAAAGAGTCTTATCCCTCTCTCTAGAGGCTAATGTCCCCTAGGACTGAGCCTGATTCTTTCATGACCTTAGAGCTCAGAGCACCCCAGGTCTTCTGGGCCCAGTAGAATATGTTGCTACTACCCAGGTAGGAGATATCAGATGGTGGGGGTACTGCAAGGTGAAGGCGAAGGGTCACACACAGCCAGAAAACACTAGGGATTGGTAAAAGAGGAATGGATCAATCAGGAGTAATAATGATGATAAAAACAAAAAGGAAAAAGAACTAGCTTTCTCTCCAGACATGCTGTAGAGATGTGTCTTTGAAAATTGAATGCAGAATTTGATGTAAAGTGTTGTGGTAGGGAAACTGAAATAACTAGATGGACTAAATTTATGTCTCCAGGGTTTTGGGAGAGATCATCTAGTGAAGAAATGTGCAGAAGAAATTATATGCAGAGGCAAGAGCAAATAGAAACGGAATCCATATCTTTTCTGAAGACTCTATCCTCACCTCAGGGAGGGCTAGAACTCATAATCCTGAAGGCTGGGTTTTGGAATTCAATTCAGTTTAATTTAAATGAACATTTATTAAGCACTTATGAAAAAATATTGTACTAAGTGCTGGGTGCACAAAAATTAAAAACAACACAGTCATGGCCTCAAGGGATTGGTCTCAAAATTAAAGGTAAAGGGGGATAAGACATATACAAATAAGCATGATACAAAGAGAAATGCAAAACTGAGGAATTCAAGCAAAGCTCCACTAACTATGGAAGAGGGGAGAGACAGAGACAGAGACAGAGAGACAGAGAGAGAAATAGAGACAGAGACAGATAGTCAAAGAGAGAAAGAGAGAGACAAAGAGAGACAGAGAGACAGAGACAGAGAGAGAGATCAGTTTTAGCTTGGGAAAAGGGGAAACCAGGGAGGTCCTCATGGAGGAGGTGGCACCAGAGCTAGGGACTGAAGAGATAGAAGAATTTCATTAGGTACAGATGAGAAAAGGAATATATTTCAAGCATAGGGAAGAGCTTGTAAGGATACACAAAGGTAGGGAAAGAGGGAATTGGGGAAAGAGCTATTATAGTCTAGTAATAGACTCCTACAGCAGGCTTTTTTGAGGCTCATCTGAGACAGGCTTTTCCTCAGTTCATAGGTCTTCTTGTCTCTGATAGCTGCTCTCTCTGCTATATGTGGTATTATTCTGTCTTGGTCTGTGCCTTCCAAGAACTCATTGGAGCCGGACCTTTTTTCCAACATTCTTTCCATCTTTTCCTTCCTTGCTTGCTTCCCAGGCTTTTCTTTGTCTTTGGTAGTCCTGCCAGAAGCCTGGAGCTCAATGTGAAAAAGGAAGGTTATTCATTTGATCCTGATATGGCAACATTTAGGGAAATAACTAACTCTCTTCAGGTCTAACATGATCTATTACAGATATATTATTTATTTTATTTTATTTTTTGCTTTTTGGAAGGGGCAGGGCAGGGCAATTGGGGTTAAGTGACTTGCCCAAGGTCACATGGCTGTTAAGTGTCTAAGGTCAAATTTAAACTCAGGTCCTCCTGACTCCAGGGTCCATGCTCTACTCACTGTACCACCTAGCCACCCCTATATTATTAAAAGTGAATTAAATAGGATTCACTGACTGTGTAGTTTTTCAAACCTCTTGTATCATAACGGTCAGATAGTTCCCAGTAAACCTACAAAAATTTGGTGATGCTCTTTTGATAGACTATTTTTCTTATTACCTGTAAGATCTTGGGCATGTCTTTTATCTTCTTTAAAGGGGCCCTGATTTCTGTTTCTAAAAAATGAGTGATTTGGACTAGATTGTTTCTGAGGGTCCTTCTTGCTCTAAATATATGATCCAATTATCCCACCCTTCTTCCCACAAATAATTAATGTAATAAACACTTCCTAATCACTTGTCATTCCATGATGCTGAGCTAGACATTATTGTGATAATATCATATCTTATTAACATAATGAATTAGTCTTAATAATGACTTTAGTGATTTCTCCATTCCTCTTGCAGAGGACCTACGTTGAGGCTCTGGCTACTTTTTCCTCTGAGGTTCCATTCTTAATTCTCTGATGTTAATATCTCATTAACTGGGCAGGTTTGGCTCATCCCATCTAGTCTTTCATCATTCTCAACTCTGACCAAATCTTGCCTCATTCAACTTTAACAGGAAGTCATTCATTATTTGAGGAGAAGGGTCAGAAAAACAAATGTGAATTGTTAGCAAGCTTTTATTAGGGGAGAAAAGATAAGGGATCAAGAACAGGTATAGATCAGAGTTGGACATGCCTGATATGATGGCCTTTGGCTTGAGTACTTGTCTGGAGCATGAATGACAATATGAGGCTCAGTGGTTTAAATGAAGGCATTCAGATTTTCTGTACGTATCTCTCTGATAGCCTCCTTTTTGTATTTCTTCCTAAACACATTTGGTGCATTCTACTTTGTATTATAATTATTTAAATATATGACATTAAAGGCCCTTTTTAAATCTTTCTTCTTGCTAATCTCTAACTGAAATTTAGTATTAGTGTGGGAAGAATACTTTATAATCAACTTCTGAGACAACAAAGAGAGGATGAATCTTAGTAATGTTTGGGTAGAAAAAGTAGAATATTTGATAGTAGATGACAATTGGATAAGGAAGAAAGAGTAGTTTAAGAGAAGTTAAAAGTTTGTTCATGAAAATTTGGGAACCACAATGATACTACTCACTCCAATGTGAACGTCTGTGAGAAGTATGCTTATAAAGTATCTGAGCTACTCTATCAGTTATATCTACTTGGGCTTCGGTACTTTAATTAGAAATGTTTGCTGACTTTGAATTTGAAAATATTCATCATCTATTATACACATTTATGTATATAATAGCTAGTATTTACATAGCACTTCAAGGTATGCAAAAGACTTTATAAATATCTCATTTTACCCTCATGACCACCCTGGGAGGTAGGTGCTGTTATTATCCCCAATTAGCAGATGAAGAAACAGACAGGATAGGGGTGATGACTTGCCCAAGTATCTGAAGCCACATCCAAATTCAAACCTTCTTGACTCTAAGCCCTGTGCTCTGCCCACTGAACCGGTTGCCTGACTGCCTAGGTATCTATCTGTCTGTCTGTCTATCTATCTATCTATCTATCTATCTATCTATCTATCTATCTATCTATCTATCCATCTATCTATCTATCTATTTATCTATACACACATATATACACACATACATATATACACATATATACACACACATACATATATACACATATATAATGCGTATTCATTGCAAAATTAGTATGCTCCTTATTTGCAATTAATGAGAATTAGTTTTTTTCTTTTGCTATCAGAGCAAGTATTCCACTTATCATTTGCATCCATTTTCTTCCCTTTATTTTTTTTTTCTGCTTGTCTTGCTCCTTTTGACTAATGAGTTGCATCTAGTTCTCTGGTACTGGCATCTGCTCTAGTTGGGACACACCACCGTTACTTATGAATGTGTTATTTTTGCCTTCGTGTTTCACATCTGTTTTGGGGGGTATGCCCTTAACTTAGTTCTCCTGCCCTGGATATGAGCCCCAGATAACTCTTCTGCCCAACAGGTTTGATGGATGGCATTGCTAACTCCCAGACACCCATCGGCAGAGCCGATCTGAAGTCACTTTCAGCTTTAGTGTTTATCTTGAGGGATTTTTCCCTTATCAAAGGTTAATCTCTCTTCATTTTTTCCACTTTGAGTCACCTCTGGATCATCCAAAGAGTTCTGTAAACTGCAACCATTCCTTTCCTCTCTCACTTGAAAGGAAGGCAGCAAAATCTTGTGCAGAGTAAACAGACAGCTAAAAACCTGTGTTATCTCTGACTGGTCAAAACTTCACATTTCAGGGTCCTTTAGAAACTTTCCTGCTCCACTTATCTTCTGGAGCAAACAACAGCAATTTTCACCTCGGGTTACCTGGAATTACGATGATTATTATCTTTAGCCTTGCTCATAAGTACCTGGAATTTAGCAGTATCTTGGCCTTTCTCTTCCCCCAACCAGCCCTCCCTGCCCCCTTCTTCCAAGTGCATACACAAGCCTGCTCTCTTCCTAAGATGTATCAGAGGAGAAAATTAATACTTATTATTTAATATTTATCATACCTCTTTTGATTTCCTATTTGCCATTAGTAAGTGTCAATTCCCAAGGCTGATTATTTGCCTAATTAAACCTGCAATTTCTTGCTCCTCTTCATTATACCTCAGTGAGTCCCAGAGTCAGCTGACATTTTTTGTAAAGCAATAAGCCAAGAGACGACTGTGGGTATAGTGGAAAGCTGGCTGAGGAGTTAGGAAAACCTGGGTTCAAATCCTACATCTGACACATACTAGGTAGATACACCAGGGCAAGTTACAACCTCTATCCATAACTCCCTAGTCACTGAGGACGGAGGACATTTACTCACCTGGAGTTCCTTACATGAATACACTCACAGGTTTAGTCCTTTTTTCCCAAAGGATAAGCATCATGTCACAGATGAAATAGGGAATTAAAAAGGAAAAAAAATTAAAAATTTCTCTCCAACTCATTTGAAGGATTACAACTAATTTATTGATTGACCAAATAACCTCAATTTTTACCTATGGTGGATACAAAAAAAGTTATAGTGTTTTGGATGATTTGACTTACTTATAGCCTGAAACCATACACTCTCCCTTTCTTCTTTAAAAGAAGCTAAGCAGAATGTTTTGACACAGACATGTTGCTTCTTATTTCCTAGTTTTATGTGCTGAAGGCATCAGGGAGAGTCACAAAAGGGTGAGAAGGTTAAATCTCATTCTTTGCAGAGATTTCCCATCTGAACAGGGCTACAATTGAGGTGATAAACCGCCTATCTTGACAGAAGAACTGCAGTCTTGGGTGAGCCAAAGCAGGCTAGTGCCCTAAGGATATTAAGAGACATGATCCAGCAGTGACCTGGGAAGCATCTCTGCCTCCTGAAGGACAATACAACCTTTTTTGTCCATATGTTTTATGCATTTCACCGACTTGATAATTAAGCAGAGTTGTACAATTAAATATTTCATTTTAGGTAAAGTTCAATATCCAGCTCCTTTTCCTTAGATCCAAACCCTAAACCTTAACCAGTAAAGATACCTTTCCCATTGTTGACTCTATGTGACTATTAGTAAGCTAATTCACCTCTCTGATCCTCGGTTTTCTCATCTACAAAAAGGAGATAATTATTGCTGTTCAGTTGTTTCTCAGTTATGTCCAACTCTTTGTGATCCCCCTTTGGGGTTTTCTTGGCAAAGATACTGGCAGTGGTTTACCATTTCCTTTCCCAGCTTTTCTTACAAATAAGGAAACTGAGGTCAAAAAGGAAATCATTGCATTTATCCATATTTTATAATATTGGGAAAATGAAATAATGTATTATGTATAATATTGGACTATTATGAGGTAAACACTTTCCTAATCTTAAAACACTGTAGACAGAAAACGTTGTTGCTAGTTTCTCATTCAGTAGAATATCCTTTTCAGGAGCCCTCTTCTGTATAATCTCTACATTATCTGAATTATTTGGGTTCAGGAGCCATAGGCAGAAATTCTAAGCTCTGGACCAACTCTATTTCCCACTTTGATTTATACCCCCACTGCTACCTCTTGTCCACTTTGTTTTGTCCCCATTAACCCCTGATAGCACCTCCTGCCAGCACCACCACCTTTGGAACTCTGTCTCCAGCTTCTGAAACTGTCAACTCTTCTGGCATGCTGCTGGCACAGGATCAGGAGCCATAGATGCTAGCAAGAATATGAGTGACTGGAATGATGGTGGCAGCAGTGGTAGCTACGGAAGTGGTCATAATATGGGAGTGGTAGCTTAAGTAAAAAGAAACCAAAACCAAGTCCTGAGTGGTCGAGGTATAGGTAGAGGTCAGGAAATGTAAGAGTGAGCCATGCAGTCCCCCCAGAGGGAAATCACATGAATTTGAGTCCAAATCATGGAAACTTTTAGTGATAATTTACATCATTTGACCCATTGTAATCCCATTTAGTTTGAAATTGAGGTCTAGGTACTCACTCATGACCTAGGCAAAGAATAGCATCAGAATATTAAAACATTGAATAAGGACTGAAAGAAATAATATAGTTACACGGAAATGATGGAACATATGCTACAGAGCAAGTCTAATTTCATCTCTTTTCTCCTGAGTTGTTTAGGAAATAAATCCCTCCAAAGTCTTTATTCTGACAGTGAATTCAGGTTCACACTCCTTCTGGAGCCAAAATGAAGGGGCTTCACCCCCAAAGTACTTGTATCTCATGCTAAACAAGGCTCCTCAGTTCTACTCCCCATCAGACATCTTGCTTTGTGGGGCCTAAGGGGAACTACAGGATTCTTGGGTTCCTCGATGCTGCCATTTTAGTCTCAGACACCCCTTAAATCTCTCCACAAACTTTGGCAGACATACTTTGGCAGAAACCACCAATAACCCAATATCATTTCTAGTCTTCTTGACCCAATCTCCTGTTGTACCATTAGCACATACTTCATGGGAAATGGAGCCCTATCAAGCACACAAGACCCAGACACAGGTATTCTGGGAAATGTAGTCTCCCTTGGGTATAACCGTTATATTGTATTTCAAATGTTTAGATGGTCATTGATCTCAAGCAATCTGAATATATTTTCCTACATCTAATACATCTTTCAAAAGACAAGTATTATAGAATTTTTATAAAGAACCTGAAGAACTCTGCTTGTTTCTCAATAAGTATGGGCTGTGAATAGAGCCTAATCTCTTGATTTCCTAGACAACAAATCTATAATGCCCTTTTAATCAGATTATACTTTTTTTGCCTAGAATTTTCCCTCACCCCCAGTTCCCTGGCCCAACTTTCTCTAAACCTTGCTCAGAAGACATTACTGAATTATGCAACACCATGATTTGCTTTAAAGAATCACAATAGAAGGTACCCTAGAAGGCTTTAAAAGTGAGGTTTTTATTGGCAGTCCAGAACTGTAGAAATAGTGTTGGATTAGGAGTCAAGAAAGTGGGGTTCAAATACTACCTCACATTTACCAGTTGTGTGAGTATGGGCAAACCTCCTAATTTTTTAGTATTCCTGATCTATAAAAATGGGTATAACAATATTTGCATTACTTAATTATTCTTAGGAAAGCACTTGGTAAATTTTAAAGTGCTACAAAACATATCATGATTTTTGTAGACTTCAAGACATTGTAGCATATAACCAACAATAGTATGTATACACAAAAGAAGCAATATGGAATAGTGGATAGAAGTCTGATCTTGGAGTCAGGAAGACCCAGTTTCAAGTCTGCATCTGACACATACTGATTGTGTGACCCTGAAAAAGTCACCCTCTCTTAGGGTTTCAACTTACTAAAACCATAAATTAAGAAAAGGTTGCATATCTGTATTGACAGAAGGAATTCCCTCATGGGGAACTCTTTATACCAATGAGATCACAGGTTCACACTGAAAACAAAAGACTCAAAATAAGCTTTTACTTATTCAAAAGGAAAAACGTAATGGGATATCATCCAGAAATGTGTAATCAGAAAAGAAGGTGGTCCTGATTGTTTAGCAAGGTAAAAGAGTGTTGGCCTGCCTCTCATGAAATGTGAAAAGACCTAGAGCAATTGTTCTGGGGTCCTTACACTTATTTTTTATTAATGTTTTGATGACTTTACTTCAATATAATGGGTTTCCTTTGTATTTTTTACCTATGATTTTATTTTAAGCATTAAAAGCAATATTCTGAGAAGGGGCCCATATGCTTCACTGGTCTGCAAAATGATCCATGATACAAAAAAGATTAAGAATTCCTGACCAAAAAGAGGGCCTCTGGAATATTGGGGAGGTCTTTGTAGAACTTATGGGAAAATAGGAGAAAAGAACAATACAGGATGACAAAGGGTAGAAAATTAATATATATGCTAGTATAGGAAAAATGCATGTATGATAAGGAAGGATGCCATTGCTGGTGGGATAACCTTCCCCACCTGGATGATCTTGGGCACGGGCCTAGGGTATGTGTATATGGTTTTTGGGAGAGATCCCACCAGAGGGGCATTTAGGATCTGCCATGCTTGGCACTGGAGAGCTTCTCAGATCTAGTGAGATTTTAGTGTGCCTTTGGAGTCTCACTCAATATATAAAATAAATGTCTCACTTAAATATTTTGACCTTGAGTTTTTCATTTGTACCAAATCAGAAAAAACCGCCTTAGAAAACTATGTTAATTAAATCATGTATTCATCCAAAAACATAGGGGAAACAATCCATGCATATCTTCCACTAAAAGCCTACTCCCACACTTCATTATGAGAACCCTGACTTCTTGGTTATTCCAGTTTAGTTCAAGGTCTGGCAGGTTCTACCAGATGGAAAGGCTGTGAGTATGGGTCTAATGACCTGTTTTTATTTTTAATCTATTTGTTGTCTGAGGACAAGCCTAGGTGATTTGGGCAATTTTCATCACTAGATTGATCATAGGGTGATATGTTTTTCAGCAAAGAAACTCATGTAGACTAGCTACCACACCATAGAGTGGTTAGGAATCTGAGCTGGTGAAAAAAAAGAGTAGACACACTAACAAAACCTCAAATCCTTGAACAAGCAAAGAATTTGTATATCATATGGTACCTGTAGTAGGAAGCACTTGTTTTGAAATTAAACAAACAATAGTAGGGCTTCATAATTTCTAAGGGATTGAGAATCTCTAAAGAGTTGCAAATGAACATAAGACATTTTAAATGAAACTCAATGTAAAACTCATTGATGTGCTCTTTATATTTTTAGTGGGGTGGGGGCATCTTTTCTCTGGCTGTGTGTGAGTTGTAACAGTGGGGAAGAGCAGCAAGACATTTCTACCAAATAGAAGGGAAGGAGAAGTAAAGAAAGGTAGTAGGGGAAAGCTTCATTGAGGGAGAGGCTTTTCAGGAGAAATAAAAATGAAGAAAGGGAAGGTCACAGCAAGTGCAGGGAAGCCTTTATAGGTACAAGGGAGGAGATACACAGAGCAGAGTGAGAAAATCAAGCAAAGTATAATCAGAATTCAGCAGTCTCATGTATTCACAAATCCTATAATTTGGGGGGGGGAATTGAGTGGAACAGTTCAGAATGCTATCTCTGTTTGATTTAAGGTATCTGAGATCTACAAAAGCAAAAGAAAGGAAACAAACAATTGAAATCCTGATAAGAAGAGAAACATTTTTCTTGGATTTGATATGAAGAAATAAGCAGAAAGAGACATGAGTGAGAGAAAGTGGCCCTGGGTAATGAATAAGCTTTACTAAGTACTCTTAAATTCCTTAAGGGTAGGGCCTGGGTCTTGCATCTCTTCAACATTTATTGTTGCTATATTTATAATTCACCTTTAATGCAAATGGAAAGTGAAAAAAATACAGGCTGGAAAAAAGAGGTTGGGAGAAGAGGAAGAAGAAGGGAATGGAAAGAGGGGAAGGAGAGAGATAGAAAAGAGAGAAATAG
Source organism: Pseudocheirus occidentalis (assembly GCA_028646575.1). Taxonomy (NCBI): domain Eukaryota; kingdom Metazoa; phylum Chordata; class Mammalia; order Diprotodontia; family Pseudocheiridae; genus Pseudocheirus; species Pseudocheirus occidentalis. Next base: position 266,060,453 of record CM053594.1, read on the forward strand.
AAAAGGTAAGAGAATTGGAAAGAGCAGCACTCAGGGCATGGGTCCTTGGATCATCTGGTCATGAAGCTAAGAGAGAACAGTTACAAATAGGTCTCCTTGTACCTATGTGTAAGGGTCCATCTCTGAATGGCTACCAAGGTTAGACTGAGGCCTTTCTTTGATCCTCAAATCCTGCCTCCTCATCTGCTTTCAGGACTCCCCACCTGAGGGTTCTGTCACCATTTTTTCCTTCTCTTGGGAACTGCATTATGATATTCCAGGATTAAGAGACTGATCAATGCCACATCTTTCCCTACCATCATGTCATCTGCCTGATGTTCCCACTCTTCCCAGAAACTGTGTCGTGGGATTATATGGAATAGACTCTCTGGGGGAAAGATATTTCTTTTTCATCCCCATGCTTGACACAAGTGCTAAAATTCCTAATTATAGTTTCATCAAAAGCACTAAGAGTAGGAATCCAGGAATTAGTCAAAGATTTCAGCCAGTGATGTTTATATGGAGATTATGAGTTATGGTACCAGAAAGGTTGATAAAATGACCATATGACATATATTGCCTCCTCTAAGCTCCACACTTTCATTTCAGCAGTGAGAGCTACCTGTCCCCACCTCGCTGTAATATTCAAGACTGTGAGAACACTGGTAAATGGGGCTGACTCATACTTTGCCCTATTGTGACAGTGATAGATACTTGGGGACATCACACAATACTGATTAAGCCATTTTCTTTTAGATAATTTCTTCTTGGAGCAATGATATGTAAATTTGAGAGGTAATAACAAAAGAGAGAAAAAACTTTAGTAGTGATTAAGATGTTTAATTTCCATGGTGGTATATACCTCTAATTTCTGCTGCAGATGAGGTCGAAATTGGCAGATTTCTTAAGCCTGGAACTTTTGTGCTGCAATGGGCTCCTTAATAAAAAGATTTGTTCTCTGAAATTTTGATTCAATCAAAGGATTGCACTTGAGGAACTAGAGGGCCATCAAGGCCACAGGTTCCCCACCCCTGGGTAAGCTGATGGGTGGTTATACTAAATTTGACATTGATTTGGTGATCGCCCAGGTGTGAGGGGCCATCAGGTTACTTAAGAAAGGGAGAATGGACTCAGGTTGGAAAGAACAGGTTAAAGCTCCTATGATGATTACAGTGGAGTTGAGTCTATGTGTAGCCCCTGTGTTGCTATTCTTGGTGGGATAGGAAAATCTAGTCTTAAAACAACAACCAAAAAACAAAAACAAAAGCAAAAAAAAAACCCTGACATAGTGGGATACTCTAACCAACTAGGCTATTAACAAAGAAGCTAAGAAAAATATGGGGAGAATTTAGGTGATTTACCCCATTCATAATCCAGTGTCTAACTGGGACCATTTTGGTTCTTTCACCTACAAAATTATAGAGTCAGACTGATGTTTAGATAATTTCTAGTCTCTTCTAGCTCTGCCTTCTATAATCCTATGATCTTTAAAGCTAATGTATTGTTGTTTGCAAGTGAAAGTGGGAGCCAGAAGTTTGAAGTAATTAGAAAGATGAAAGGATGGTTAGATGGAAAAAATAAGAAATAAAAATTGCATTTGTTGAAAAAATATTTTTTTTTAAAGTTAGTTTCTGTGGATAGAGAGCAATATGTGAAATCCCACCAGACTCAAGTTCAAGTCTCATCTCTTGACACTGGAAGGGGGGAAACGAGAAGGAAATCTCACCTTTAAAAGATGGAAAATTAAATTTTATTCATTTTTAGAGTTTTTTAAAATTTCCAGACTGATCCCATTCTCACAGAGATAACTACACACATCATCAACAATACAGAAACACTTGGTGCACTCCCTAAAAGCAAACGGCCTGTAGAACCAATATTGAACCTGTTTGTGTAATCTGGGCCTGGACTGATCACCTGAGAAGTAACTCACTAAAACCAGCGTTCTTAGGTAGGTGGGAATTCATTGGCTGCTCTCTCCCCAGCTGACTGTTAGCTCATGTAAATATCCATCTCTTCCAATTTCAGTCACACAGAATTTGGACCAGGTTAGACAGTTTCCTCGTGATGCCAAGAGCACAGGCTACAAAGCAGTTATACCAAGCATGAAATACAATTTCAAAAACAATAACAACAACATTTTGTTTAAGGGCCATGGAACTGTTAGGTCAACATTATTGAGGAATTCAAAGCTTCTCTATCTTTCCTAACCATGCATTCTATGCTTGGGCAGTCAATTAGAATGATGTCAGCAAAAAATCCTTTATCTCTATCTTTCCATACCAAACACTGTACTTTCTTTTCCTGTATTTGAATGACTGCCATAGGAGTCAAGCTTTGGGACCATGGTGAAGTCCTAAGAAATAGCAACACTAATTATTCATGCTTAACTAAATGACAACAACTCATATGTATCTGCTAGTGGTCCACAGGTACTGGCTAACAATGGCTATAAGAGCCTAGAGGATTTGCTTGATAACCACCCTGTGTTTCTTCAAATTCCATTTTATGCTTTGGTATACCCTACCTCTACTTTGTTTTACTTGGATTGTATGTATATGTGTGCATGTTTAAACCCCAAGGCAGATGCTACTTGTTTTCTGTATGAACATACAGTATAAGTCAGATGTTAACCTACTCAGACTTGAATGGATATCTAATTCCCATGTTGTGATAAGCCTTAATCTTATCCATGATTGACCATGATGCAATGCTTAACTGCCACATAGGACTATTTCTTAATATTATAAATCCATTTGCAAAAATGTATAATTCTAGCTGTAACTTAAAATTGCATAAAAAGTCTTTATCAATAGCCAATTTCTTGGGTTTCCATAGCCTGGATAGTTGACTCTTCCTTGTTCCAAGTGAAATGGAGTATTCGTTGTCCAATGTTTTCATGCTGTTTTCTTTTGTTTATACAATTTTTTAATGTGATTTTCCATACCTGGATAAAACATCTTGAAATTCCATTCAAAATAAAGGAAAATACTTTCCAAATGCCATTTGTGATTTTCAGAAAGTAAAAACATATTACGATTAAGAACACAATGGGGCTCATACTTTGCCCAAGTGTGAAATGCATGACAGTGTGGCTTATCAGCTTTACTGGCTATGGTACAGTTCTGTATGCAAGTATATGATGTTCTACCTTTCCATCTGTATGCCATGCACCAGTAGATTTCCAAAAGAATGCTACTGTGAACAGCTTTTAGAGTTCAGATAGTATAGTGAACACTCTGTTTATTCCATCACAAATCAAGGCAAACATTCATTACAAACCACAATATAATATTCACAACATTACATCTTATCACAGAAAATCACAATATAGTGGTCATAGCAGCTTAACATTAGAATGGTCACATAGTTTTTACTACAGTGGCCACAATATTTAGAACAAGGAACAAAAGAATAATCATCTCATTTCCCTAACAGGGAAACCCTCCTCACTTAATCATTCAATATCAATTTACAATACAACAATCAATACTTAATCATTCATAATACAATAATCAATCTTCTACTCATGGGGTAAATCAATACCTTAATCAATCACTCATCTAGCAATCAATCACTAAATATAATAATTAGAAAACCACACAAACCCTCCACCCCTCAGTGTCCAGCAAACCTCAATTTCATCCAGGGGGAGGTCTTTTCTTCATCTTGGTTCTGGGTAATCTCTCTGATTCCCTGGATCCCCTTCCATGGTCCCAGCTCCCTCCTGAATCCACCAGTCACCTGGATTCAGGGGCAGACAGTTTCCAGGTCCTTGTCTAGTCCTCCAGGCAGTCCCTGGTACACCCTGAAGTTCACAGGGTTGGGCACATCACAGACCCTTCACCACTTCTGTTGCCAGGAACTCAAGAATCAGCCAGGCCATGAACAAAGGCTTATCCTGGTTCTTCTTCTTTCTTTCTTTTTCTTCTTCTTTTTCTTCTTCTTTTTCTTCTTCTTCTTCTTCTTCTTCTTCTTCTTTCTTCTTCTTCTTCTTCTTTCTTCTTCTTTCTTCTTCTTCTTCTTCTTCTTCTTCTTCTTCTTCTTCTTCTTCTTCTCCTTCTTCTTTCCTTCTCCTCCTCCTCCTCTTCCTCCTCCTCTTCCTCCTCCCCTCCTTCTCCCTCCTCTTCCTCTTTCTCTTCCTCCCCCTCCTCCTCCTCCCTCTTCTTCCTCCCTCCTCCTCTTCCCCTCCTCCTTCCTCTTCCTCCTCCTCCTTCTTCTTCATTTT
>CM053594.1:266065159-266112671 GCA_028646575.1 Pseudocheirus occidentalis
TTTGGAGGGCAGTTGGGGTTAAGTGACTTGCCCAAGGTCACACTGCTAGTTTTTGTGTTAAGTGTCTGAGGCCAGATTTGAACTCAGGTACTCCTGACTCCAGGGCCGGTGCTCTATTCACTGCACCACCTAGCCACCCCAAACCAATTAATTTTCAATGATGGTTTCATTGTCTTTTAGGGAAAAATTCACATAGCTTTCTGGAAATAAATGTTGTTCCTACCATAAGTTTCTAAACTTTAAGGCAAGTTTTATTCAGGTGTGCACCTTTTTAAAAAAAACTTTGTTGATTTTTTTAAAGTACCTTACCTACAGGTTCACTCCCCCTGTCCCTCTCTACACTGCAGCAATGCAGATAAGTGCTGGTTACTGAGGTAGCAATTCATCAGAAATGAGTCCCACTCCCCACTACAGGATATGGAAATTAGAAAGCAGACTGCTTCCTGTGGTGAATGTGCCAGCCTGGACCAAGGGGGCAGGAAGGAGAAAAAGAGGGAGACTGCCAATAGAAGGGAACCAAATATCCTATTATAGGAAAACAAGGAAGCTCTGCAGTGCCAACATAATGCATAGCAGGATTACATTGTAATTAAGGGTTTAATGAAATGGGTCATGCATCAAAGAGTGGGTTATAAATACATCTCAGATGCAATACATCATTGTGTCTTTATTAGACATGCCAAGCACAAACCATTACTCAGTATATTCTGACTACATTAATAAACAGTGTTCCTTGGATAAGGGTGAATATTGAGGCCTTTGGAGGAATGAAGTAGTTTTATTGCTCATTTAACATTTGACCTTAGCTGCTTGAAAGAGAAAAAAAAATCTCCCAAATAACGATGCAGGTAAGATCGCTACCCAAAGTGAAAAGGAGCACATTCAGAAGGGGTGGATGAGAACAGAAGATGGGTCTGACAGAGTTCCTGCTTCTACTGTGTATGTTGGGGGACTGGGAAAAGTAGAAATGTAAATCTGGCTTTTTTTTCTAATAAGGTTTCTCAAGAGAGTACAAGTATTCTTTAAAGAAAAATGTAAACATATGAAAGCAATTGAATGGGGAAAGGAATGGTAGAAAATTCAGGGATAGGTTGGGGCAGTTGTATTTCAATGGACCTGTTCTGGAATCCACAGATAATGATGTTCTGGAACTAGGATTCCAAGCAAGACTGCATGAAGACTTTTGGGCTTGCTTTGCAAAGATTTTTATAAGAAGGTGGTTAGAATAAACAATTTGAAAGTTAAGAGTTCATCCTCTGTCTAGGCCTCATGTGATTTTTCTATAATGGAGTACTTAGTGGAGTCTCTCAGTATGTAGTCCTCTATTTTTCCCTACAAAGATTCTTGAAGGTGTCCTGGATGTTGCTGCTGTCAGCAGTGGGGTGGCAGATGTGCTTATCAGATTAGATTGGGTGAGAAAACCACAATTGCCTCTGAGCAACATATTCTTCTTTTATAATTCTGAGTGGAAAGAGGAAGCAACAGTCTTGTCTTCATGCTATGCTACTAAGCATGTTCTCTCCCTCTCTCTTTCTGTGTGTGTCTCTCTCTACCTCTGTCTCTTCCTGTCTTTCTGCCTCCCTCTGTCTCTCTGTGTGTCTCTGTCTCTCGGTCTCTGTCTGTCTCTTTTTTTTCCTCTCTCTCATAATCAAATAAACACTATCATTCCAGGAAAGGACATATCAATCAGTTGCTTTGTGACTCCACTTACCATCCCTATGACTCCCCTAACCCAAACATTTCTCCTTGGCCACTACTTTACTCCATGCGTGGCCTTCCCTTATTAGAATGTAAGCTCCTTGAGAGCAAAAACTGCCCTTCTTTTTCTAAAAAGATAAATATACCTTCAGGATTTAGTAGAATGTTTAGCATGTAACACATAGTATACACTGAATGACTTTTCATTTATTTCTTCCACCAACAATATACATGTGTCTACATAAAAGATCATGCACATATGAGTTCCACAGGGAATATATGGAGGGAAGATGCAGGGAGAGGTTATGTGTGCCGTGGTAGGATAAACATGAATGCCAGAAGTCATATAGTAGAAGCTGTACCAGAACCAGGGTGCCATGAGTTCTGATCCAGTGTTCTCTCCAAAGAAATCCAAGGGGCTTAGGGGGAAAAAGATTCATTAGTATATATTAGAATGGTGATTTAATTTTAGCAGACCAGAATACATTATTTGTAAATACCAAAATCTTAAGAATGTATTATGAAAGAGAGAGAATTTATTGAGCAACTATTTATTGGACCAATGACAGTTTGGTATTGACATAATATTGACTTGACATACATAATAGGGGTGTTGTGAGGACCAAATATATATAAAGTCTTGGCAAACCTTAATGTGCTATATAAATTTCGGTTTATTATTTTGTGACTAGAGACAAAAATATCACTCTAAACTCTGACCACTGCTTGTTCACAAAAGTGTGATATTTTGATGGATTTGGGTTTCCCAAAATGAGACTACTCCTTCCAGTGGTGCAGGTGCAGGTTTGCTCCTGTCAAAATGAAGCAACATTCTAACAATGAGTTTCTTTTATATATGGCATACCCATGTTTTTCTTCTTTTAAAACACTGTACCAAGTCTTACTGCATCAACAAAATTCATGAAGATGGAAACAAAATGTTCATCATAGCTTTCCATTTCTATTGCTTTGGAACCAGACCCATGATTTATCAGTATAGGGAACTCCCAGGAAGGAAACTCCCTCTACCAATGCCCCTCATCCTACTTACTATGCAATTTATAGTTTTAAAGAGTGGCCTAGGAACAGCAAGAGATCAAATTACCTACCAGGATCCCACAAACAGTATTTGTCAGAGGTAGGATTTGTACCTACCTGATTCTAAGGGCAGCTTTCTACCTACTGCACCAAGCAGTCTTACAGATGTCCATTAATATAAAGCAATTATAACAGTCTACCTGAAAATTTTCAAGACTTCTGTTTTTCTCTCTTTTCTTCATTTTAAACACCAGCCTCTTCCTGTTTCTCTGCACTAGAAGAGACAGGGCTAGAGATTTTGAACGAGAATAAGAGGCTGTATGTTGCCATCAGTGTTTATATAATGCCTATGATACCCAACAAAAATCTCTTCCTCTTCCCTCCTGGAGGCAGGGGAAAGTGAGGGGATCAGATGTCAAAATTAACATCCAAAACACTGAGCTGGTTGTGAAGGATTACTGGATCACTTTGGTGTAATAACTTTTTTGTAATAACTTCAGGGAATTGCCTCTCAAAAGGCTAGCTGTTACTGTGTGCCTTGAAAACCAAAAAATAAATCACATCACCAACAACCAGATGGGTACAGCTATATTTTCTATTAACATTCGCACATTTGCAAGCAGGTTGATATAATTCAGATGGGTTTTAGAAAGAGTATTCAAAAATTTTAAATCATTGAGCAATTAATATAGTTTGTACCTGCCCTCCCTCCCATACTCCCAAATCTTCTGTAATGTCCTTCTTTCACCTTGGCCTATAAACTGGCCATCTTTCAGTTACCTATTTGTGACAGTTCAGATGTTAATAATCATTGATCACCGTAGATATCATTTAGTCCCCCTTCTTTTCATTTTACATGTGAGGAAACTGAGTCCCAGAGAAATTATAGTGACTTGTTCAACATAATAAAGCTCATTTCTGGCAGGGATAAAACTAGAACCTTGGAATTTTGATGGGTCCCATAGCTGGAAAAAAAGAAAATATGCAATTATAGATAGCCTGAACTATAATCGATAGAAAGGCCAGAGGGAGATAGTAAGAATGGTTCCCATAATCTGACCTTGCTCCTGACTTTCTTTCCTAGACAATCTTTCTATTTATATTTCCTAGGAAGCTAGGGACAGTTGACATCCTCACACTCACATGTCACAATGTGATGAAGTCACTACCTAGACACCCACTTGAATATCTACACTCTCTGATGAGAAGAGAAATTGGCCAGCACCTCCCAAATTTCTGACTAAGACCATCCACAGGACAGTTGAGAGTCAGCTTGTCATTGACAATGCCACCCCCTAACCCCCTTCTCAAAAGCATGCAAATTCTGCTGCTCTTTTTTCTGGTGAAAGGGTGATAGGAAGGCATGGAGAAGTAGGACCTCTTCAATGGTTGCCAACTAGAATCAGAAAGTCATTGACTTAGATAAAATCTGTCACTATATCTTTGAATAAATCTTACCTTGACTTGTTTTCTTTACCATTTTATCCAAATTTTAGTTTTATACCCACACTTTGTTTCTGAAAAAGCTAACAATCCTTCTTAAACTAATTCTAGATATTAATAGAAGCATATCCTCACTTCATCCAACATCTTACCCAAAGCATGAATCCCTTCTTGCAGCACTCCCAACCATTGGTTGGGAACCTCAATGGTAAGGAACTCATTCCCTCTCAAGACAATACATTTAATTTTGAAATAACCCTAATTGTTAGGAAGTTTTTTTTTTATTTTAAGCCCTGACTCCCTCTAACTTCTGTCCATTTTGCCCTATGAAACCAGAGTAAATCTAAATTTTTTTTATACATGACAGCATTTTAAATATGAAGTAATGTCCTCTCCTTCTCTCCCACATTGCCCCTCACACTCAGTTTTCCAAATCAAAAAAATCACAATGCCTTCAGACAATCCTTTATGGCATGGTCTCCAGCTCTCCTCACCATCCTTCATCTTCCTCTTTATGTGGCTTTAAATATCAGCATTTTCCCCAAAATTTGAAACCTTGAGCTAAACACAGTCCTATCAGAGTAAAGTAAAATGGGACAGAGAATAATAAATGATAAAGATAAAAATGAAATTTCAAGTAATCAGCTAATCCTGGGAAGGGTATCATGTTCCATGGAGTTCAAACCATGTAGAGCTGCATATGAAAACTGAAGTTTGAAGCTTCCCATGATAAGGATAAGGATCCTATTATCTCTAGAAGTAGCCTATTCCACTTGAGAAGAGTTTTCACTGTTAAGATTTTTTTTCTAATATCAGGCCTAAATCTGTCTCTTTGTAACTTTCTCCTGTTTCTACTAGTTCAGTCCTCCAGAATGAAACAAAACCAGTCTATTTCTTCTTCCATCAGAGCACTGGCACAGGAGTCTGGGAAATTAAGTTTAAATTCTACATACAACTACCTGTGTGTCCTTGGACAAGCCACACCCTCTCTGAGCTTCTTTTTCTTCACTTGTGAAGTCAGTGGGTTATACTAAGTTGGCCTCTGAGATCTCCTCTGGCTAGATAGCAATGCCCCCACTATCCCTTCACATACCTGAGGACAGGCTTAGTCTGTAATCCTTCCATTCAGTCCTTAGAGGGTGTGTTTCTTCAGTTCTGTAACTAGCCTAGCCACCATCACTGGGATCCACTGCAGCTTATCTGCATCCTTCCTAAAGTATGGTACCCAGAACTAAACACTGTATAGAGGTGGCCTAGCCAAGGAAGAGTGCCATAAAACAATACATTCCCTCCCTCTAGGATCATCAACATAAATTTAGCATCAATAGATTCATAGGACATTTATCTTCTTTCTAGCGTTTAAGGTTTATCTTAGGAAAAGTAATGGATGATATCTATAGAAAGAATATTTAATGATGTTTAGGTTTCACTTTTTAAAAAGCGTTCCCCACCTCATGGGAACCTACCTTATATATGAACAACCATCTGAGACTAGAGACTGTAACCACACTTGCCTGGTAACCCCACTGTAGCCAAGAGCTACTTAGATCCCCTCCTTCTGCACAATTTCTTGTTTTTCACCTCAATCCAATGCCAGATGATGCAGTGCAAGGTCTGAAGAGTAAAAATAAAGTGCCTGAACCACTCCTAAATCCAGTCTCCTCCCTTCCCCTCTACACACATGGCTGCTACTCCATCTCATCTCATCACCATTTTCCTGAGCCTTGTTTCATCTTTTCACTTCGACCTTCCTACTCCCAACCAGGAATGAGAAGGTTTGTGAGGCTGTGCCCAGACCCCATTGTCTCTATACTCCCAGACTCTGAGACACTCATCATCTTTCACCCTCCATCCTTGTCCTTGCTCCAAATCCACCTAGCCTAGCTACTACCATCCTGGATTTCCTGTTCAAGGCTATGGAAGTTACCAAGAGTGGCTTAGAGCCAAAGGAGTCTTGAATGTCCCTGCTGGGTGGGTGAGAAGTAGGGGGAAGGAGAAATCTCCAGTCCTCTAATATCAAAGGGAAACATGTTTCTGTCATTGGCAGCCTAATTCCTTTTTTTTCATGGAACCAATGTTACATATGGTGGTGACTTTCTCTAGTATGATCAATGCTCTATTTCAGAAACATTATGTAATAGACTTTGAGGGACTGGCCTGAGGACCCCAAGGGTCAGATGTACTTAGATGAAATGTGTTTTAAATTCTGAATACCTGCTTATAAACACATTTTTGCAACACATCTCATTTATAACCTAGGGATTATTTGTACTCAGGTTTCAGTTTTATTTTTCCACTGGTAGAAGGGGAAAGGATCACACCTGAAAAGTAAGACATCCTTCTGCAAAGATACTTGGATAATCATTTCAGGAACTTCATTCAAAATTCAATGGCAGGAACCCAAGGGGAAAAAAAGCAGGAGATTAAAGCAATTTATGAGGTCATAAATGAATGAATGAAAATACAGTATTGGCATGTCCCTGGTATAGACAGAGACTTAGGAGTACTCTGTGATTTGGAATATTAATATGGTCAACTTAAATTGTTTTCTTTCTTTTGCACAAAAATGAAAAAAAAAAACAGACCTATTGAAAAAAAAACTGCAGGCAGAGAAGCCAGTTGAGTGATCTATAAATTAAAGATGTGATTTATAATTCACTGACACAAACTATAAATCAGTTGAATGACTTTTAAATCAATGCTATAACACGCAAAATGGCACGGCTTCTAAATCAGTCTCATATTTCATAAATCAAAAAAAGTGAGATATAAATCAGCTATGTGGGCACGTGTGTCAACTATTCAAATCATAAATTCTGTCCTTACACACCACTCCATAGGTGAGAGGTCAGTGCAAATGAAGTGGCGTCTTCTTGGTGCAATGCACAATGGAGACGGATGAAGTCGCCCGCCATACAAGAGAAACACAACCCTGCTGTAACCATGCTGTGTTCATCAGAGAAGCAAGGAAGTGTGGAAAATGGCAAACTATCTCATCCATAACCTAGAAAATTCTTTAGCCTAAGCCCTAAGACCACTTAGTGATAGCATAAGCAAGTAGGAAAACATGTTTCTCTAAGGCCTGTCTTGCAATTTTATGTCTGTGAGGCAAGCAACAAGAAACAATGGCCACCTGATATAGAGCAAAGAGCCTTGAACCTAGACTCAAAAGGCCAGACTATAAGTCAGGGGTGGGAAACCTGAGGCCTCAAGGCCGCATGTGTCCTTCTAGGTCCTTGGATGCGGCCTTTGGACTGAGTCCAAGTTTTACAGAAGAATCCTTTTATTGAGGAGATTTGTTCCATGAAGTTTGGATTCAGTCAAAGGGCCACACTTGAGGACCTAGAGGGCCACAGGTTCCCCACCCCTCCTATAAGCTCTGCCTCTGACTCTTACTAGGTGAGACACTCTGGATGTCACCCACTGCATCTCATGCTTCCAGTCCCAGTTTTCTCGCTTTCAAAATGGAGATAATACTACTTACCTAACCTACTTCCCATTTGTATAACAACTTAATGTCCAAAGCACGTTGCTTAGAACAATCATCTGAGAGAGGTAATAAGAACAGCATTGCCCTTTGTTTCATTAGATGAGGAAACTAAAAGGCCATAGATATGAAATCACTTGTCCAAAGCAGCAGCAGCGGGGCTGAGACTCGGGAATTATGACAACAAGTACTTGACTCTTTCTGCGACACCCCTTGGCCTGTTAGAACGTGCATCCCTCCAGCACCGGGACTGGGTCTTCTTTGCTTTATATCCCTAAAGGTTAGCTTAGTGTTGCTTGGATAGAACTAATTTATTAGCTGTGAAATGAAGAAGAAGCCTGGGGATGAATTTCTCAAGTAACAGTCTTTGAAGGCAAAGGTAGTCTGCAGGACATTAGAAATAGAAAAAAAAAAAAAAAGAAAAGAAACTCAAGATTTAAAATACAAAAAAATAATTATTTCTGAGCGGGCATGGTAGTGGAAAGAGTGTTAGATCTTGAATCAAGGGACCTGAGTTTTAAGCTTGGCTCTGCTATCTATTACCCATGTGAGCTTGAGAAGTTGCTTTACCTATGATTCAGTTACCTCGACTTCAAAATGAGGAGGTTAGTCTAGATAATTTTTAAAGTCTCTTCCAGCTTTAAATGTACAGCGTAGAGCACTCGCCTGAACTCAGAAAAACCTGAGTTCAAATTCAGATATTTCCTAGCTGTGTGATCCTGGGAAAGTCACTTAACACCTGTTTGCCTCAATTTCCACATCTGTAAAATGGGAGCAACAATAGCACCTACTTCTCAGGATTGTTGTAAGGTTCAAATGAAATAATAATTGCAAATTTCTTAGTATAGTGCCTGGCACAGAGTACACACTACATAAGTAATAGCCATTATTAAATCCTGTTGTTTGAAGTTAGTTATTCACAAGAATAGTCTGACATGAGCTGAGCCAGAATGAAGACATGGAATGAAGAAGGATAATATATATATATGTGTGTGTGTGTGTGTGTTTTATATATACATATATATAATTATACTATATATTATAGTATATAGTATTATATATAGTATAATATATTATATATTACATTATATATACTATATAAATATAGTGTTATATTATATAGTATATGTAGTATAATATATAGTATTATAATGCTATATAGTATAATAAGCTACAGACTTGATGTAACATAATTAGAAACCAAGTTGAGTGGGTAGAGACACATTTGGAAAAATGAGTGAATGACAAGGTCATAAATGGCTATTAAGAGAAGCCTGAATATGCTGAACCTGTAAAGTTGTCAGGAGAATAACCATTTACTGACCTGCTATTGACTACAAATTACAAACTCAGCTGGACTTTTCATGAGAACCAATTTGTGGCAGTAGACAGAATTTTGGCTTTGAAGTTAGGAGAGAGCTAGGTCCCAAGCCAGCATTTGGCCCTGACTCTATGATTCTGGCCAAGTCACATAACTTCTCAGCCTCAGTTTCCTTATCTGTAAAAGGGGATAATAATACCTGGGAATAATAAATACCTCTAGTACCTTCCTTATCAGTTAAAATCAAACAAAATTCATGCAAAATGCTATGTGAACTCTAAAGCAATATATAATAATAGTAGTCACAGGCGTAATCAATTAATAATCACCTCTACCACTACCACTGCTGCAGCCATTATCACCATAATCATCGTCACCAATAATCAGTCAATCAATCTTCTTCATCACTTTGCTACGCCAGCTCTTCAAAGGGAGTCTAATTCCACAGTTGACCACTGAACAAGTCTTCCATCTAGTGGCAGAAAACATCAACTACAGGGTATTTTTTCCAGAGGATGGTTCCAAAGTCAATGAAGTGTTTTGAAAGCCACTGCTTGCTATGTGAAGGTGTATTGGGAGGGCAAAATGGTACCGGGGGACACTTCCCTGGTCAGCCTTTCTCAAGAGATTCTAGGCCAAACAAATCATTCCCCAGAATCCTCCTGAGTTCCAAGAAGTCAAGTACAATATAACTAGTTATTAATGAAGCAGTTAGTGTTTATTGTAGCTGATGACATATCAGTTTGGGGCCAAATTAGACCCCTTCTCATGCCTCCATCTTGACTCCACCCTCGATGATGTAAACTTGCTAGCGTACAAGATACCCTCATCTGCACAGGACATTTATGCCCATCTTCTATCATCAGACGTGCATTATATTTATGTCCATTCTACATTGTTATCTTTCTGATACTTGCTCTGTGACTGTGGACACATCATTTGCTTCTCTTTTTCTCAGTTTCTTAATCTATGAAATGGGAATGATTTCTGTGGTCCCTACCTGATAGAGTTGTTATGAGGCTGAAATGAGAGTATGCAAAACGCCTTGTAAACTCTAAAATATTAACTAAAATGTTAATTATTTTGTAATTCTTGGAATTGACTCTTGCTTTTTAAAAATGACTTTATAGGGTGGCTAGGTGGTGCAGTGAACAGAACACTAGCTCTGGAGTCAGGAGGACCTGAGTTCAAATCTGGCCTCAGACACTTAACACAAAAACTAGCTGTGTGACCTTGGGCAAGGCACTTAACCCCAATTGCCCTCCGGGAAAAAAAAAGTAAAATGATTTTATAAGTTGATTGTGTGATAGTTTTGCTTTTATAACATGCAAGGTCATATTTATGATTTCTTCCATGGCAAGACTATGATTAGAAACACAAGTTGCAGTAATAACATTATTTCTAAAGGAACAAAATCTCCTTTAGAGTGATCTGCACTACAGAATCACTTGGTAGCTTGATGTGAAGTTCACTAGGACTGGACTCCCCAGACTGAATACTTGGTGCTAATCAAAAGCCAAAGTGAAGCAAATCATTGCAAAGAGAGAGAAAAAAACAACTGATGCCTGAAAATTAAATGAATGATGATCAATGTCAGATTTCAGAGCAATTAGTAATCTCTAAAAATAATAATTGCTAATATTTGTATAGCAGTTTATTGATTACAAAGTCCTTCACATACATCATTTCCTTTGATCCTCACAACAAACCTTAGTCATGCAGTGTATATCCTCCTTATCTTCTCCTCTATTCACACTGCTTTCAATTTCTCTCCTATTTCTCCCTTCCCCCAAATAAAACAGGTATGGACAAGTGAGGAGAGGGCACCATTGCATCTTCTTTCCTGCTACTGACTGGTTCTGTCTACCATCTCCCCACCCTCACCCCAATCTAACCGAGCTTCTCAGTTCTCCCCTATACACCCCCTTTACTTAATCTCCTCCCCTACTACCTAACCTTTTGTGTAAGATAGACTTCCATATTCAACTGATTATGTATATTATTCCCTCTTTGAGCCAATACTGATAATAGTAAGGCTCAAGCCATGCCCATTGCCCACCCTCTCATCCTCCCCTCCACTTTGATAGTTCTTTCATGCCTCATGTGAAATAATTTACCCCATTCTACCTCTGCTTTCTTTCTGCACCCTTTCTTTCTCATCCCTTAATTGGTTTTTATATCATTCCCTCAAATTCATGTTATACTCACATCCTCTGTCTATGTGTATTCTTTCTAGCTATGCTATTAGTGATACAATTGTTAAGAATTACAAGTATCATCTTCTCATGTGGGGATGTAAACAATTTAGCTCTATTGAATCTCTCATGTTTTCTTTTCCCTTTTTACCTGTTTATGCTTCTCTTGGGTCTTGATATTGAAGATCAAATCTTTTGTCCTGTTCTGGTCTTCTCCTTCCAAAATCTTGAAATTCTTCTATTTTATTGAATGATCATTTTTTCCCTTGAAGTATTAATCTTAGTTTTGCCAAGTAAGTGATTCTTGGTTGTAGTCCTAGCTCCTTTGCTTTTTGAAATATCATGTTCCGTGACCTCTGATCTTTTAATGTTGCAGCTGCTAACTCCCAGGTAATCCTGATTGTGGCTCCACTATATTTGAATTGTTTCATTTTGGCCACTTGCAGTATTTTTCATTGACCTGAAATTTGGCTAGTTTTTAATTGGCGATCTCTTTCCTAAAGTGATCAGTGGATTCTTTCAGTGCCTATTTTATTCTCTAGTTCTAGGATGTAAGATCTGTTTTCTTTGATAATTTCTTGAAAGGTGCTGTCCAGGTCCTCCCTTTGATTATGGTTTTCAGGTAGTCCAATGATTCTGACATTGTCTGTCCTGGATCTATTTTCTAGGTTGCTTGTTTTTACCATGAAGTATTTTACATTTTCTTCCATTTTTTCATTCTTTTGAATCCTTTTGATTTATTCTTGATGTCTCATAGAGTCACTAGCTTCCACTTGCCCAATGACAACTTTTAAGGAATTTCTTTCCTCCATTAGCTTTTGTACTTTCTTTTCTATTTGGCTGATTGTACTTTTTAAGGAGTGGCTCTCTTCAGTAGATTTTTGTATCTCCTTTCCCATTTGGCCAATTCTAATTTTTAAAGTAATTGTTTTCTTTTTCCAAGCTATTGACACTTTTTTTTCATAATTCTTCTGCATCACTCTCATTTATTTTCCCAGCTTTTCTTCTACCTGTCTTATATAATTTTTAAGCTCCTTTTTGAATTCCATGAGTTCTTTCTGGGGCTTAAGACCACTTCTTATTTGGGGGAGGTGGGGTGGTTTGCCCATCGGTGTTTTGACATTTGTTGTCCTCTTCTGAATATGTGACTTGATCTTCTCCATCACCATAAACTTTATATGATCAAATTCTTTTTTTGTTGTGTTTTGTTCATCCTTTTTTTTGCCTTTTAACTTTCTTTTAAATTTGAACTCCTGGAGTTGAAGGGGCGCTTTCTCAGGCTTCTTGTGCCAGGGGCTGCATACCCTGACTCTTTAACTAGTGTTGCACTGATGCCCAAGAGGCATCCCTGTGTCTGGTACTGTGCTGATGGGGTATGGTGAGGGTGGTTGGCATTGCTGGAGACCATAAGGGTCTGGCAGCTTACCTGGTGTTGAATTGGGGTCCTAATGCTGGTGTCTGGCCTATGCTGAGGCTGGTGTGATGTTTCTGCATTTTTCCAGGGATACACTGAAGCACACGGTAGTACTCAGGTATGGAGGCTGCCTGTTTATATTATATATACACTCATATTTATTATATTATATTATGTTATGTTATGTTATGTTATATTATATCATATCATATCATATCATAGTATATCATATCATATCATAGTATATTATATCATGTTATATTATAGTGTAGTATATCATATCATATTATAGTATATTATATCATATTATATTATATTATTAATTATATTATATTATAATATATCATATCATATCATGTCATGTCATGTCATGTTATGTCATATCATATTATATATTATATACTCATTATAGCTGTCTGGCTATAATGAGACGCATGGGGGGGTGTGGGGGTATCCTGGTGTTGACCTTTTCCTGTTTCACTGCACTGGAGCTCAGGATCTATCACTGGTTTCCTGGGGTGGGGCTTGCTGCTGGCTTACTGGGATGCTTCCTGTCCTAGACTTAACTGAACCAAGAAATTAGATAAACTCCCTTAAAAACTAACAATAAACCCACAAGATACACTATAAATACTATCATAGACATTCACTTTTAAAACCACACTTTAATAATTAGTTCTCAAACTTTTTTGTCCCAGGACCTCTTTATGTTGTTAAATATTATTAAGAATTCCCATCTCCAGCTTTTATTTAGTTGTTTCCTATCAATATTGTCACATTGGAAAATAAAAACTATCTTACTATTACTAAGAAGATAGTTTTCACCTTATGGACCCCCTGAAAGGGTCACCAGGATTCCCCTGAAAGGTCCCAGGACCACACTTTGAGAACCAATGCTTCAAATACTCATTGACCATCTTCATTTGGTGGGGAGGAAAGTATGAGGCACATGTAGCTGATAAGTTGCTGCTTTAAGAAATAATATGTTGTAATGGAAAACATGGTAGACTTGGAGTCAGAAAGATCTTGGTTTGAATTCTTTGCTACATAACTCCTAGTTATGTGATCTTAGGCAAGTCATTTAATCCCTCAGTGTCTCAGTCCTTGAATCTTTAAAATGGGGATAATTATTCTTGTGTACCCTTCTTTCTGTGGTTGTTTTTAGGAAAGTGTTTCACAAACCTTAAGTGCTATATGATTTGTACAGCCATGGAAAAGGTGCTGGATTCAACTCCTAGTTAGAAAGAGTAGAGTGAAGTAAAAAGATGAGGGAGCCAGAAAACTTGGGTCTCCATCTGACTGTTTCTTAATGTAATTTGATACTTGGATATTTCAGAGTAAAGAAAACAAATCTTAATGAGTTCAATGGTTTTGCTTAACTATTTTTCTTTGTTACAAGAAGGTGACTATATTCTTTTTCCCACTCATATGGCCTTTGAAAATAGTCAGCAACTTACAAGTACTGTTAAGATCGGGGATTGAATGCTGTGTTTTTAATTGAGTGCTACAAAACATCAATTGAGTGTGATTAACAACAACTCCTTTTGTGGTGGCAAAAACCGGGAAATGGAGGGATGCCTATCAATTAGGGAATGGCTGAACAAGTGGTGGTATATGAATGTAATGGGATACTATTAGTGCTCTAAGAAATGATGAGCAGGTGGACTTCAGAGAAACCTTGAAAGACTTATATGAACTGATGCTGAGTGAAGGGAGCAGAACCAGGAGAACATTATACACATTTACTGCCACATTGTGCGATGACTAAACTTGCTAAACTTGGTTCTTCTCAGCAATATAAGGTTCTAAGACAACTCCAAAAGGCTCATGATGGAAAATGCTACCCACATCCAGAAAAAGAATCACAGAGTCTGAATGCAGATCAAAGCATTCTATTTGCTCTCTCTCTTTTTCATTTTGTTTTGTTTTATTTTGTTTCTTCTTTCTCATGGCTTGTTCTATTGGTTATAATTCTTCTTTACAACATGACTAATGTGAAAATATGTTTAATGTTTATGTAAAGCTCATATCAGATTTCATGCTGTCTTGGGGAGGGGGGAAGAGAAGGAGGGGGAGAAAATTTAAAACTCAAAAGCTTGTGGAACTGAATCTTATAAACTATAAATAAATAAATGAATAAATGAATGAATAGTCAGACACAACTGACTGACCAGACAACAACAAAGGACACCTTGAACCCTCCCTGTGGAACTTTATTTACTTCTGAGGTAAAGCAAAAAGAGCCAAAGAACTGGGAAGCCAGGATTGGTCTGGGAGAAGGGGCAGAAATAACAAAGGTGGGGTTTGTGCATTAATTTGGAAAGCTTACATTCCCTGAAGGAGGAGAGGTAAAGAGAGCAGTGGAGGGGAGAGGAATTTCTCTCTATGCCTTTGACAGTACCTCCTTACCACTTTGTTGCAAATATAACAGCATTTGGGAATTGCACAATTGCACAAATACCCTGTTTTCCATGGTAGAAAGCAGCCTGTGGAGCTAAACACTTGACCTGTGTCTTTCCTAAACCTTCTGGGCTTGGACCATCCCTAAAGACTGGTTGTGGGTAGTCTATGTCTAGAAGATTGGAAGCCTAGTCATGGAATGTTTAAGTCTATTGAGATTTTATTCTTTTTGGTTGGTTCTTTGCCTGTGATTAAAAGCTCTATATGGTAGTATGCTTTCCTACTTCTACATTTAGCCTGCTCTATCACGCTCTGTCCACATGACTGGACATCCCTTATATTTATCAGACTATGGGTTTTCCGAAGAGTAGAGTGGCTTGAAAGTTTTTCTTTTTTTGAAAGAATACCTCTACAACCTGCCACACCCACTAGACTAACAAGAAGAGCACTGATATCCACAAAGAAAGTAGGGGAGAGAGGGTTACTTGCTCACTGAGAACCAAAGAGATTGTCAGTTGGCCCTGTAATCTCTCCAGTATTGAGATGGAGCATATACTCAAGTTAAAATCAAGCTTGTGAAGCGACTTGTTCCTGTGATGAGTACCAACAGGCTTGTAGCCAGCTTTGCCACCTAGTGGTTAAACAGAGAAGGTTCTATGGAGGCTGGACATTGGGAGGTGAAAAGTAGAAGAGCAAAAGGCATTATCAATGCAATGTTTAAAAACTCTAAATATTAAGGGTTGTTTTATGTGTAGAAAGTAAAGAATCTTTCCTAGATGAGTACTTGAAACCTAAAAACACCCACATCTGTCTTTCCCCAGTATTTATTTTAATTTATTTTTTGCATAATAACTTATAATAGTTATAATTTATATAATATGTATGACTTAAATAATAAAATTATTATATTTATAATTATAAAAACAATTTATTTTATTTTTAATTATTCACAGTATTTCTCAAATGGTTTTTTTTAAATAAGTAGATGTGATTTCATTGGTACATGAAACTCCCAAATGTGACAAATCCCTCTACCAATGCAGATCCACATTTTATCTGCAATTTATAAACCTAGAAAATTATTTGTAATGTATAGTTCCTGGAGCACTAAAGAGGAAACTGATTTTCCCAGGACCACCAAGGCCAGTAGACAGCAGAGGCTATAACTAAATGTTGGTCTTTCTGGTTCCATTACGTCTTCTCTTTTCTTAGGTACTTAACACAAACTTCACTGATGTTTTAAATTACATACCTAGTTTACAGGTGGAAATCATGAACTCTCTTGGAGACTGTAACCTCCTTGAATGGAGAAATTCTATTTTTTTTATCAATTTCCAATGGGGAAAATGTATTAGGCATATATTAAACATTTAATAGATATTTACTTAATTGATTCACATCTCAATGTAACAGCTCCCTGGTAGTTACTAAATGAATCAAATCTAAACAGAGAAGGCAATAGTAATAATTAGGGTTCTTATAATGATATCTTATAATTGTTGGTGGTGGTGTTGTCATGTCTGACTCTCCATCATCCCATTTGGGGTTTTCTTGGCAAAGGTACTGGAGTTTCACAAACCTTAAGTGCTATATGATTTTCTCTCCAAATCATTTTACAGATGACAAACTGAGACAAATGATTAAGTGACTTGACCAGGGTCACACATCTATTAAGAGTCTGAGGCCAGATTTAAACTCAGTAAGATGAGTCTTCCTGACTCCAGGCCTGGTACTCTTTCCATTGTGCCACCTACCTGCCTCTTTCTTCTAGTACATTTTACCACCTATCAATTACAAGTTTTTTTTAAAAATAGGCATCAGGGCGGCTAGGTGGCACAGTGAATAGAGCACCAGTCCTGGAGTCAGGAGTACCTGAGTTCAAATCTGGCCTCAGACACTGAACACACACACACACACACACACACACACACAAACTAGCTGTGTGACCTTGGGCAAGTCACTTAACCCCAACTGCCCTCCAAAAAAAAAGGCAAAAAAAAACCAGGCATCTCTAAAAGGGGAGTATCTATCTGTTTATTAGTCTCTGTTTCTCCTGTTGAGTCTGTCATGACCCACAATGTGCTTTCATCTCTTAACTTTCCTCTCCTCCCCACCCCTCCATTACATATTCAGGAATCAGGTCAAAGCAACTTCCCACTCTCTCATCAATACATCTAATTTTCTCCAGTTGTTCAATTTCTTTGTTACTATTTCTTATTATTCTTTCTTTATTATTTATTTATTTCTCCAATTACTCAATGAGTTCTTTCCATTGGTAGGGATAGGGACTGGATCTATGATTTCATTGGCAGAAGGAACTTTCTCATTAGATGTGAAGGTATAAGTGTGTTAACAATTTGACCCTAATTCTTTAGTTGTGTGATCATAGACACATTACTTAGCCTCTCTCATTACTTAACTTTGATTTTGCAGGTGAGGAAACTGAGGATCTAAGCCTCAGTTTCCTCATTTGCAAAATGCAGATAATAAGACATAATGAGAAGCTCAAATGAGAGAATGCATATAAAGCACTTTGTAATCCTCAAACTGTCACTAAAGTATCAGCTATAATAATAATAGTAGTTATTATTATTTTAATATATATAAATTACAATATATTCATTCATTCCTGGCTCATCCAGAAATTTTTTTTTAAATACAAATAAGCCCCACATAATTACAAATATTTGGTTTGATTTGGATTCCAAACTCAGGACTCTTTGCTCTGTTCTCCCTGTTCTCTCTTCACGTGGTCTTTAAAGAAGGGTTTCAAGCATTTCAAGCATTGCCAACGTCAGAGGAAAATGAGAGGTGTAACTAAGGGCTGCAAAATCTTTATTGAACTCTCAGGTGAGGGAATGCACAGCTAACTCCTCTTACTCACTGCCCCTGTCCCAGAGAGCAGCACACTAAATACACGTCACCACGGACATGAGGATATTATCTACCCTGCAATTGTATGGTTGACTCCACGGTATACTGTGGGGTTTAGTCACAAAATGTATGCCATATTTGGTTGTAAGTATAAGGCTACTCCTCTCATATTTTTCATGTTTTATAGCTTTAAAAACTTCCACATCGGTGGCGGCTAGGTGGCAGAGTGAATAGCGCGCTGGTCCTGGAGTCAAGAGGACCTGAGTTTAAATCCGGCCCCAGACACTTAACACGTACTAGCCCTGTTACCTTGAGTAAGTCACTAAACCCCAATTGCCCTGCCTTCCCCCTGCCAAAAAAGCAAGCAAACAAACAAAACTCTTTCACATCAAACCTGTGCATTAAGTAGTGCAAGTGTTACCCTTTTTGACAGATGAGATTATTAAGGTTCAAAAAGGTTAGAGCTTTGCCCAGCATTTCACAGCTGACTCACATTCAAGTCTAACACCAAGTTCATTGTTCTTTCTTCTATACCGGGGTGGAGAATCTACACCCTCAAGGCCACACGTAGCCCTCTAGGTCCTCAAGTGCAACCCTTTGACAATGTAAAGTTTGAATCCAGTAAAGGGGCCTCACTTGAGGACCTAGAGGGCCACATGTGGCCTCCAAGCCAAAGGTTCCCCACCCACTGCCTTCCAAACCTGACTTTCAGCAAAATGAAGTAGAGCAAATGTTTTGCCTTCTTACGGCCTTTCAATGCTTTTTGTCTCTTGAGCATTGAGAGCTTTCATATCCTGCTCTGACTACTCACCACCTCTCCTGTAGGTTCTGTCTTAGGCTGTGCCATGTGCTCTAAGGTTGATCTCTCTTCTCTCACCACCCCATCAATACTGCCCTACTGGCTTTTCAGCCAGCTGTCACTTAGAAAAGTGCTGGTAAAAGAATTCACATTTTTGCAACATGATAAAAACACCCAGAGTTCACACACAGTGTGGGTACAAGTTCAACAGAAGCCTATTAATTTGTAACACAGG
Source organism: Pseudocheirus occidentalis (assembly GCA_028646575.1). Lineage (NCBI taxonomy): Eukaryota > Metazoa > Chordata > Mammalia > Diprotodontia > Pseudocheiridae > Pseudocheirus > Pseudocheirus occidentalis. The sequence continues at coordinate 266,084,064 of CM053594.1, forward strand.
AAGATCAGAAACACAGAAGACCATGGGGAGGGGCGGCTAGGTGGCGCAGTCAATAGAGCACCGGCCTTGGAGTCAGAAGGACCTGAGTTCAAATCCGGCCTCAGACACTTAACCCAAAAACTAGCCATGTGACCTTGGGCAAGTCACTTAACCCAAACTGCCCTCCAAAACAAACAAACAAACAAACAAAAAAAGACCATGGGGAGACTCCTTCAAGAAAGTAGCCTATTATCAAAAAATAGAAAGATCTGTCATTAGAACAGATTAGGTCCAGAAGTAAATGAACACAGTTGCCTTGTGTCTGATAAATTCAAAACCCCAGCTACTTGGCTAAGGACTCACTATTTAACAAAAACAACTGGGAAAACTAGAAAACACTCTGGCAGAAATTAGGCACCATGGTTTTGGCAGTGTCAGAGGAGAGAGGGGGCATATACAAGGAGAAGGTAAAATTGACAGGGATTGGGGACTGATTGGATATGAAACATGATAAACAGTGAGGAGTCGAGTATGATACCTAGGGAGCCTGAGTAACTGGAAAGTTGGTGGTACCCTCTGCAGAAGTAGGGAAGTTAGGAAAAAGGAGGAATTTGGGGGAAAGATAACAAATTCTCTTTTGTTCATGTTACATTTAAAATTTTGATGAGATATTTAATTGATACTTATCTTCTCAAAGGATGGGGAAGTGACTGGTGGGTGGGAGAGAGTTTGGAATTTCACTTTTTAAAAAAGAATATTAAAAATAAAGAAATAACAGATTTTTGGAAAACAAAGCTATCTAGTTCAAGACATTTAAAAGGCAACTGGAGATGCATGATCAGAGGTTAAGGCTAGACAAGTAGATCTAAGAATCATCTACATAGAAATGATTGTTGAACCCACGGGGATTGATGAGATCACCAAGTAAAATAGTATAGATGTGAAAGAACAGAGGACCCAAGTCAGAGTCTCAGGGGATACCCCTCATGAGAGGATGTGACATGGAGAAAGATCCAGCAAAGGTTCAAAAACACAATCTAAGCAGAAAGTCTGGAAAGGAGTATGGAACAATGTACAGTAGCAAAGTGCATGGTAGAGATGAAACAAGGAATCATAACTCAAATAGATGACTGCTAAGTCAGCTGTGGTTTGGTAATATGTGTGGTGTAGCTATAAGAAGTACATTTCCTCTATAGGAACAAATCAAAAGGAGGAAGAGTTTGCTTTGAGTGGAATATTTGTATACAGATATGGAGCTAGGCTGAGACCGAGTCTAAGAAAGAGAACATGAAATACTACATGCCACATACAAATATACATAGCATGTTGTAGTGCAGGGGTTGTTAATCTGGGGTCCAGGGTTATAAACCATGAAACTGGATTGGAAAAATTACATCTTTATTTTCATGAACCTCTGGGTTTTTTTTGTAACCCCATGCATTTTATCATACATGTTTCATTATTCTGAGAAGTCACCAGATTGACAAAGGTGTCCATGGTGCACAAAGAAGTTAAGAGGCTCTGGCACAGTGGGCAACATGATGTATTTGGAGATAGGAAGTCCCACCTGCGGTTCTTACCAGCTCTGAGAACACAGGCAAGTTACCCACCTCTCTAAACCCCAGGTTCTTCATCTATAGAATGAGAATGAGCTGGTTGAACTGGGTGGCCATCCTGCCAGCTCCAAATCCATGATCATACATATAGAAACAATTTTGCTTACTCATTATATCTTTCAACTACATAAAAGGTTTCACTATTGAAGATCCTGCTCCATAGAGCTATCTATGTATTAAGATAAAGGTGAGTGAGCCTTGGGGCGGTTAGGTGGTACAGTGAATAGAGCATCGGCCCTGGAGTCAGGAGGACCTGAGTTCAAATCTGGCTTCAGACACTTGACACTTAACTAGCTGTATGACCTTGGACAAGTCACTTAACCCCAATTGCCTTGCCTTCCCCCCCCAAAAAAGAATGTGTTTTGCAAATATGGATTACTTCATTTTTCATATTTATATCCTCAGCGCTAAGCACACAGTAGGTGTTTAATAAACATTTTCTGATTGATTGACAATATTCCTCAAAACAGGGGCTCCTGAAGCACAAAGTTAGAGTCAAGTCAGTCTTGCTTTACCACCTCTGTCTGTAGATATAGTACCATACTCTGGTATGTGACTCCTCAGGCTTAGGGGACGTGACCTTTGTATCATAGAGTCACAGAGCTAACACCAGATGGAATCTTAGAGGCCACCTAGTCTAACTCCCTTAGTTTTACAGATGAAGAACATGGAACTATCCAGAAAACTCAAGTGATTTGTCCAAGGTCACACAGGTCACACAGGTAGGATTTGAATCAAAGTCCTCTGATTAACCGTACTATGAGGGTCCAAAGGAAGTCATGACTCGCTCTTACCAGGGCCAAGCAGACCTTTATTGCATATCCTTGAATAGAACCAATACCACGCATATATGTATATTAGGTCATCTCCACACTAAGGTATTTTGCAGCTCTGGAGGTGACTAATCACCTTATTCACTTGGTAGAGCTGCTTGTTACCAATGTGCTATACACTGTCCTCTCAGTGATCACAAATGCAAGATTTCACTTCACTTGGATATTTAATATCTTTGGAAAGTGAATGACTTGATCAGAAGTAGAAATTGGCAGCGCTATTTGCCTTCTGTCTGACCAGGGCAATATTTCCCTGATTCCATAAGCATTTTATGAAGAATAATGTATCCAAAACTTGGTTTCTGACAGGTTAAAAAAAAGTGGACCCTGTGACAGCACATAGAATCATAGATACTGAGTTTAAAAGGACCTTAGGGAGGATTGATTCCAACCCCTTCATTTGGTAGATGAGAAAACTGAACCAGAAAGGAGTGAATTAACTTGCCCCAAATCCTACAAATACTAAGTAGAAGGTCCAGTGTTTAAACCCAACTCTTATAACTCAAAGTCTAAAGCTCAGACCAGTGTAGGCACTGCTTCTGGAAAGACCATGATAATCAGCAGTTCTATGGCACCGATCACCAGCCCTGTGATTTCCCAGGCCAAAACATGTTTCCTTCACCACCATTCCACTGTATGAGTTGTCTGCCCCATTAAAACGTCATCTCCATGAGGGTAAGGACTGTCTCTCTTTTGGGTTTGTTGCTCCCATGCTTAGTACAGTACTGGCACATAATTAGCACTTGATAAATGCCCTTTCATTCTTTTATTCGTTCTCTACATTATACTGCTTTGATTTACTAAGATATTGATTTGCATCACAGTATAATGGAAAGAGCAATGTATTTCAAATCAGGACCTGGGTTTAGCTCCCACCTCTCTCACTCCCTGTATGACCTTGGGTAAATCATATCTCTTTGGGCCTCAATCTCCTAATCTGTAAAATGAGGGAGTTGAGCTAGATGGGCTTCTAATTCCCCTTCCAGCTCTAAACTTTTCATCTTACAATCTTTGACTAAATTTATCATTTCCATTGTTTTTCAGCATCCCTAAAACATCCCAACCAGTTTGGCCTGTGTTGACTTTTCCCTTCTCCTGATGTGGCTTCCTATGTACTCCGTGGTAGACTGAGCAATAGATGTGATTGTCAGCCATGACAAGGCACATGTGAATTCTTTGCTGACCCATCTGTTTTTAGTGTGAGGAATTCAGCCTTTTACCAAAATATGTGATGCAATAACTCCATATACACAGGATCTTATTAAAGCTTCTGGTTTTAGGCATCACTGTCTTCTTTTTGCAAAAGAAAAGATAGGAAATTTAAGTGATCCTTAATGAGATGAGAGAAAAGAGCCTCAGTTAGAACCAGGAGCTGCCTCTCTCTTATCAAGGTTATACAAGGGGGCGAGGCCTCCATTCCTGCCTTAGTTACCCCTTTCTAGTCTGAATTACGTGGATTAATATCTTCACTCTCCTAACTTTTCCTTCATAGCTCAAGTTACTGACTTCCTGACAGGACCAGCCCATCAGCCAAAACCTTTCTGCTAGGAAACAAAAATGTGGGTTTTACTTTTCCCAAGGGAACTTTGTGGTTGGAATGATATTGCAAAAGAGACTCGGGTTTTGTTTTTGCTTTTTTGTTTTTGGGGTTTTTTTCCCTGTTGTTATTATTAGGGAAACTGATCAGTCCAGATTTAAGTAAGAGATGGCAAGGATCCCAAATGGTGAAATAAATGTATCTTTTGGGTTCTTTTCTTTGACTTACCATTCATCTTCCATCTGAATATGCCTGGCAGATTTTTATTTTATTTTATTTTTTGTATTCAGCACATTTCCTATGAACTTATCAGACAAGCTACTTAGTGGGAATAAATCTTGGTTATAGGTCAAGAGTCTGCCTTTTAAACACTATTGTGACACTCAAGTGAATTTGGATGTTCAGTGTCATATAACAGTCTGAGTTGTCAGTGCCCGCCAAGGGATAACCTGCTTCTTTTTCTCCCCACCTTGTCAGTCATTAGCATTCCAGGCACATTACCCGCTCCTCTGGATGGACGAAAAGACCCAGAGAACAAATCTCCCATTACACTCAGCAAGACAATCTTCTTGCCATTAACATTTCAAGTTCGGGGATAATCACTTATAGTGAGGGAAACTATTTGGGGGGGGGGAAGATACAAGACACTTTAAAATGATTAAGATGAATTACAAAAATTCCTTCTTTTAAGTATAAGTTCTGTTTGCAATTAATTTCCCTGTTGTTCATTTTTAAAAATTATTAAGGAATACAATCTCTAGAAGAAGTCGCCTGCTCTCTATACCTACCCAGTTCCTAGTGGACTCACAAGGTTAGGTACTGCAAATGCAGGGAATATTTCTGTAAGAGAAAAGAATTTAGAATAAGATTTAGAACCATCTTGGACTCCATAAAAAATACGAGAAAATATATCATTGTTGTTGTACAGTTACGTCCGACTTCACAACCCCATTTGAGGTTTCCTTTGGCAAAGACACTGGAATGATTTGCCATTCTCTTCTCCAACTCATTTTATAGATGAGAAAACAGTTAAGTGACTTGCCCAGGGTCATCCAGCTAGTAAGTCTCTGAGGCTGGATTTGAACCTATGTCTTCCTGACTCTAAGCTCTATGCTCAGTGCACTACCTTGCTGCACTCATGAGAAAATGTACTTCCCTCTTTTCCTTGGAGAGACAGAGTACTCCCAGACTAGAATGTCGCACATGCTGTGGGACAGTCAGGATGCCAACTTGTTTTGCTTCACAGTTTTGTTTTTTTTTATTACAAGGCAGGATTTAGTGGGTGGGGGTGAATGATAGGGTATCAGGACAGTATGTATGGAAATGTTTGAGATAATAAAACATATGAATAAAACTTACAAATGAAGAGATGAATAACTCAAGGTACATTGCAAATCTCCATTATCATCTCTAAAATTTTTTTTAAAATTAAGTTCAAATGGTTTTTGAGCCCCAACTTTGAGATCAGAACAGTGATAATTATTGGGCAAAATAAAAGCTTAAGAGAAAATTTCTTAACAATTAGAATGATCCAAAAATAGAATGGGCTATTTGGACAGGTGGTGAGCTTGCCATTTTTGGAAGGCTTCAAGTAGAGTAGGCAAATGGAGATTATGGAGAACATTCCTCTTTGGTATAGGATGGATTAGATGGTCTCTGTGATCCAAATTTCTTGATCCTGTGATTCCATATCAGAAAAATGCTTTCCTCTCTACTGGATTTTTCTGTTCTGCCCAAAAAGCATACAGGTTTTCTCTATCTTGAGAAAAATGAACAGATGAACAAACAGAAATACTGTATACTTTAACCAGACTACCACCTTCCTCCTCCCTTTTCTTTCCAAAACTAATTTTCTCAAACAAATGCTCCATTCATGGCTTCACTTTCTCACCACCCACTTCAGAGTTACTTGTGCACCTCCTGGATAGAAACTTTTCTTAAAGATCAATGGAGAGTAATTAAAGGTTTCTGTGTAGGACTGATATGGTGAAAGTCCCATTTAAGCATAATAATAGTAACTGATATTTGTATGGCGCTTTATTCACATTGTTTAATTTGATCTTCCCCACAGCTCTATATTTATTCCCATTTTACAGATATAGAAACTGAGGCTTGAAGAGATCAAGAATTCAGAGAAAGGAAAGATTGGGAAGACTTTCCTGGGGGATGTGACATGAGCTCAAGCTTGAGGTTTCAGATCAACCTGGGCTCCCAGGAAAACCCAATTCATTTGTTCTAAGTTCAGAAATCCCTGGAGAGCACCGATGATATCCCTGAGACAATCTCCCCTGTTTGTAGTAGTCTGGGCATATCTCCTATGTAAAGCTCTTTCTTTGGAAATCATTTTTTATGGAAATTTAGATATTTCAATCATTAGATTTTGAGAGGAATTAATGACTTGTAATGGAGTGGAGACCATCACAGAAGCCCCATGTTCCACACAGGATGAAACTTTATAAAAGCTTCTTGATAAGGAATTCCTAGGTGTGAGATACTCCACAGCCTCAGTGCGCACTCAGTATGCTCCCAGGGAGTGCTGGGGACCTTTTCAATGTCAAAAGGGGAGGAATGGAACAAAGCAGAATTTGGGGCTAAGCTGGACTGGCTTCTTCAGAAAGAGGTAAATGGGTATCACTGCCATGGGTGGTTTACATTTAAAATGGGACTGGCCCTGGAAGCCTCCTGGTCCAAAGGACCCCGAATAGAAGAGGTAGTTCCAACAACTCCTCTCTCATATATGAGGTTTCATCTATTTTATGTGCTCAGGAGGCATGTACCGTAAGGACAGCATTATTAATCAGGTTTCAGTATCTGAATAAGGATTTTTTAAAAAGACCTTGAGACATGCCCAAAAGGTACAAGCTAATATTTTCAAATAAGTTGCTAGTAGAAAACAAGATACTTTCTTTAGTACCTGAAATGTTTATGGGCTGTGTGCTCCTGGCAAAGTACTGATTGGAATGACCAGCATTTCCTGTATTACACCTCTTTTCTTTTAAGGACTTGCCTCCAGAACATCATTTTACCTTGTATTTTGGTATTTGTGCAAAAGACCATGGGCAGAAAGGAAAGAAGGTTGAGCTTGGAAATCAGAAAATAAAAGACCTGAGTTCGAGTCCTTCCACTGATACATACTGGCTCTGTGAAGCTGGAGAAGTTATAGCCTCTCAGTTTGAGAAGCTGCCAGTCTGCCTTTGTTTAGAAATATGGAGGGGTGGCTAGGTGGCACAGTGAATAATGTACTGGCCCTGGAATCAGGAGGACCTGAGTTCAAATTTGACCTCAGACACTTAACACAAAAACTAGCCACTCGACCTTGGGCAAGTCACTTAACCCCAACTGCTCTACCTTCCCCCCTCCAAAAAATGAAAAAACAAAACAAGGAAACGGAGGAAGGAATGAAGGAAAGAAGGAAGGAAGGAAGGAAGGAAGGAAGGAAGGAAGGAAGGAAGGAAGGAAGGAAGGAAGGAAGGAAGGAAAGAAGGAAAGAAAATGTGGAGATTAGGATAATAGCTATATTTTCTTTGAGAATAACAACCATATCAAATTCATTTTTTATATTTTCCCATTATTTGATGTGACTGTGGACCCTCAATAAATAATCACAGAAGAAATAAAAGAATGCAACAGAGGCTGGAATTCTTGGAGAAACAAACAGAAATTTCCAGTGTCCAGTTTTCTCCTCCTTGTCAAAAGTTACAACATTAATTATAGTTGAGTACATTTTCCATGAAAGCTGTTATGGTTATTAAAGTCAAGTTTATTCTCCTCTAGCCTCCAAGGGTTTCCTTCCTTTCAGCTTGCTGAGAACATGAGGTAATGGATTTTTAGAAGCATCATATAGAAACAGCCTGTTTCCAACAATGGGAGCATCCCTCCACAGCTGTTCAACAGTGAGTAGAGCTGGTTTCTTTGGGGTTTGAAAACTTCCTATGGAAGGTAATCTCCAATTGGAAAAAATGATGACTACTTCTCTTTTAATCTCTTTGTGCTGCTGACTAGGTCAGGAGTTAGCAGCTTGTGGATAAGAGTCTCCTTAGAACAGAGGTTCCCAATTTTTCTCTGTTAACAGCACTCTTAGCATCTCAGTAACTTTTTCAAAGGCAAAACAAAAAACAATCCTAACAGTTCCTTTTATTAAATTGTTGGAGTCCAACAACTTAAAATGTACTTTCATCCTCACAGCACATTAGCCATTTGAAAAAAAATAATACATGTAAATCAAAAGAAATTTTTTTTAAAATTCCATCCATTCATCATCGTCGTCATCATCAGTAACATGTATGCAGCACCTACTATGTGCCAGGCACTATGCCAAGGGCTTTACAATCATTATCTTATTGAATTGTCTCAACAGCCCTAGGATATAGGTGCCATTGTTATCCCCATTTTAAACGTTTTTTTAAAGTAAAATTGTGTCTTTATTAATTGGTTTGTTTACTGTTAGTTGACAAGATTCAGTTCCACATTCCCTTGAGTTTCAAATTTTCTCCCCCTTCCTCTCCTCTTGATGGAATGAACAAAGTATTCCCATTTTTAAAATGGGGAAACTGAGGCAAATGGGCCATTATTTAAATACTCACAATTAATTATTATTGGGATATGTGTACCTGTGGGGCACTGCAAAACTTCTCAAACCTTGAAATGAGATTGGGTACCATCACCTTTATTTCTTCTTCCATGCTGATTTTTCAAAGCAACAGCTAAGAACCTGGTTTCAAAAAGACGTGATTTCATGGATAAGAAAGTTCTGGAAGTTATTGCAGCATCTAATGCATACACTGTGAATTACTTCCAGCTAGTAGTTCTCTTTGTATCCAATGGATGCCCAGTATCACTGTGTTTCCCTCATTATTTACCTCAAAAATTAAAAATATCCTTTGGCACTTCTGATACACTGATATGCTGTTTGGGGACTATAGCCTTACCAGTCTGTGAGAGACTCCCATTTCTTACTTCTTTTTGAGACCTCCCCCCAATCCCTTTCTGCTCTCACCTGTCAGGAAGAAGAGATCACAACATTTCAAAGGTTTAAGGAAACACTAGTTAAAGACACATTGAATTGATAACAGACAAGCATCCTTGGTACGGTGGTAAAGGTGAGTTCATTGTAGAATGATATAGAGAAGGAAAAGAACTGGAAAGAGGCAAAGGAGTGCTTGCATTTCCAACCCTAAAAAGTGTGGTTGTAAGTGTGAGGAAAGTACTGTATAAACATTAACACCCTATAGAAATGGGAGTTATTTCTATTATACTGAACATGACACATCCCTGTATGTAGAGTATATGTGTTTAAAAAGATATCTCCTCCTCCTCCTCTTCCTCTTCCTCCTCCTCATTTGTAGTTCAGGCAGTGGGGTATAGGTAGAAATCTGACCCAGACAGCAAGTGGCCTGCTGTCTTAGAGCCCTAGGCAACTCTAAAAGGTCAGAAGGGGCAGCTCAGGTGCCAGTTGGTATTGATGGAGAAGTTTTCTGACCAGAATTTCACTCGACCAACAAAATTACAGGTTAGGAACCATATACAGCCCTCCCAACAAAACAAAAGAAAGCAACAATCTCCTACCAAATTAACAGAGTTTGTTTTCCAGTGTCATAAATACAGAAATACCCAAAGTCATAGTCAGTAGCAAAAGTAGAGATAGGGATAGAGATGGGAGCTGTGATTCTATTGATAGTAGGAAATCCCAGAGGAAGAAATTCTCTAATCAATGCAAGTCAGTACCTTCTCTGCAAATTAGAATCTAATGTAACTGAGAAGCTTAGCAAAAATGCAGTTCTAAATTTTTTAGTATAGAAAATCCTTCCAGGGCAAAGCACTCTTCTTTTCCTTGTGCAAATTCATTTCTCTCATATATCATCTTTTAATCAGTATTTTTTTAAAGTTCCATTGAAGTACGAGTGCAATTTGTCCTGTGAGGTACACAAAACAGTGTGCCTATCTGGATATGCAATGAAAAAAGCTGGAAAGAGCACTGCTAAAAATGTATGCCCTGATTTTTTTCCCTGGACTAAAGAAACATTATAGGACATATATACATACATACATATATATGTGTGTGTATGTATATATACATATATATGTTCTATAATATATATGTATACATACATATATATATGAAATGCAATATGTGTTATCTCTCTCCTCTCTTTCTGTCTCTGTCTCTCTTTCACTCTCCACCTGTCTCTGCTCTCTCTCTCTTTGTACGTTTGTGTCTGTCTGTCTCTCATGTATATTTGTGTCAATAAAAGGACTAATAACTACAATGTGTGTATATGTATTAGTGTGCGTAGACACATATAAACAAATACAGGGTGTCCCAAAAGTCTTAGTGCAATCAAAACCTTTAATAGCTTTGAAACCACACTAAAGAAGCTGGCATGAATATTGACATTTATTGTAGGTCTGACTGATCTTCACTAAATATTCTGCTCAGCATAGATGCCCCTCTACTTCCTGACAGGTCCTACAAGCCTACCCTGTCAGATGTGTAAGGAGTTTAATGTTACATAGTACAGGTGTCTACCAAAGGGCTGTGCCTGAAAGACAGGCATGTGAGAACACAGCCAAGCACTTGTATCTAATACAAAGATCTCTTTTGTCTTACACCAGGTCTCTGTACTGGCCAGATATTTTCTTTTAAGGAACATGTGGCTTGTGTAACCCATCCGGAGCCTTATCAAGTCTGGCTTGTTTTGAAATGTGCTGCCTGGTCCTACTGACAGCAGAGTGGGAGAGCGCCTCAGCCACGGCAGCTCATGTTCAAAGCTCTGAAAAGGAAACAGGCCAGATTGTGGGCCTGGCAAAGCACCACCTGTCACCAGGTCCCAGCCACTTCTGGACCTATCTATTTCCATGGCCGTTGTTGGGTGTGGGACCTGAGTTCATATCTGAGCCATCTCTTCTGCCCCAGGGAATATCCTTTACTTGTATTGACCACTGAAATTCCTCTTGGCCCCAATCAGATTTTTTACACCAGCCAGTCCTTCCATAGTGTTACAAACCAGTTTCTTAATTCTTTGGTGTTTTGAACTATCTTCCTATGTCAGAAAAAAAAATTAATTAAAATTCAAAAACTAAATCCAGAAGACAGAGGTCATATTTGGTTTCCTTGTGAATTGGGAAGATTTTACTTACATTAAACTTCCATGAACACTTACATTAAACATGACCATTCCCATCAGTGCTTGGCTGTCCTTTCTTGAATATTCCCCATAATCACCAGCATTGCCCTGTGGTGAATCAGTGACACCTGCTGGGGAAAAGTGAGACTGGAAAGACTCTAGATGGGGGAACTAGCTCGCGGCAGCTGCTGCCCTCAGGCCTGGAAATATCCCAGGCAAGAAGCCAATACAGACAAAGGATTAATAATAAAATCCCAGCGGTGGTTGTAGGAATCCATATCCAGCTCTAATGAAAACCAAATGCAGGGATTAGTTCCTGGGGTTGCTTGATGATGATCTCTCCTATTCACATAATACAAGTCTTTCCTCCATTTCTGGTCCACACATTGGGCATAACTCCCCTTTGAGCTTTTGGCTGAACTTTATCCCACACAGACCAAGTTCAAGGAAGAATTCCATTGACAGGAAATTAAAAGTTTCTAGCAGAACCTGTTTCTTGTTACCTTGTTGCACATCCGGTTTCTACTTGACTTCCCTTGAAGTTTCAATGCTAAAATACCCTGAAAAGTTTGTCCATATGTTGGAGCTTTTGGTGCACTGGTTCATTTTGTAATAAACATCTGTTTGGTTGATTACCCCAGAGGCCCAAGCCTTCTATGACTCTCCTTCTGCTTTCTTTTCTATGATGCACAAAGTACTAAGGGCAAACACAGTAAGGAATTGTTAGTCCCTAGCTGTCTCCCTTTCTGCCTGACAACATAAACCCTTCCTGAAATGGGAAGGCTATGTCATCACGGTCTCAGTGTCTCTAAGTTTCTTCTGGTATTTGATTCAATTTATTTCAGCAAATGCACCTAATATGTGCAGAGTGTGAGAGTGCTGAACTCAGAGTCGAAAAGAGCCTCTTCTGAAATTTGTTAGAACTGTGAACTCAACGGAGGGTGTTTCCAAGTAGAGAGAACCATTGTTGACATTGTTGACAAGGACCTTCAGAATGTTCGGCAGTGGTGGTCGGCCAATTCTTTAAGAACGTCCTTGTCAGTTTCCCAACCAACCCAAGATGGAAGCAACTATTCCCTCTGGGCATGTATCCTCCAGTGCCATCCTAAGAAAACAAAAATCATCTACAAAACCTGAGGGAAGAGGAAAACATTTAGCATTTGAGTTAAAGATTAAGTTAGGGAGGCATGCTGCCCAATGTCATGGACTTTCTCTGGCTTTTATATCTTCTTTTTCAAAAAAAGTAAGCCGTTTAGCTGTCCGAGTGATCTTCTTGTCTGAACCTCAGAAAGTATAGATGTCCATGATGATGAGCCGCTGAGTAGACCATCTTAGCACTAATATCCTGCCTTACTTAAACAAAAAATCCATGCATGGGATTTGTAGTTCTCCACGGCTTTTCTGGATATGTGTTCTAGCTGACATTGCAAAATAAATGTCACATCCTAAAATATTTCCAGTTGACTTCACTGAAGATTTTGGAATGATGGAAGAGGTTGACAAGATTTGGGCCTACCTAGATAGTAAAGGTTAGACTGGTTCTTAAACTCTATCTCTTTTAGAAGCACACTTAAGATAAAGAGTAACATATTGATTAGATGAAGAATAGATGCATATTGGATATCAATTGGAACCAAACAAAGGTTGGCCCAGGAATCCTAAGAAAGCCCTGCAGCAAAACAGTTAATAGCACTATGTAAACATTTTCCAGACAGAGGTCACATTTGACTGACATGTACCTGTATGGGTCTAGTAGAACATTTTTGTAGACTCAAATAACACAAGTCAGCCTGTCAGTCAGTTGGGCCTAAGCCTAAGGGCTTATTTAAAGCATAGAAATGAAAACTAAGAGCTTTTACTGCTGATCTCTCTCATTTCTCTTCTACTGGAGCTAGGAGGACCAGTAGGGATTCCATCCATGTTACAACAAATTGTGGGGCCTATTGGTGAATGACACTATTATTTGTACATGGTGCCCTACATGACCCAATCAATTCCAACCGGCAATAAACACCACTACCTGACTAAGGAACTTAACCCGGGAAACATGGCAACGGAAACAAATGTCATCTGACCCAGATTGGATTTTTTTTTTAGTCTGTTCATTAAAACTGCTCATAGAACTCCATTTCCTGGGGCATAGCAGGAATAAGTGACAACCACAAGACAGAGAAAAAGCATATTCAATCTAATCTTTGATGACCTCATACTGAAATGATTATGGTCCCTCCATACCTCGGCCTCCCTTCAGAAAAGGAAACGTGCCTAACTCTCATCACTAGCATTTTATACTTCAACTCTCTATGGCATTTTTAAGGATCTAGAGACCTAAATCAGCTTCCTACATTTAGGTTTATCTTGACCAAGTTTTCCTTCATTGCCTATATTGAATCTGCCATTGGATACTTGAGGTAGAGGAGACCAGAAGCCAAGGATGGTCTTTTGGTGACTTAAATCCTGCCCTTGTAGTCAGAACCTATTCTGGGTAAACTTATAAATCCTAGGAAGAGTGTCTTCTCCTCACCCAAGTCTCCTGGTTCTGACTTTTCCAGCCCGTTGAGTATTTCTCATCTCAGCTACAATACATTCTTCAAGGAGGCCAGTTAATTCCTTTCCCTGACCAGAATCTGGTTTTGGATCTTACATTAGAAATTCCTTGAGGGCAAGATCCCTTGTCTTGGAATTTAATTTATAGGAATTTTATAGGAATTTAAAATTCCTGAGCAATTTTATTGAATTTACGTGGTGGTGAACCCCATTCAGGACTTTGTATTTCATCAACTTGAAAGGAGCTGATAACTTGTTATTGTTCAGTTACTATTTCAGTCACATCTAACTCTTTGTGACTCCATTTGGGGTTTTTTTGGCAAAAAACACTAGAACGGTTTGCCATTTTCTTCTCTAGATCATTTTACAGACGAGAAAACTGAGGCAAACAGGGTTTAGTGATTTGCCCAGGGTCACACAGTTACTGTCTGAGGTCAGATTCGAACTCGGATCTTCCTGACTCCAGGCCTGGTCTCCTATTCACCGCTCTACCTAACTGCCCTGATTTGGTACTTGGTGCTACTTATTTGTGCTTGGCTTATAAAAGAGAGTCTTTATGCAAGGCAGACTTTATTTTTTACTTGCATTTTCTGAGAAAGACAAAATAACTGAATTTATATCAGAGACCAGGGACTCTGGGGAACAGCCAAGCATTGGCATAGGCCCCAAGAGACTAACTGATCATGACCTCTCCTCAGTTCTAGAAATGTCCTAATGTTCTTGGCCTAAGATATGACAGTCACTGGGTCAGTGGTATAATTGTACTCTATAGAGATGATACCAAAGGTACATGCCTATTGCATGTGCACTTGGCCACCTGGTCCCAAGACAAGGCAACCAGACAGCCAAGTAGTGGGATTTTCTGGACCCCAACCTTAAAGAGAGAAAAGGAGTTCTGAGGGGTAATACCAACCCATCAGTGATCCTCTATCGGGAAACAGAAGACCCAGATTTTGCCTCTGTTATTACTATGAATTATTCCTTCAACACTGGTTCAGGACAAATTCATTTTCTTTCCCAAGTCTCCAAGCTTATTTTCCTTCCTGAGGAGTCCAAGGCCTCAGTGAAGTACCTTAAGGCTAGTTATCTGTTTGAGCTTTGGAGATAAAATCTAGACTCAAGATTCGAAAGCTTGCCTCTTCAACAATTCCAGTTGTGTTTCCTCTCTAGGAGAAGTCTGAGACTTTGGAGCACTGTCACCATTCTGAAGAACTACACAGATCCCAGGGGAAAGGCGAGATTAACTGTAGAAGTAAAAAGAGTCGTATCAATTGTTCATAGGCTGTTTCACGGCCTTTATGTTGTTCTGGCATTTTATGTGGGGTGAAATAAAAACTCTCTTATTCCTAGCATATGCATGATTACTTTTATTGTTTATATGGGAGATGAAGACCCTTCTACTCATATCTAGAGAGCCTGGGACATGAGCTATACTAAACTAGATTTGGAGAATCTCTGGAGGTAATTTGATGGGGGCAAAACAAGCTAAAGATATTTTAGAGGCTGACTCAGATCAAACCTGGTCCTCCTTACACCAGAACTTTGAGTGCTGAACCACCAAAGACATTCAAATTCCCAGGACTTAAGACTCCAATTTCAATAATTTCTTAACAAATATTTACTGTATTTAATTGAATCACACTAGAATATAAATGATGAGAAAGATCCTCAAGAGTTGTTTTTGTAGGGGCTGAGGGAGATGCTGCATTTTTACAGAGAGTCAAGACCTTAACCTAATAGAATGAAGGCATATCTGAATGGAGGGGAGGGAGATGTGAAAGATTTGGAAGCTGCATCCAGGTCTGCCCAGTATCCCTGATACTCTCGTTAATGGTGGTTTTCTCTACTTGTCTGAAAAATTTTCACTAGCCTTACTTCTCAATCAATCAATTAACAATCATTATTAGTTATCTCCTATATGTCATGTATTGGTTCAAATCAGATTACCCATAAATATGTCTCTTTCTCTTCTGTGACTTTTGTTCTCTCCTCTCCCTGCCTGCCAGGTCTTCATCTCTCTCTTCCCATCATCTCCAACAAAACACGAAAGGGTTAAGTGTGAGGAAGGAGAGATGTAGTCATTGTTATTAGGATTTGGGAGCTGTGGTCAGAAGAGTGGTGCATTGTTGCTCTGACCATCCCCCTCTTCCCCTGCCAAAGTAACTGATATGATTATGTCCAAGATATATCCAACCCTCCCTGTATGTCATTGGAGTCCACTGCTTCCCTTTAGACATCTGGTTCTTTTCCTTTGTGTCCATATGGGCTTTAGTTTCTCCAAGTGCCCCCTTTCAAGTCCTCAAGCATAGATTGTCTTCTGTATCCCTGTATACAACCTTCCTGGGGGTGGGGGCAGGGATGAATCCTGGCTGCAGCCACTTTCAGACTCTATATTAATGAGCACTAGCCTTGGTATAATGTTTGAAAAATGTGACCCAGTAGGCCAGAACTATGATGGCTTTAAAGTTAACCTAACACTTTAATGATGATAACCACATACAAGGTATTTTCTCTGTACATTGTCATCACAGCATCCTCTGAGGTCAGTAAGACAGAAAGGACTATTCTCTTTTTACATGTAAGAAAACTTGAGGCTCAGAAGGTTAGGTGCCTTGCCCAGAACCCTGAGTCAAGTAATATTCAAGAAGCAGGAGAACTGGAACCACAAAGAAACCCAGGTTGAAATCCTGGCTGACACACTTACAAGCCATATGATGATTTACAAGGCATTTAAACTTTCTAGGGCCCAGTTTCTCTGTCTGTAAAATGGTACTAATCTTATAATGCCTGCTTGATTGAGTTTGAAGGACTTTTATGTGGAAATCTTTTATAAATCTTTAAATGCTATAGAAATGAGAATTATTATTATTATGCCATTTTTGCTCAGCTGATAATAATACTTTTTATACCTAAAACACCCTTGTTTCAACCTTGATCTAGCCAAACAAAATGACTCAACTTCGTCTACTAGATTCGTTTACCATGAACTCCAGGCCTTGTCCTCAAGCTTTGTTCACACTATTCCTCCCAAATGGTCCAGCAGCTTAGTCCCATCCATATCCTATACCACCCGGGGCCGACTCCAGTTGTTCTGATCTGTGTCTAGTCACTGGACCCAGATGGCGCTGGAAGAAAAAGTGAGGCTGGTGACTTGCAAAGCCCTCCCTCACTTAAATCCAATTGACTTTCAAGTCATGGCATCACCTTCCTGATGTCATGGTCCTTTTTGAGAATAAAGGACAAATTGCAATCCTACACAACCAGGGTTCATGGTTCCTATCCTCTAGGAAGTCTGCCCAGACTCGGTTTTATCCAGTTCCTTTTGCTTTCTTCTAGCACTCAGGAATAAGACCCCTTTGGTTTACTCGTCCACTTGCACACAAGCAAAATAACCTCATATTTAGGAGCAATTGTTGAAAGAAATCCCAAGTTTCCTCTGACTTGAGTGAAGAGGAATAAACAAAACAATTGTTATCTGTAGATGACTCTCTCTCTCTCTTTCTCTCTCTCTCTCTCTCTCTCTCTCTCTCTCTGTCTCTCTCTCTGTCTCTCTCCCTCCCTCCCTCCCCCTCTCTCTTTCTCTGTCTCTCTCTCTGTCTCTCTCCCTCCCTCCCCCCTCTCTCTTTCTCTCTCTCTCTCTTTCTGTCTGTGTCTCTCTCTGTGTCTCTCCCTTTCTTTATTTCATTATTTTCTTAAGTCAAGACGATCAATAAAAAATAAGGCAACCCTTGCCTTAAGAGTGTTAGCTAATTTCCAAGGTGTAAATGCTCACACTGACAATTTCACAACCTGATCTTGTGAGCAGGTAAGAGCTGGCTCCAGTACACCGTTGACCAAGAGCCTGGGAGTTAACATCATGGTATCCTGTGATCTCATTTCAGCTCCACCCAGCACCTAACCTGAACTGTGTGATGTTACCAATAATGGCCATTGCTTGATAAGAAGGCTGACTTTTACCTGGTCAGGAAGTTACACTTGAGGGTGAAATGAACAAAGAGCACGATGCTGCTCAGAACCTGTAAGGAAATGTCAAGGATGCTTCACGCAGCCAACCTGTGATCTCAAGACATGTTTCTTCTCATCCACCAAGCTCCTTGATTGATTCTGATCTGTTTGCCGGAGGGCTGTTTGGTTTCTCCTTGTGACTGCAAGGTCATTCTCTTGAAGCTAAATACTCAATGAGGTGGAAGCATTAAGGCCAGGGTACGCTGTGCCAAATAATGAAGCGAGAGGTTGTCATGCAAACAGGCTCTGTTGGGGCTCAGCAGGCACACCTTCCTTTAAAAGTTCTATATTTTATGAAATATTAAAAAAAAAAGACTGAGGAGTCTGGGAGACAGAGGAGAAAATTCCTCACATAGGGAGCCACTTATTACAGAAATGTGCTGGGGCCAGCTCTTAAAGGCTCCTGAGATGAATGTTAAATTGTCAGTGTGATCATTTACACCTTGAAATTAACCAAGACTACAAGCCAGGGTTGGCTTAATTATTTTATTGAGTGTCTAGAACTTTTAAAAGTATGTCCTGAGAACATTTCTTTTTGGTGGAATAAGCTACATATTATATTTACCAGCACAACCCTGCTTGTTAATAAATAAAAGTTTTTTTTAAAAGACAACTTATGTTTGGATAGTAAGGTCAACAACATTTCTGGAACTTGCTCGAGTGAAAAGAAGTACCAATGCTTCTTTTTTTCCAAGTTCTACCTGAGAGTTTTAGACTTGGAGTCATGAACACCTGACACTAGCTGTGTGACCCTGGTCAAGTCAGTTAATCTCTCTTTCAGCTTCAGTTTTCTTATCTGTAAAATGGGGATAATTAGTAACTTCACTCTCATAGGCTTGTTCGGAGGATTCCATGAGAGAATACGTATAAAGTGCTTTGCAACTCTTAAAATTCTATGAAAATGTTTGTTATAATGGTGGTGGTAGTTGTTACCTACACCTTCAGGTTAGCAAGAAAGTCACAAAGTCAGTGGTAAAAAAAAAAAATCTTATTACCACGTTTGGGAAGTGCTCATACTATAGGATGTTCTCTCTAAAAGACCAAGCCCCAATTTGTTTCAGAAAAGTTCAAAAATGAAATCTCTTGGGCAAAAGAAAGAGTAGGGGATCTTACTCTTCCCCTGTAGTGGGTAGAAAAGAATCATTTTACCTCAAAGGCAGGAATTTTTTTTTGATTGATTGATTTACTTTTAGTTTGCAAGATTCAGTTCCACAATTCCTTGAGTTTCAAATTTTCTCCCCTTCCTTTCCCCCCCTCCATGGTGGCATGCAATCAAGTACAGGATCTGCAAATACTTTCACATTGGACATTTGTCTGGTTGTATAGAAGGGTTGTAACCGATCGAATGAACAATGGGAAAGAGGAAACAAAACCAAACATGGAAAAGGAAGAGAGCATGTAGATTTGCTTCAGTCTCCATTTAAACTCTGTTCTTTCTAGATCTTTCTCTGAATGTAGACATCTTCCATCCTGAGTCTTTTAGAGTTGTCTTATAACCTTGCGTTGCTGAGAAGAGTCCACATTATCAAAGTTGGTTTTTACACATAGGTGTGTCTGTCATTGTGTACAAATATCTCCTGGTTCTGTTCTTCTCACTTAGCATCAGTTTGCATAAGCCTCTCCAGGTAAATATGAAGTTCATCTGCTCCTCATTTCTTATAGCACAATAGCATTCCATTACATTCTTATACCACACCTTGTTTAGCCATGAATTTTTTGCCTCAGATCAGTTCATTCTACAAATCTGATAGGCAGCATGGTGTTTAAGGACGGCAGGCCTCCAAGTAATGAAGGCCTGAGTTCGAGATCCGTTCTGACAATGTCTTGCTAAGTGAGAATGGGCAGATATCTGAATCTCTCTGTGCTTCAGGCAACTTTCCGAGACTATAAATTCCAATCTGCATTAATGGAAGGAGTTCCCAAGATGGGACTAGCTCATGTCGACTAAATCACAGAAATAGACAGAAAAACAACAACCCTGCACCATATTAGTGGCAAGTGATATTAAATCACCATTTGCTTCAGAGCTCTTCTTTCTAACATTCTCCCCTTCCTCCTCAGAGGCCTGTCCTCATTCCTCTACCTAGAATGCCCTCCTGCCACACACGGTGTGATGTCTTGAACTTGGAGCAGGAGGGCTTGAGTCCAAGTTCTGGCTCTTACACCCCGTTTGGCACTTAACCCCCCTGGGATTCCTTTTCCTCCCTGCAATCAGAAGGGACTGATTAAATATCCCTATGTTCCCTCCAGATCTGGGAGGGCCCCTTCTGTTATGTGAATGTGGAGAAAGACTAAAACCCCTAAAACAAAACCAACTCAGGGATGAGTTTGTTGCCCAGTTGTTTTTCAGTCGTGTTCAGCTCTTTATGACCCCATTTGGGGTTTTCTTGACAAAGAGACTGGAGTGGTCGGCCATGTCCTTATCCAGCTCATCTTACAGATGAGGAAACTGAAGTAAGCAAGGTTAAGTGACATCCCCAAGGTCACACAGCTAGTAAGTATGTGAGGTCAGATTTGAACTCAGGTCTTCCTGACTCCAGTCCCAGCACTCTCTCTGCTGTACCACATCACTGTCCAAGGATGGGTTTAGTCAAGAATATTAATTAAAAAACACCATTTTTATTAAACTGTTAAAAACAACAACAATGTCCATTGACATTAATAAAGTTGAGATTTTTCGTAAGATGAGAAAAATTAAACATGAAGAAACAGATATTCAAAGGACAGGACTGATATACTCAAAGTCACACAGTAGCAGGACTTACAATAGGAGCCAGAATCGAAGTCTCCTAAACACTATGGAAATTGAGACAGCAAAAGACCTCTTTTCCCCTCAGCGGATCATAGCATGAAGTCATATCTTAATGTTATTTCAAAACATAGAATAAGAAGGATGTATGTATCTAGATTATCCTTCACAGGATTCTTAAAAAAGCAAAACATTCTTCCAGAAAATCTTTGATTTAGATTTCTTCTAACACTGTATCTTTTTTCTTTCCCTTTCTTAGTTAAGAGTTCCTAGATTGGGGCAGGTAGATGGCACACTGAATAAAGCACTGGCCCTGGAGTCAGGGGGACCTGAGATCAAATCTGTCCTCAGACACTTAACATTTACTAGCTGTGTCTCCTTGGGCAAGTCACTTATCCCCGCTTGCCCTGCCTTCCCCCCTCCAAAAATAATAAAAGATAGTTCCTAGATTCTTCATTTAGCCTGTAAAATGCATGTGCCCACTCAGGATTCATTCTACAGACCCTACTGGCTCTATTTCTAGGTATTTGGGTAGGTTTGTGACTTATCTTTAATTTCTCCAATCCATCTTTCTCACCACTGCCCAAACAATCTTTCTAACATATTGCTCTGAATATACGTGGTGTATACACACACGAATATGTGTGTACATATACATCTATGTACATATGTCTGTATGTATATATCTATCTGTCTACGTGTGTGTGTGTATATGTACCCTCAAAGGCCCCCATTGCTTTCAAAATAAAATACAGACTCCCTATTTTGGCTCCCATGAAGTTCCAAAATACCTTGCCTACTGTCTCCCATACTGCTTCCCTTTGTGTATTTTTAGTTTTAGCCAGATTGGAGTACATCTCCTCATTCTTTTTGGGCTACACCAATTTCCAGGTTAAGCATCCTCTCCTCTATGTTTAGCATTGACTCTGTAACTTTCAAGGTCCAACTCAGATGTCATCTCTTCCATGAAATCTGGCCTGATGCCCCTGCCTGGACCTCTCCTTTGCATTTTCCTTAACCTGCCTTGTCACAAGGTTTTTAGAGGAATGTAGCTTTTCCCATGGTTTGCTTGTGAGCCCCTCAACAGCAGAGTTTGTGGCCTGTCTATTTTTTTTATACCCAGGGTCTAGCTCAATTCTTTTAATATAGTAAAGAATTTATTAATAATTATTATTGCCAATAGTTATTAATAAACATCAAAAATGATTGAATTATGCAGATTTATCTGTAGAAAAGGGGAAGGTTCATGATGATAATTGGGGACCAAGTTATTGCTAGCAGAAATTGGGGGGGGGTGGAAATCATCCTTTAGGAGCCCAGACGTAGTGATTAATGCAGAATATGGAAGGAAATTGTAAAAATGGTCCATCATATCACCAAAGGTTGTAAAAATTTAGCATGTACCAAATACACAGCAAGGCATCATCTTGTGGCTATAATTCTTTATCAGAAATTTACCATCTCATGCACTGACAGACGATGACTACCTCCTAATTACAAACACAGCCTTCAACATATTCTAGAGAACTCAACCAATTAAGGGTACCTGACTATTATTATGGACCCAAGTGTTGTTCACAATTGCTCAGAGATTTTCTTTCATATATTATGTTTGCATTAAGTAGATCTACCCATTGTGAATTCAGGTCCATGCGAATGTTATTTTCAATAGATTTGCCATAACAAACACTCACCATCTCCAAGCTATGTGGAATGAAAAGCTCTACAAATATGGAGACCTAACAGATTGCATTAAAATCATATGAGGACAGGATGACACATATCATTCCTGTATTAAAGTTGTACCAAAGATGCTTTCAATGACACTACAAAGGATGCACTACGTTCTAATTCTTTTACTTAACTATAAAAACAATTTTTTTCCACCTGAATTATAGTCCATTGAACATGAACTATACAAAAATTGATAACGGTCATTTCTATCTGAATTCCATTAAAATACAATAATATAATAATAACAACAATAAGTAACAATTGAACAGATGTTGCCATACAAAACACCCCTAAACTCCAGGCCACATGTAATGGCAAACATAATATATAAAGAACCAGAAGAAGAAACCAAAATCATGTAGGGAGAAGATGAGAATATACATCATCACTGTCATACTGTCTGCTACTAGAGTTTACCGAAAGATGTTTTCAGCAAGCCTCACAAAGATAAGCTTATATCCCAATACTTTTATTTAATTACAAAACAAGCAGTTTTCTCCATTTGATCAATATCTGTATGATATTGAACATAAGAGGAACAAAGTGATATTGACTTGTCCAGATCTTACAGTTTTCTGATTGTCAAGTTTACCTGTGCCTTCAGAACTAGAAACTACTCAATCTCACCTCAGTGTGAATGCTGCTCTTCTTATTAAAAATACCTGAGCAGTTCTGATCCAGGAGCATCCCTGACCCTAGAACTGCCTGATATGCCTTGAACCATGCACCTAGGAATTCTAGACTAGGAAAGACTTTCATTTCTTTCCATGACGAGAAGTCCTTCGTACCTAAGGTTCCCTGGACTATTCCTTCCTCTCTAAATTCTAGTCTTCCTTTCAGGTGTTAACCTCAGTCCCAATGAATTATAAGGTAGGTCAGTGGCCTACCATGATTTGAAGACGCTAATCATGGCCCCATTTTGAGTGGGTTATTTGAATGCTATAATTTGAAGGTTTGGGTCCTAATCCCAGTGTGAAGATTCTAATGTTCTTCCCTTGTTGTCTGTCTCCTGTCTCCACTAAAGCCACATGACCTGCCTTTAAACACAACAATAAGAGGGTCTATTGTTTTCAACATTGACTAGTTTTTCTAATTGAAGCTCCTTTTAGCCTCAGAAAAGCATAATGATAGTTGTTGGAAAGCATACTATACAGTGCAAATGTAACTCAAAATATTTGAAAGGAAAATCAATGGCTTCAAATAGAATTTGGGGAAAAAATAGTGAAATATTTAATACCCTGAAAAAGAGAATTGGATGGATGAAATTTTTTTAAAAAGCAGTTATGCAATATGATTTATTACAGAAAAAAGAAAAAAGCAGAAAAATTAGAGAAACACATGAAGTGTCAATAATAAAAAGTAAGTAACCTGAAAAATATGGCTCAGAGAGAAAAATCTAAGAATCATTGACCTCACAGAAAAATAAAGGAGTAAAAAGTCTAAATACTCTGTTTAAGAGAATTGTTTCTTTTCATTCTAAGAAGTAATAGAACCAGAGGACAAAATGCACATTAATATAATAATCCAAAGGAGGTTGGCAAGAAGAATCCCATAATTAACTGACTTAAAATATGTTTATATAGCTCAATAAGCTCCAGATCAATGAGAACAGATTGCAAGTGGCTTGAGGAGAGAAAACTCATGTATAAAGGAACTACAAATCAGAATTTCACAAAAACCCTAATAAGAAAACAAAAGGAAAGAAAAATTAGGCACATTGCATACCAAAAAACAAAGGAAAGAGATTTGACCAAAGAATAACATAGGAACATCTAGATGGCACAGTGAATAGAGCACCAGCCCTGGAGTCAGGAGGTCCTGAGTTCAAATCCAGATTCAGCCACTTGTCACACTTTCTAATTGTATGACTTTGGGCAAGTCACTTAGCCCCAAGTTGCATTGCCTTCCCGCCTCCAAAAAAAAAAAAACCCAGCCAAACAAAAAAGAATAACTTGTCTTGTAAAGTTGAAAATTGTCCTAGAAAGTAAGAAGTTAACTTTTAAAATATGTATTGATTTTTTTGTTTGTTTCTTACCTAAAAATAAACTTTTAAACAAAACTGATGACTTCACAATGGGCAGATTTATTTAATGCAAACATAGTGTATAAAATAAAATTGAGGAAAAGAAGTGTTTTTAATAACTAAAGAGAACTGGAAGATAATGCAGTGTTTGCATTCTGAAAGCAGGGACCAAAACCTTGGGAACCCACCTTATCTAAGGTTCACAGAGGAAACAAAGAGAGAAACTATTGCCTAAGCTAGCAAGAAGGAAGAGACTTAGCATTTTTTGAAACTGGGGTACCATAGGAAAAGGTCACATAAGCATAGGCAAAGGATATAGAACCCGCTTGTTGTGTTTGCTTTTGTTCTTTTTCCTAGACAGGTAAGAGAAAGTTAAAGACATAAACATAAGGGGATAAAGGAAGACTAAGATTTTGAGTTTGAGCTGAGAAAATAGATGTAAGGCAAGAGCCTAGGATCGCATTATACCAAGATAGTTTTTCCTTCCTCCCTTCCTTCCTTCCTTCCTTCCTCCCTTCCTTCCTTCCTTCCTTTCTTCCTTCCTTCCTTCCTTCCTTCCTTCCTTCCTTCCTTCCTTCCTCCCTCCCTTCCTTCCTTCCTTCCTTCCTTCCTTCCTCCCTCCCTTCCTTCCTTCCTTCCTTCCTCCCTTCCTTCCTTCCTTCCTTCCTCCCTTCCTTCCTTCCTTTCTTCCTTCCTTCCTTCCTTCTTTCCTTTCTTCCTCTATTCCTCCCTCCCTCATCATTATAATGATGTTTGATGGAAAAAGAAAGAAATTTAGTAATTATAACTTTGAATGTTGATGGACTAAGGTCACTCATAAAAGGAAAAGGTGGTAAAAATGGATTGGAAAGCCAATTCCAACAATTTGTGTTATAGATGCAATATACTTAAAAATAAAAATTAGTAGAATTAAAATGAGCTGTTGCCCCCAAATTTCTCATACTTTAGGGAATGGAAATGATAGCTTCAAAAAAAGCAATAATAAAAATAGATACAATCAAGATAGACAAGGAGGTAAGCTACATTGTCAAAAATAAAAATTAATAAAAATATTTATATATGCACCAAATAACATAGCATTTAAGCACTTAAAGGAAAAGCTACCTGAACTTCACAAAATCAACATAGTAAGAAAATAATTGTAGTTGATTTAAATTATAGGTAAATCAAATAGAAAAAAAGTAAAGATAGAAATAAAGTATCTGAAGAGAATTTTTCAAAAACTTGCTGTTATAAATCTTTGGCAATTATTGAATAGGACCATTGAGAATGATATCTATCTTGCCATGGTTGCAGTAGCACCTTTACAAAAAATAATCACATGCTAGGTTGTAAAGATCTTACAAATAAGTGTAGAATTATTAAATACATATTTTATAAGAAATTAAAGAATTCAAAATTATAATAAAAATGAAAATATGAACAAAACAGATTCAAATAGAAATTAAATGATGTTGTAAGTTATGAACATGAGAACAAACAAGTTGTAGTAAAAATAAATATATTAAATAAAATATGATGAAGCAACATACCAAACTTTGTGGAATACAGCTAGAGAAACCTTTAAAGAGAACCTTATATTTCTGAATATTTGCATTAACAAAATAAAAAGAGGAAAAAAAACAATGAAATTGAGCATTCAGCTAAGAAAACCAGAAAATCAACAAATTAATAATTCTCAAATAAGCACAAAAGTAGACAGTTTGAAAACCAAATGAAACATAATGAAAATTAAAAACAAAAGAAATCTCTTCCATTAAGAAACAGAATAAATAAATATGGTTTCTTTTTTATAAATAAAATTTAAAATTTACTTTTAAAAAATAGATACAAGAAAACCACATTACCAAGATCAAAATTAAAAAGGGGAATTAACAATGAATGAACGGAAACAAATGAAAGAAACTTATCAGAAACTACTATATTGTATGCCACCAAAACTGAAGTGTTAAATGAATTATATAGCTACAAAAATGTAAAATAAATTAGCATTTGGGTTGAGTGGCCACGGAACTTTCAGCCTGGGTGACAGAGGGAGATTCCAGTCTCCAAAAACTGACAAAAAGAGTAACTCCTATACCATACAAACTGCACACACAGACACACAGACACACAGACACACAGACACACAGACACACAGACACACAGACACACACACACACACACTAAGAAGGCACCTTACCAGATTGCTTCTATAAGACAAAAATTACTCTGATATACAAATCAGGGAAAGACATTAATATTATATGACCAGCCTATGCCAATATTGCAATTGATATTATTATCCAAATTACTCTATAAATTTCATGTTTTACCTTCCAATTATTAATGGATACTTTAAAAAATTGAGAAATAAAACATCACTAATAGCAAGAGTTACATTATTACCTCCAAAGGATAAGTGATCTATTCATTGGGGTCAGATTACAGAGTATCTTCAATATCAGACTAAATCATTTGGTCTTTAATCTCTAAACAATGAGCAACCTTTGAGAGCAATACTTTACAAAGATGGATCTGGCCTTAGATGAGCAATCTATCAAATTAATCCAACCGTACATATATCTTGGGCAGACAGAACAGATGGACAAAGATCTGGGCTCAGAACTGAATAAGGAGCAAATTGAATTACATTTAGAAAAATTGCAAAGCACTTTAAATGATTCCAAGTTGTTTCTTGCCACCAACACACATTTGTATCATGTTGATATTTTTCCTTTGTTTCTAAATGACTACGAATCATAGAACTTTACAATCTCAAAACAATCAAAATTGAAGATGTCTCCATGGGTGATGAAAAGATTCTGCTTAAGTAGGTTTCAATATATTACCAATAATAATTTTCGTATGAGGAGGAGCATAAAAGACATCTTCAATGACCTGTGAAACAGGAAAACTAGATGGACTGGTCAATTAGTGAGTCTGAAGGATGACAGATGGACTATCCAACTGTTGCACTGGCAATCCACAAATTATTAAAAGGGCCAGAGGAGAAAAAAGCTCTTTATACACTGATATATTTACAGCAGCACATTTTGTTGTAGCAAAGCTATAAGGTGGGGTGGAGGGGATGTCTATTGACTAGAAAATGAGCAAACAAATTGTGTTACGTGAATGTAGTGGAATATTATTGTACAGAAAAGTACCCAAATATTTATATGAGCTGATGCAAAAAGAAGGAAGCAGATCTGAGTAAGCAACATACACAATAACGACAGCAAATGTATATGGAAACAACATCCTCAACACTGAATATTGGGAAATTATAATGATCAAATTTGTCCCCAGAAAGGAAACACGGGAAGTGCATGCAGCCTCAGTTCCTTTACACAGACACATGTCTATGCACGTGGAAAGTTGAAAATAACATCTTAACTTTTTGATTAAGTGTTGAGGGGCTTTGCTGAATTGTTTTTTAATTCTTAACTAATTAAATATAGCAATAAGGGATGATTCTCTGGGAGGGGAGTAGGGATGGATACAAAGGAAATGTAAGCAACGTGAAACAAAATATATGGCTAAAAATCTATTTTTAAAGGACCAGAGGAAGTTCTCCAGGTCACAGTATAGAGAATTTGGGTGAGAGGTGGGGTAAGGTGGTTGGGGAGAGCCCTGGACAAGAAACACATAAGATGAGAAGGTTTGAATGGGATGTAATTTACAACAGTGAAAGGAATACCCGATCTACTAGATCAAAGTAGTAATAATAACTAACATTGAAGGTTTCAAAGCCTTTCTTTTCCTTTTCACCTAATCATCTTTGGAAATAGACCTAATAGTGGTATTGCTGGGTCAAAGGATACAGGCACTTAGTTTAATAACTCTTTGGGCATAATTCCAGATTGCTCTCCAAAAGGGTTGGATCAGTTCACAATATCACCAACAATGAATTAGGGTCCCAATTTTTCCACGTCCCCTTCAACGTTTATCATTTTCCCCTTTAATCATTTCAGCCAATCTTGTAGGTAGAAAACAATATCTCAAGATTGTTTTAATTTGTATTTTCCTAATCAATAACAGTTTAGAGTATCTGTCTTAAAATATCTTGTATTCTATTGGGATATATACATACATAGATACATGTAAACATATTCAAAAATAATGCATATTTTGACATATGAACATAGAAATAAGTATTTAAAATATATAAAAAATAAAGATAAATATATACAGATAAATATTGTAAATTTTTTTTAAAATGTTCTCTTTTGAGTGTATACACCAGTAATCATTGACTTAGCAGTAAACATTGGCCATTCACTGAATCAGTTTTGACATTTCTAAATACTTTAAGCAACATGAATCTTAAAAAGCCAAGGTGAGGGGGCGGAGCCAAGATGGCGGCGTAGAAGCAGCAAAGCACCGCAGCTCCCACACAAACACGCTAAAAAACTCATAAAATGGGACGCTAAACAGATTTTCAAGCTCCAAAACTCTCCACAAGACAGAAAGCACTACGGG
>CM053594.1:266113171-266139517 GCA_028646575.1 Pseudocheirus occidentalis
AAAATAAATTAAAATTTAAAAAAAAAAAAAAAAAAAAAAGACTGCTCACCTAAACATTTTGATGAGAAAACATGAAAACAAAACAAAACCTGCCCTCCCCTAAATGTTCCAATCTCAAGGAAAAGGATGCAGTCCTTTCTTTGCATTAGTACCCTGTTCCTCAGAACTACTGAAGCAAACTCAACTAGTTGGCAAGGCCATTCCTGTAAATATTGGGGTAGGAGACAGTTCTATGTAGAGATAGCTCCCTTTTCTTTACATGTGGATTCCTCATCAGGGAGAGATTGTCTACTACTTGTCTCTGCTAGAGATTTGACAGGCTTTGCTGAAAGAGGCATAAGTGTTTCTTTCTCAATACTGTTGTGAATGTAGGTGATATTCTATTTTAATAGTGCCATGAAATAACACTGGTTCTATAAACTTATTTTTTCCTCTCCCTGGCTTCTGATTTATTCTTTTTTGGAGGAGGAAGGTAGGGCAATTGGGGTTAAGGGACTTGCCCAAGGTCACATGGCTAGTAAGTGTTAAGTGTCTGAGGTTGAATTTGAACTCAGGTTCTCCTGACTCAGGGCCAGTGCTCTATTCACTGAGCCACCTAGATGCCCCATCTGATTTACTGTTTTAAAAATTTTTATTGATTTTTTTTTATTTATATAAGCTAAACTGCCCCCTGTATTCTTTCTATTCCACTTCCCAGAAACATACAAAAAGAAGTGAGGGAAGGGGCTGGCTAGGTGGTGCAGTGAATAGAGCACTGGCCCTGGAGTCAGAAGGACCTGAGTTCAAATTCGACCTCAGACACTTAACATTTACTAGCTATGTGACCTTGGGCAAGTCCCTTAACCCCAATTGTGCTGCCTTTCCCTCTCCAAAAAGTAAAAAAAAAAAAATTAAAATAAAAAAAAAAAGAAGTGAGGGAAGATGTCAAAGAAACTTAACTGCTGAATATCAATTCATCTGACCTACTAACATGATATTACTTTAGAGAAGTACTGGACACACCCTTATTATCCAATGTTACTAAGTCTTACAATACAAAAAAGAGATTTGACTGTGACTGGGAGAAAATTGCAGCTTTTCTCTAAGTGTGACAGCTTTTTGATGTGCCAATACTTAATAGGCAACACTTCATCTTCAAATGAATTTTCAATGTTGAGCAATTATTCAGTATATTTAGCATTTACATGTCTGTCCTGATATCCCTTTCAAAGCGACTCAGCAATAATATACAGCTTTAGTTGCACCCCCCCCCCCCAACAAAACAAAAACAAAAGAATATGACCATGTGTATTTCATTCCAGAGTACCTTGAAAGCTACCTTTTGTACTACAGATATCCATTTTCAGGAGGATTTTGCTTGGATTAAAAAGTCTCAGCAATACACTGAATCAAACACTGCAAAAATTCATTAGTAAAACAAAAGAATGCAGCCGATTTATAAGAACTACAGAGAGGAGCCAAACTATTTATTAGTTTGTACCCTGTGCAACAGGTGATCTTTTAATCAGCAAATCAACTATGCTGTTAAATTACATCATTTAATAGACACATTCAGATGATGCTTTCTTCATAACGATTTCACTAATGTTCTCTCCACCCCTCCCCGCTGCTGTCGCAATCTGTCTCCAAACACAGGTGTAAATTTAATAACTTTTAAAATTGATGTGATAAATGTTTGTTTAATGAATGAACAAGGAATAATACCAATAGAACCTGCCATTATCATGTGTTTACTGACACACTAATCTACAAATTTTAGTGTTGGCATGCTTTTTTTATTTTGTACTAATATAATTCTTACCTCATCAAACAGAGCAAACATGTCACCCAACGTATCAGAAACTGGGACTTCCATGTATGCAGCAAATTCTGAAAGACTAATTTTTTCTCCATTCTTCATCTTAGCACTTTCTGAATATCTATCCAGATCTTTTTCAAGTTTTTCTGGTTTTAACCTATATGCAAAAAGGGGAAAGATTTTGACAATAAGATTGAATGTTATTAATGAGAAGTTGTCTAAACTTTGATTTAAAAATATCAAAAAATGTTTCATAATTCAATTAATGAAATACTCAGAATAAGCAACAGAGAAATTTTTTTGCTAGAAGAAATAAGAATTCCAATAATTTTGAGCCACCCCAAAATATGCCATTTATTTGTTGATGTTGTTTGTCCTTCTTTCTTGAAGAGGACCATAGCATCAGCAAGGTGATGTCATGACATGAAAGTAATTGGATTTAAGTGAGGGAGGGCCCTGCAAAGTCACCAGCCTCACTTTCTCCTCCAAAGCCATCTGGGTCCAGTGAGAAGATACAGATCGTGATGATTGGAGATGGCATTGAACATAATTTTGAGACCACAGCTTTTTAAAGCTAAAGTCTTCCCAGATCTCAGTTTGACTGAGGCAATGCTCATTCAGTGATTAAAGCTAGGTAAGAAATGAGGCAAAGAATAACCTCTTTTACCTAGTCAAAAATATAAAAAATCAGTCTGGGAAGGGAAGACCTTCACAGTTTCCCTGTAAGGTTGCATGCTTGCTTTCACCCTCTCCTACTCTGTTTACACAGGGTATCATGCCCTTACCTATGGGTATTCTGTCCAAAGGAATGTTCACTGAAACCTCACAAGGTATCTTGGGGGTTATGGGTTAGATTTATTTCTTAAGGACCATGCCTTAAACCCAAATCACTGGCTCTTGGTGCTCTTTAGTAATCTATCAAAGGCTGATCTTCTTCTTAGGCTCTTGATTGATTTTAGTTTCTTACACAATGGCAGACAATTTAACTTAAGAAGTCAACAGTCCTCTACCCAATACCTTTTACTGGTTTTTGTACTTAAAACAGTCATTTCAACCCTTCCTCATTCCTAGCTCTCCATTGAATCTTCCCTTGTGACATTAAGTAAAAACACCCAGTATAGTGACCACATTTGATACATATTTAATATTTTGTTCTAGGAGTCTCCTGTTATAAGCGGGGATGTATGTCTCACTATGTGTTCTCTGGGATCTTCAATGACTCAGTTCATTGATATTGTTTTATTTTACAGTGTTCCCTTACCTCTGTTCATTTCGTTCTATATTAGTCAATTGAATTCTTCCCATATTTCTGTGACTTCATCATAGTCATAATTTCTTAATACACAATAATATTCTATGATATTCATATGCCATTGTTTTATCAGCTGTTCTTCAATCTACTTTGTTATTCATTTTTTTTGCTCCCACAATGAGTTAATCTGAATATTTTGGCATATGTTGGAAATTTTGTTTCTGCTTTTGATTTTCATAAGTATAAGTATCCCAAATATTTGCTAAGTTAAAGCGTATGGTCGGTTCGGTAGACTTTCTGGTATAATCCATATTGAAACTGAGAATTATTTAGCTACTTCACAGCGCCACCATCAGTGAGCATGTCTTCCTAAACCCCTTTCAACAATGACTGCTTCCATCTTTTGCCCCATTTGCCTGCTTGCTTGGTGTGGGATAAAACTTGAGAGCTATTTTAATTTTCACCTCTCGATGTTAATTATTTAGATCATTTTTCATGTGATCATTTATAGTTTGCAATTCTTGTTTTGAAAACTGTTCAAAGCCTTTGACACTGTATCTACTGAAGAACAGCTGTTCTATTCTTTTTACCTAGCCTTTAATTGTTGTAGAACAAATGATAAGTACTGGCTTCCATTAACCAAGATATATAGCTTTGTTAGATATATATGATTATATATATGTATCTGATGTAGGCAGGGAATTGGGATGTGAAAAATGATGCAGAATGAAACTAATTCTTTCTTTTAATTAGAGTTATTAAAAGACAAAGCAAAACTAGAATTTAATCAGAACTACACAACTGCCTTGTGGAAAAATTATTATGACTGATGATCAGTTGTGAAGAATCAAATTTTGTCCCATGTATTTATTGTCTAGCTATATATAGCTTCTCCCATGTATTTTTTGTTGTTTAGTTATTTTCAGTCATTTCCGACCCTTCCTGACCCCTTTTGGGATTTTTTTAGGGCAAAG
Source organism: Pseudocheirus occidentalis (assembly GCA_028646575.1). Classification (NCBI taxonomy): domain Eukaryota; kingdom Metazoa; phylum Chordata; class Mammalia; order Diprotodontia; family Pseudocheiridae; genus Pseudocheirus; species Pseudocheirus occidentalis. Next base: position 266,117,196 of record CM053594.1, read on the forward strand.
ATACTGGAACAGTTTGCCATTTCCTTCTACAGCTTATTTAAGGGATATATAATAAACTACTACTGTGTGATCTTGAGTAAATCAATTAACCTGTCAATGCTTCAAACAACTTTTTAGGACTACAAATTGCAAAACAGTATCTAGTCTACATTAGCAAAGAGAATTTCCTCATTGAGATTTCCCCATACCAGTGAAATCACATGTATGGACTAAAAGACACTGGAATGTTAACCTATAAAACTGGTGTCAAATATTAAAGATTTTGAGACTTCTCTGATGTAGGCAGGGAACTGGGATGTGAAAAATGATGCAGAATAAAACTAATTTTTTCTTTTGATTAGAGTTATTAAAAGATAAAGAAAGACTAGAATTTAATCAGAACTACACAATTGCCTTGTGGAAAAATTATTATGAGTGATGATCAATTGTGAAGAATCAAATTTTATTAACAAGTATTTATTGAGTTCCTGCTAGTGTGAAAGCCAGTTTGCTAGGTGTTACGGTTGATACAAAGATGAAAAAATATGGTGTTTTGCCCTCAAAAACCTTACAGTTTAGTATAAGAGAAAAAGACTTACTGAGAAACTTCATATACGTGTTACTTTAATACAAGGCATAATGTCATAAATGCTAAAAGGAAAATTCAAATTCAGAGAAGAGAAAGATCACACTTCGTTGGAGGGAATAGGGTAGAATGAACAGGGTTCAGGAGAGGGTAGTTCAGGTAAAGGGAACATCAGTTTTCTACAGGGAGTTAAAAGAAGTTACTATAACTTACACATAGTTAGTTGTTATTTGTTCCTTATTTAATAAACTGTGGTGTCAAGTTTGAATCAAATATATTAGTTGTGTCATCTTGGGTAGATGACAGCATTTTCCTTGTATGGTTTTTCGAGGGCCAAATGACATAATGTAAGTAAAACACTGCAAATCTTAAAGTGTTATATAAATGTAAGTTATTTTTAGCAGTAGTGTTATTAGTATTAATTCTTTAATCCTTAATACATGTTTATACTCAAAAGCTGGGCTCTGTTAAGCATACTTAAGGAAGAGAGAGAGGGAGAGAGGGAGAGGTAAAAGAGAAGGGAAGACAGGAGACAGAGAGGGAAAGAGGGAGGAGAGGGAAGGAAAGAGAGGGAGAAGATGGAAGGAAGCAAGGAAGAGAAGTGAAGGGAATAAAATGTGACTTCTACTGAATAGAGTTCATTCTACTCTTTTTCCCTAAATGGCAAGGAATATATCCTTGAAACTTCATTAGTTCAGGGGACTAGGGCTCAAGCCCTTGATGTGGTTTCCCAATCACACAGGGAATAATAAAAAAAAGTCATTATCTTTCAGATTTAATGGACACACACTGAAGTGCAGAGTAACCTCTTGGCTGCGTATACATTCCACGTTTTTGTACAGCAAATATTTTGCTAAGTGTCAGATAGAGTAGGAGCATCTCTCTTCATTCTAATTTCAACCTTGAAACACCAGATCATCCTGAGTCAGGCCTTGCCCAGAACACTGTAAAATCAGAAAAGTCTCATCTGCCGTTACACCACCTTCTCATGTAACAGATTCTTTCTCTCTCTTTCTGGCAAAGACCCGTGTAGGGAAAAAAGAACCACCCAAACGTTTTTATTCACTGAGGACCCAGTTGATTGCACAATACATTTCTCCCCTAAGGAACAACTGAAACCAAAACCAAAACCAAAACCGGGTGGCAGCAAGAACTTAATCTGCATAGGGGATAATGGGAGAGATCATAGGACTGATCAAGCAATAGAGTTCAGCTCTAGAAAGGGCATATCATGCAAAGCCAGAGAAGGTGGAGAAAACATCAGAGCTACATGAGGCTGGCATAGCTTCAGAGGAAAGTTGTCCCTTTGACACTGGTTCTCCTGAGAGGTGTTGCCATCACTTGGGCAACAGGTCATTTTGAAAATACAAAGAATTCATATCTTCATTGATCATTTCCTATAATTCCATAATTTCTCAAATTTTTGCTAACCTAATATTTTATAAAAATGGAATTTTATGATTTGTCACATCAAAATGAATGGAAACTAGTGTAAAGTAGTTTTATACTTATTAGAATGTAAGATCCTTAAAAACAGGGACTGCATTTTTGTCTTTGAATCCCCAGTATACCACATACAAAATCAGAACTGAGAATTAGGTGCTAGTATAGCATGAGACCTAGAGACAGTATTTTGAGGTTGGCTTAAGTCTCAGCTTGTGGAAAGTGGAATTTTTGACTCAGTCTCCATACTAAGAGGTTCTCTAACCTTAGAGTTCTACATAGACCAGTCCTAATCTCTTGAGCTTACTGCAAATTCTTTAGGGGCTGCTTTAACTCTAGGGGTCTAAAGATACTTTGGATGTGGGTAATTATTTATTTTAACATCTAAGAGAAGAAGGATGTTTCTTATATGCAGACCAGCCTTTGAACTGGGCTGCACAGTCTGGGGAAAAAGAGGTGAAAGAATGTAATCAATATCCTGGTATCCTTTTATTGTATCTTGAAATTCTCATCTCTATGCATTAAATTTGTGGAAATAGTAATACTGGATAAAGGAAATATATCTAATTTTCTCATGAATAAAGAATAAGAACATCACTCACCCAAGGCTTCTCACAAGCTTGGCAAATTCTAAAAGGCAGGTGTTTGAAGGGAGACGAAGTTGTCCTTCAGCCAATGCCAGCTGGCAGTCTTCAAATGTGTAATCTGTTACGGAAACTCCCAAGGCCCTTTAAGAAAGAAGACTGGATACAGTAAATGCTATTTTCCTTTTGACGGCTTATATATCAGAACTCCAGGATCTTGATTCTGCACAGCTGCCTATCTCTCAACAGTTATGCACAAAAATGAAAAAGTAAATAGCTTACAAAACATAAAAAGTAAAAGATGGAGAAATTTTAAAATAGAATAAATGATAAGTTCATAGGAAGTTTTTTTCTCATAGCTTGCTCAAATCTTATATCTCACATTGGAAGAGCAGATCTTGCCATGGGCAGGATAAGCACAAAGGAAACATGAATAAAATGACAGTAAGCTTTGGAACAAAATTCAGGCATGGCACTGTGATAGGATACAGTCTGGATTTGTGATTTTATTGATGTAAGGAACTTGCAGGTGGGGAAACTCCCTCTCCTAATTCAAGTCAGCACTTCTTCTGAAACTTATATTCTTCAAGAATTGCCTAGAGAACTGAGAAATCAAATGACTTGCCCAGTGTGACACAGTCATTAGGTGTTGGAGACAAGACTTGAATCCAGGTCTTCCTGGCTTCAAGAGTGGCTCTCTATCCATTGTGCCATGCTGCTCTGACAATGGTAAGTTACTAATAAAAACATTCAGAGTTTTGTTTTTTTTTTTAAACCAGATATTTCTTTTTCAAGTGTTTGGCTATTAAAAGTTTTAAATTAATTTTTTAAATTAACAAACATTTACTTTCTCTCCATCTCAAATATGCACAGTCAAGCAAAACAAATTGACAGACTGGCCATGCCCAAAATATATATCTTATTTTATATGGGAAGGGGATTGGGGTATTAATTAGGGAATGACTAAACAGATCATGGAATATGAATGTAATGGTATACTACTGTGTCATAAGAAATGATGAAATGGATAGTTTCAGAGAAACCTGAGGAGACTTGTATGAACTGATGCAGAGGGAAGCGAATAGAGCCAGAAGGACAATTTATATAACAACAACATTGTTAAAACAAACAACTTTGGAAGACATAAGAACTCTCATCAATGTAATGACCAACCATGACTCCAGAGACTGATGATAAAGAATGCTACCTACCGCCTAATACAGACTGTACAGATGTTTATAAAAAGCAACTTAACACAGTTGTGCCTCTCTCTCCTTTTTAACTGAGTCATCACTATATTAAACAAGGTATCCATAGTAAAATAGAAATCCTATTTACTGGAACTTTTATTGGGCTCATGGATCACATATATTTCCCCATAAAAATGACCCTAAAGGCCCATATTGTGAGATTGTTTCATAGGTGAAACAACCTATGAGGAAGCTGTTTTGTTGCTTCTGTGGCTACGCTTTCCTTCTGTGGGGTGCAAATAAATAAACCTTATAATAAATTCCAGCATTTAGTGAATTAAAGTGCTGAAAACATGGTCCCAGTATACTATCTACCCACAATTCAACACAAAGCCAAATATCCATAGTTACAAACAGACCTTACTAGGTACAAAGATACAAATTTGTACAAAGGTACAAATCTTGGTGCATTTAGGAGGCAAATTCATTATAAAGATCACAGGAAGTATGTTTTAGTACAAAGTGAGGTAAGAATGATAAGTTTAAAAACGAAAGCAATTAACTGTATGAGAAATTCTTCACTGGCAAAATTATCTGGTTCAACATTAAGATCGATGTAACAAAAATTTTTTTTAATTTTAAAAAAATTAAAAAAAAGACGGATGTAGCAATGATCAATGATGAATCTTAAGAAAAAAATTAAGGAGCAAAAAAGGAAGTGTTAAAATTGCTAATGGAAAATGACTGATAATCAAAACAATCAAGACATTAATCCATGAAGCACAGAATATCTGTAGATAAATAGTTCTTTGATTTACCCTGCAACTTTTGATTATCCAAGGACTATTCATCTAGTTGGAGGCCCCAGAGTCTCCTGGGACTTGTGGCACCCTTTTCTTCCCCTATTAGTCTGCTAGTTCATTAGGAATTCTACCAGAAGATAGGCAAAAGGAATTGAAAAGAAGCTAAGTTTAAAATTAAATCAGTGGAATTTGCTAGAAGGTGCTTTTTAAAATTTTTTTTGTTTTTTAGCTATGTACTATATGCACTATATATCCAGATTTCCTGAAATCCTCCTCTTTTTTCAAGTCTGAGGAACTACTTCTTCCATGAAGTCTAATTTCAGACTTCCATGAAGTCTAAAAAATTCAGCTGAATTTTTTCAGCTGAAACTCACCTCTTAGTCCTCAAAATTTTATTTAGCTTCCTCCTCCCCCCCTCCCCCCCAGATCTTTCCTTAATCCCTGATTACATTCTAATCTGTAGAATACTTTTAGGGGTATGGATACCTGCTATATCCCTGCTATTAGCTTCTTGAGGAAAAGAGCTATTAGTATTTCTTTGCATTCCATTAATAAATGTCTGTGGGTATGAATGGGAACTATAGCTGTTTCTAGACACTTGGACAAACTCTCTTCAGCAGGCCTAGACCTTTGAAATAGAGCCAAGAGTTCTACAAGGAAAGTGTGTATCTTTTTTTTGCATGCATTAGCCTCCTGAGATGGTTTCTGCTATCATACTCACAGTACTTAATCACAGTGACTACTTAAGCTATGTCAGCTTCTTCCAAATTGATTTTTTTCTTGTTCTGATCATTTTAAAGGAGCTAACAGACCACCTATCCCTTTAGATATTCAGGGTAAATGAAAACATTGCCTCTTGAAGGCAGGTTTTTCAAAGGTGGGTAAAGGAAGAAGCAATCATACCATAGCATATAACAATGTAGTTAACAAACAGTAATATAGGAACTTTATATACCCACATACTTCAGTTATTCCAGAAACTATTCTAATGATTCATTTGTTAAGGACTCGTATCAAATGACCATCTTTTTCAAATGTTAGGATTAAGGTCAATGATGGAAAAGTGTGAGATTAATCAGAATTACTCTATTGATTTGGAAGATTTCTTAGGAACATAAGCTTCTCAATGAAAACATGGTACTCAAATGTAAAGAAATAAGGCTAGAGAATAACAGTCAAGTTCTGGCAAGATTCTTAAACAATTTAAATGACAAAGGGGTTAATAACCTTCTTAAAAAAAAGTTTGAAGAAGAAAAAATAAATGAAACAACCTCTCAATGAAGAAGGCATGCAATGTGGCATATGTTTCTTTGGAATCAAATATAAAAGCTGAAAATGAGTAGGAAGTTGTCTTCTTGTCAAGTTCTCATGCTTATGATTGATTTTATTTCAAGGAGTGGCAAATTAACATACCCAGGCTTTCATGGTTACGAACTGAAAAATATTCTGGAGAATTTAGATATATGGCATATACACTTAACAGGTGTCTATACTGAATCACTAAAAAAATTTTTGGGGGAGGAGGAAGAAGAAATATTTCTGTCTCACAAATCTTAACACCTACACTGATATTGTGACAGGCACATTATATTTTAAAATATGGGTGAACTTGAGGAGAAAATTTTGAATAAATGTTTGTTGAATTGAATGACTACAAATGAGTGAAAACACTCCAAATTAACTCTGAAAGAATTTACAAGTCACCCAAAATCTGTTCTAGGCAGATGGTCTTGATACAATCAATGAACCTTAACAAGAGATGACTCTGAATTTATTCTCTCCCCCCACCCCCAAAGAAACAAACAGTATGCTCAAGGAAGTTATAACTGTCACTATGGAGTCTTCATTTGCAAATCTATTGCACATTGAATCTATAGCTAGTAAAAATCCCTCTCCTCATTAACATTTTTTCCATCAAGCTTCCATCAAGCATTAATTTCTCTCCCCTCCCCCATTATTAGAAGTATTTATTTACCAAATGCCTGTATCACATTAAATACTAAAGAGATAAATGGCCCAGTCTTCAAGGGCCTGCAATCTATTTAAGATGACAAGACAATTCACTGAAGTGTTATTCATGCTATTACTCACTTTTATATGGTGCCTTATAGTTTACAGCTTTCATCACCATACTCTGTGAGATTGGAAAGGGATATAGCATTACCCCCATTTTATAGATTAAGAAATTTTGGCTTAAAAAGGAACTTGCCCAAAGAAGGGTAAGTAGAGCTGTACTCAAACTCAGGTGTTCTGAGAGCAAGTGCCATATACACTACACCCCATGTGTTATAAAAAGTGCATGCTAAATGCTAATGAAGTCATACGGACCATAAGTGCTACAGTAGAAAGGAAAGACTAAAAGTTGAAGTTTAAGGCAAGCTTCATGGGAGAAGTGAGACAAACAGGCTTTGAAGGACAGTTACCATTAAATTCTCAAAGAAAGGAGGTTATTCTTGTTTGGGAGATTGGTGTGTATATGATGTGTTAAAGGTAGGTTGGAATAGCAATGTATGGGATAAGGTCAAGAGAGATGGCTCTAAGGATGGGTGGGAACCATGGTGTGCAATATCTTGAAGCCAAGCTAATCAATCAGCAAACATTTGTTAAGTGCCTACTAAGTATCAGGTGCTGTGCTAGATACTGGGGATACAAAGAGAGGAATGGTACAGCTAAGAATCTGAGAATGCATTCTGTCAACAATGGGCACCAAAATTCACTTTGTGTAGGGCAAAAACATGATTAAAATGATATTTTAGAAAGAAGACTGCATTACTCGGTAGGATAGATTGGAGCAGTAAGGATCTGGAGGTCAGAGAGAGAGATCATGGAAGGCCTAGAATATAATGGTAACAGTAGGATCTCAAAGGAAAGGGTAGGTAACAGAAATTTCATGATGAAAGAAATAATAGGACTCAATGAATTAAAATAAACAGGAGCCATAAGTTAGCCAACTTGCTTATTTACCATGAACCAGCCTTAGTTCTTAAAAAGGACTGAAAAGCTTGGGAGATTTCAAAGAACTAGAAAAGTGATTAAAGGATTAGAGATAACATTTCATGACGTACGATGATAGAATGTTCAAACTGGAAGAGACCGTGGGGACAATTTAATCCATTCCTCTCATTTTCCAGCTGAGGAAACAGAACCAGATTTTTAAGTAATGAGTCCAAGTTCATACAACTAGTTAGCATAGTTGGGACTAAAACCACCTCCTGGAGTGTGTAAGTGTTAATTTCCACTACATCATGTTGTTTTGTACATTGATCAAGATATTTTATATGGTAAGCTCCTGAAGAATAACAGCTGTGTTTATTAATTATTTGCATGGTGCATAATTAAATCTGACTGTTTACTGTGTGACAAGGAATACAAATAACAGAAGTTGCAGCCTGGAGACTGAAGAACTTGCCTAACATCATGGTGTAATGAAATCGGGATTGGAATGCCAGTTTCCTGATTCCTTAATCTAGTGCCTCGCAACCTAACCAAGCTACCTCGTTCTAAAGCATAAGGTAGAGAGCCAAGTTAGTGTGTAGACCTATACAACTAAATAAGCATGATATTATGATACTAATGTAAAGAGAAAAAAGATTGATCAAAGAGCATTTTTTTAAGCTCACTGCCTATGACTATGTACTTAGTTAAGACCCACTTGATTCAAGGAAGTAACAATTAATTCCAGCACACCAGGAACTCTAAATTCTTATTTCTAAATTCATTAACTACTACAAAAGGAATTGCAAACCAAACAGCCTAAAATAAATTTATTTAGGATTCAAAGATATCTCCTTTCAAATCCTAAAGAACAATATAGTTAGGTTAAGATGCATAGAAAGTCTTCCGGCATTTGAAGCCCTTTATAATCTGGGGTCTCTCTACCTTTCCAATTTCATTGTACCTCAACATATTCTCCAATCCAGTAACTCCAGCCTCCTTGCCGTTCCTCACGTAAGACACTGTATCTCCTGACTATGGGATTTTCAATGATTTTTCTCCATGACGAATCGTTTTCCTCCTCAGATCCGTCTTCTGACCTCCTTCAAGACTCAGCTAAAATTCTGATCCTGATTCTATCCCTATCCCCATAATGCTAGTGACTTTGCTTCAGGGGATGATTAACAATCTGTCCTGTCTATCTCTTCTCTGGTCATAGTGGCTTGCATGTTGTCTCTTCCGTTAAACTGTGACCTCCTTGAGGGAAGGAACTTTTTGTTTTTTTTTTAAATCCCCAGTCCTTAGCAGAATTCTTGGCACATAGCAGGCACTTAATAAATTGCTTGATGATTTGACAGAATTTATAGTAAATTTTAGTACATGTGAAATGGCTTTAAGTGTGTTCACATGTTATTATATTAGGTTTAAAAAAAAGAATGTGAGATTTTCCTCTTTTTATATACTGTTATTAAGGGACCAGAGAACACAAAACAGTGAAATGTAATTAACTGTAGGCATATCATTTGCAGTATGTTTTGGGTAGTGGTATCAAACAAGTCGAAATGAGGGCACTGAAGTATACGTTAAGGATCCCAGCAGCTGCATTTAGAGTTAGAAAAACAAATAATACAATTATCAATGATTTATTGTATTCTTATTTTGTTAAATATTTCCCAATTACATCTTAATATGGTTCTGCTAGAGGGTAACATGTTCGATGCTTCTGTTACAGGAGATAATCTTTCTCCTGTTTTTCATTTGTCCCACATTTGTATTCCCTGTCTAGCATGGCTCACAAAATGGCACATTTTTTTCTTTTGTTATTTTGCTTCTGCCTGTCCTGTAGAACCTAATTGTTAGCTTTTTTAGTCAACTAGTCACCTAGGTATGAAATTCTATGGAGGAGCTGGTAATATTCTTAAGCATGATTTCAAATCCTTCTCAATAACTGAGTGCTCATAATGGGAATCTCTCTTTTTATGAAATTTTGGGGCATCATCGAACAATTCCATTGTTCCAAAGACAGGCAAGAGTTAAAATGGGAAGACAAAAAAATCTGAATTCAAAATATCCTTTCCTTTATACAACTACATTGTACTTCCCTGATATTCACATTTCTTGATATTCTTTTATCCTTCTACAGAACAGAGAATCATTGAATTTATGAGATGGAAGAAACAGAGAGTACTCGGCTCTATTCTCTTACTATGCAGATAAAAAGAATGAAATTTGGAAATGTGATTTGCCAAAGGTTTGGCGATTAATAAGTGATAAAGATGAGACTAGAACCCAGGTTTTCTGACTTCTAATCCAGTGCTCTTTCTAGTACATTACTTTCCCTTTGCTACAGTAAGTAAAGTTGCCTTATATATTACCTCCTTATAGCAGTTACCCTGTAGATCTCCGTTAACAACTGATAACTGAGTTAACTGTATATTTATAAAAGCGGCCTTCTACCCTACACTTAAAAAAAAAACAAAACGAAAGTGTATATTTATATCATAGAATTTATTTGAAAAAGATGAATTGGCTTGATTTCCCAAGTGGTTAATAAGTTACTTGAAGAAGCGCCCCTCTAGCTCAACTAGCCAGTGCACATTCAATAACATCTTCCACTTATGCACTTTGACTCTGCATTATAATTAAGTGTCCTATCCAAGGCAGACCCTCCTGGCAGGGAAAGGGAGAAGGGAAAAGGAAAGAAGTTCTAGAGGATGAGAGATAGACAAAGAAAAGAGAAGGGGAGTATTTGCCTTAACTATGCCCTTAAAGCCTACTTTCTAGGAAATTTATAGACATACAGTGAGAATCATTTTCAAATTTTTAGTTCATGTATGTCACATGCCAACATAAATTACTTTAACTTAGTTTTTTTTTAAAAAAAGATCTATAGAAATAGGGAATATATTAACTTTAATGAGAATATGGAATTTATTTCAGAAAACCAGGACAATTTATCACTTAAGTAACAGCATCACTTAAGTAATAAGACTCTATAAAGTCCACATCTCAACATAATGGGGCTAGATTTGACTTACACAACTTCTCATCTTCAAAGCTATCCCACAATTTTAAAGCCACTCACTGTTTTAGGCGCTGCTTCTGCTAGTCTCTCCCGGTACTGCGATGGGCCTAATTCGGAGGCAGCCCTTCCTGACAGTAAATATGAGAAGAGAAGCAAGGAGAAAAAAGGAAAAGGAAAAGGGAGAGGATGGGACATGGAAGGACGAAAGATGGTTAGAGAGGGGAGAGGGAGTCTTGAACTGAACTCTACTCATTGACCATAACAACTGAAGAACTTAATGACAGCAGGGACTGGGAATACTTTCTAAATTTCTAACTGCATGCAGGCTGTAACCTTAATGTCACCAGTAACATTACCAAAATCACCCTTGTAATGCTAAAAATATACATACAACTATACAAAGCCGAGACAATTAATGTATAAATATTAATGGCCTTTGAATAAACTGGTAAACTAATAAAAGCAAATTTTGATTTATGTATCCCACAATCCCAGACTTGAACTGGTGCTTAATGTTCTCGAAATGGCTCTTCCATCCTTCATAAAAAATGCAAATGATTTAATGTGGAAAACCTGAGTATGATTCTGACAACCAACAATGCTTTAAATTTGGACACAAGATTCACTTGCTGTAATGTTGGAAACCAAGGGTATATTTATAGAAAAGTAAAACTAAATTGCTCATCATTCATCACTTTCCAGGAGCTTGATGTTACCACATTGGACTGACATGCTAATCACGTAAACTGTTAGTCAAACTGAAATCTATGCCCCATTCTCAGAAAGGCAATTTTTTTTTCTTTTCTTTTTGTTTTAAATCTATTACCCCAAAGAGTTAGGCTAAGTTTTCATTTTCTATAGCAATGCTTACAGGGGGAAAATATAAGTTAGTCAAAAAATTCTGAAACCTTGTTTATGTTGATAAAATACTGCCAATCCCTGTAGCTGTCTTACAGAAATCAAAGAAGTAATGAATGATGTTCCTGAGAATGTATTTAGTTACTATAGATTAACCAATAGGATAATAAAAATCATGTATCTGACTGTCTCTATTGAACAGTGATTTTCCCAATTTGAATGCGGACACAGTAACAGAATGTACTTACTTTGCCATTATGCGTCTCACATTATTTGCATACAACGCTGGATTTTTCTTTTCTTCTTCTGAAGGTGTATATACTGGAAGAAACTAGATACAAAATGGTAAATTATAACTCTGACTATCATAGCTTGTTTCTTACTATACAAGAACAAAACAATTCTATCACTGGTAAGATTAACATGACCTGAAATCTAACAAAGTAACTGGAATTATGTAGAACCAAAGTCATCACCGCCTTGAAACAAAGTAAAACTAAATTAATATTAAAAATGAACACAGGGTTGCATTTTCCTTTCCAGCTAATGACAGACCCCGAAATAGGGATGGGGGTTGATTTTTAAAGCTAGCATCTAGGTTTTTGTTTTGGTGATGTCATTTCCTTTAAAAATATTTAAAAGATTCAAATGAATTGGAAGGCATTTTTCAAAGTTATTTGTCATCTAGCCTATTTAGAAAGTTAGCACATATGACTGTTTTATAAGCAGATGAAATAATATGCACTTTAAATGATAAATATCTACAAATTCATAGATCTTGATTTATCAAACACTTTTAAATAATCAATCTTGAACTCATCTACATGGATATTCAGAAACAAGAGGAAAATATCTTGAGTATCTAATCTTATTTTGCTAATTCTATAAACCTCAAACACTGAAATTTCTAGGTTATTTTTCTCCACTTTCTTCAAAGGGATCTTTATTTAGTAATATCTGATCAGTAGGTTCTAGTTTCTTTTTTCTTTTTTGTTTTCTGGAGGACAATAGGGGTTAAGTGACTTGCACAAGGTCACAAGGCTAGTTTTTGTGTTAAGTGTCTTAGGCCAGATTTGAACTCAGGTACTCCTGACTCCAGGGCCAGTGCTCTCTATTCATTGCATCACCTATCCACCACAATAGGTTCCATTTTCTCATTTCTAAGCAACACTTTCTTTTTTTTTAATTTTAATTTATTTTCTTGATTACATCATTCATTTCCACAAGATTTTGAGTTACAAATTTTCTCCCTTTCTTTCCCCTACCCCCAAGACCAAAACAGTGATCCCACCATAAAGCCCCTCCCACAATCTGTTCTCTTTTATGTCCTCCTCCAACGCCCCTCTAACTTTCTAGGAGGGCAGAAAGGGTATCCCTACCCCAGTCCCTGTATGTCTTATTTCCCAGTTGCATTTGATTGTATAGCTTTAAATCCTAGATTCTTGCGATTCCTCCCTTGTCACCCACTCCCACTGGAAGAAGCAGCAATTCAATATAGTAAGCAACACTTTCTATGATAATGCATTAATTTTCTACAAAATCAACCGAATACAGAAAGTAAACCATATTTGCCTATTGAATAATAATAGTTCACACTTTCAAAGCACTTTACGGTTCTTAATTCTCTTTAAAGTAATAGTCCATTAATTTAAGGTCCACAAAGTATAAACCTTAATTTTCTATGAATTTCTCACTTCTACATTAACATAAAAATAACTCAGAGTTCTATGATAATTTCTCCAGTTAAATAAAATCAATAATGTTCTACTATTAACCTCATTAAATACATTGGAAAGAAACCAGCTTTACATAATCCATCTCAGCCCAATGAAAAGGACAAACTACGGTTGCATGCAGTTAAAAGCTAAAGTTTAAAAAGCATATGAGAATCTTTAAAACATAATCATGGTGTTTATTAAAACACATATCATATGGCTCAAATACATTTCTTTATGTTTCTTATAGATCAATTACCATCACATATTTTTGTCCAAGGTATAGGATAACTGTACCATAAAATTTTAAGATGTAAAGATATTTTAGGATAAGTCATAATGATCTCTTTTAAGGTACCCTTGAGCTCTAAATTCTATGACTACCTAGTTCGCTAATTGAGGATAGTGGAGCTAAAGACATTAAATGACTAACCCCAAATCCTATAACTAGTTAGGGGTAGAACCTGTAACCAGAGCCCAAGTCTCCCGACTTTTGGTCTAATGCTCTTTCAATCACACCAAATGATCTCATTTCTTTCTTCTTATTGTGATAAGGAACAAACCATTGCATTAAAATGACCTATTATTTCCTTTGCATAAAAAAATGCATTGTACTTAAAACCTGGAAATATCATTTAATAGTATGTGCTTGTTAGACTTGGACTAATGTCACGATACAGCACCTTGTTATGAGTTTAACTAACAATCTACTGAAACAAATGAACACGCTAAAAACATTATAATTTTCTATTTATGCACTATACAAGCTAGATTATTTGGATGGTAACAACCAGAATTTAGCCGCTCATAGCTTATCTTTGTTTTTCAGACTTAGGATCTTGGCTTTACCAACACCCTTAGTAAAAACATGTCCAGAAAAATGCTGATTATACTTAAAGGAATTCAGGGAATTTCATAAGTCTGGCAAGCCATGAATTGGTCTCTAACATTGAAGAATTACTTTAATTACTTAATTTTAAAAAAAGACCTAGCATAAAAGCATCTCTGATGATCAGAAGCATGCAATGGCATTAGGATCAATATTAAAAGTAGAATATTTTTAACAATTTTAACTTATTGCACAAATGCCTACTTATTTCGTGTGTGTGTGTGTGTGTGTGTGTGTGTGTGTGTGTATTTTGACTATAAAGTCAAAATTAAAAGAAGGATGAGTTTAGGAATAGGTTTCCTATTTGGTTTTATAAATCTTATCCAAACAATTTAAAATCCTACAAGAAAGTTCATCTTGATAAAGTGTTTGTGAAGGCCCTCTAAAGAGCCTTGAAGAACATAAAGAATATTTATCATTTCTTTTCTACTAACCTCAATTTCCACAAAATTATGAAACTGACATAGGGTAAGCCATAAAATCTTCAACCTTAAAAAAAAGGAAAGGACATACATTGAACAGAAAGTGAAATTATTTTAAATTCAGTTTAAACATTCAAATGTTGATGCCAGAGTTTTAGGCCAAAACTTCCCTCTAGATGGCACTGTTGTGCATTTTAATTCTCATGAATTTTGCATTGTACTTTCAGCCTAAAGTTCAGTTGTTAAAACCCAATTAGTTGACAAACAATAAACACAAAAGAAGTTCTCTATCAAATTAAAGTAACCACTGTAGTATGAAAATCATCAGGTTTTACTCCTTTAAAAATAACGATTATCGAATTAACAATGTATCACTTCTCTTTTTCCTCACATTAATACAGATGGTGATAATTACCTCTGTTAAAAAATAGCACCTTCACTAAAATTTTACTCAAATGTCTCATTATGGCATAAAGGTGACCCAGGGTTACTATTAGGAGAATGCAAGTTATGGCAGGTCCCACACAAAATGAGAAAGGGTTCAAATATAGGCCTTGTGATATGACACACATTAGTATTAGTATAGTATAATACTCATTATATTATATAATCTAAAGACCAGTCTGGTTAAATTTGGAGAAGATAGTGATCATTAAGTTGGACACTAGGCAATTATACTGGTCAAGGAAACTCATGTAATCATTTGCTACGGTGTCTGTGTGTATGATATGTACAGAAAAAAGTGCCCATAACAATGAAATTACAGATCTTTTGAAGCACTGAATAATATGTAATAATTAAAACTAAAGCATGGTCAGTTATTTTTATTCGTCATTTGGGGTCCATTTAACTTAATCTCCAAAGTTTGGAAGTGTAGAAAGAAGCCACAGTTTAAGTGTGTTCAAAATGATTGTTATACTACAAGCAGTTATCAGTCATGTATTCTTTACTTCTGCAAATAAATTTGCATGGTATGCAACAGTGCTTCCAAAAGTACCCATAATTTCCTTGGTACCTTTTTGACCCTTACATGACATTCAACATAAAAGTATATGCTAGTGATTAGATGTGTGATTTTATTGGTACAGGGACTTTCCAGGTGAAGAAACTCTTTATCTGCCAATGCAGATTGACTTGGTCAGGGTCACAGCCAGTGTCAGAGTCAGGACCTGAACCCAGGTCATCTTGGCTTTGAGGCTAGCTCTTTATCCACAATACCATGCTTCTCTGTGAGGGAGATGTGGTATAGTGGAAAGAGTATGGGGTTGAAAATTTGTCTCAGTGAGTTCTACTGGCCACAGATATTCACCCTCCTGGAAGTCCAGAGCCAATAATCTTTATCTTTTACCCTTCAGTCACATCACCCTTTTTTCTGGGAGCAAAAACACAAAAGAAATAAAAGAAAATTCAGACTGACTTACGCTCCAGGTCCTTGCCATGTCCAGGTAATTGTATCCTAAAGATAAATTTAATTGAATATAATTAATTGATTCAAATTTAGTGATTCCAACTCTATACAGTCTGTTGTTCACTATGGTATGATTATTGTGTTTTGAGGAAACTCACTTTTATCTTTCACTTCTTCCTTTTGTTTCCTCTTTTTAAATAAAATTGCCTCTCCCATGATTTTTCTTCACCTGCTCCCAATCCTGCCATCTCAATCAGTGAGGGAAATGAAAAAGTTTTTCAAAGTCTTCAATATGTTTTCTAACACTTCTGTGTCACAGCTCTACCACAAAGTTCTATTTACAAATGGCGAGTTCATTTGAAGATCTTGACATTCACTCCTGTGACCCTCTTCATACTACTGCCAGTATCTAGTCTGGGGGCAACCCCTCCCACACTTGCTCACATGCTACTTCTTACCTCTTCTCTTCTGTCACTGAACAGCTTTAAAAAACCATTATCTGTACTGATCAAGCTATCTCACACCTAAAGTCTTTCATATTTATGCCATATCAGTCACATATCCATGGGAGCTCATACCCTGGATTTCCTCAAAATTTTGACTCCATGGCTAAAAGAGCCTTAGAGGTCCAACCACGGAATTTCATAATGGAGGAAACCAAGAACCAGGAACGTAAGTGATTTGTTTAAGGAAACACAGTTACCAGATTAAGTCCAGAATTTGGATCTCTTGATTGCCAGTATAAAGGTCTTTTTTTTTTATAACATTACAATTAGAGGAAGTTCATATTTAAATAAATCTAAATGTAAATCATTATTGTTCCCAAGGAGTTGCCAAACAAAAAATATTTTTACATTTATTCTGAGAATAGTTCTTCTAAGGGAATAGGAAATCAGAGAATATGTATGTGTATACACACACACACACACACACACACAGACACCTGCTCCATACAAACTATATGGAGGATTTATATAATAATTTTTTTTCTCAATGGGCATATAAGTTTATATCATCTAAAGTTTCATTTATTAAAGGATTGGAAAGGATTCGTGTTTTGAGTTTTTGTGTTTGAGCAAAAGGAGTTTTCATTAATAGTGACTTGTACATGCCTCTCATGACTTCTTCTGGAAGGGTGTGTTGAACTGAACCCATGGTACCCTAGAGGATTTCCTACAGTGTGTTTACTACTATTGTGTAAACAAAAGCCAATGAAAATGCACCATGGATACATTAAAACTCATTACAACTCTAACCCTCAATTAATGGGGCTCAATGTTTAATACACAAGTAAACAGAATTTACCAGTTTGTTTGGATATCGTAAAACTACAGGTTGAACAGGAACGCCAGGAATAAAAGCACCTAGAAAGGAAAAGTATATAGATATACATATTAATCAGGTTTACTGTATAAAGTAAGATGACCTAAAATATTCCTTATTGATCCAACACAGTATTGCTGGCAGGATTTACCACTTTGGTGTTGACTTGACATTTCTTTCACTTGAATTAAATGAATTAAAAAGTGGAGAAACGGTTCCAATAGATAATGTAAACTATATAGTCTATATCCTATACAAGTTTAAAATTTCATTTGAACTTTTGGGACATCATGTATACAATATTTTTCAACCCTGCCTGATGCCAAAATCATGCTGAAAGGGTGAAACCATAACATAGCTGGGCACCAAGGAATTTTTAATAGGTGCAAAATTTTATAGATATTGGAACTCAGGGGATACTCTTTGGCACATTTACCACGTGAGATCTGGAATTAAGGGACAGTATCCCATCCAAAGAATGGAGTCAATTTCATGGCCAGATTGCCAATATAATTAAAACAATTAAGACTATCTAAATTAATTTATAGATTCAGTGCAATAAAAATCAATTTATAGAACTAGAAGAAATAACAAAATTAATTTGGAAGAATAAAATGCTTAAAAATCTCAAGGGAAATAATGAGAAGAAATAGGAAGCCACTGGATAAAGCATTACTAGACATCAAAACTAAATCATATCGATTAAAAAACAGAAAACTATGTGAATGGAACAGACTAGATAATCACGAAACAGAAGCAATCAAATTAATACCTAAAAATTCCGGACAAGTGACTTCCTTAACAGAGGCAAAACAGCCCAGATTCCACATATCTATTTATTTTTATTTTTATTTTATTTTTTTGCTTTTTTTGGAGGGCAGTTTGGGGTTAAGTGACTTGCCCAAGGTCACATGGCTAGTTTTTTTGTGTTAAGTGTCTGAGGCTGGATTTGAACTCAGGTACTCCTGACTCCAGGGCTGGTGCTCTCTATTCACTGCGCCACCTAGCCGCCCCTCCACATATCTATTTCAACAAAACCCTGACATTTCTAGCAGATCAAATAATGATTCCTTAATTGTTTTTCATTGTCACAATATAGAGCTCAATCTGGAGGGCAGGGAGGAATGCCTTCCTTCCCCCCAAATACTTGCAATAAAAGTAACAGGCATCAATAAAACATTTTTTAAAAGGGAGAACAAATAGATTAATGGTAGTTGTCTGGCACATAGGAGTTACTTAATGTTTGTTGACTTGACCATATAACTAAGTTATGAATTGCCCTTAACTTAGGTGTAGTTTGAAGAACATAACCTATAAATATAATATAAAACTGGAGTGCATTGGTATATTATGATAAATAATTTCCTATACAATAGAATTGTATATAAGATGGGTCTTGGACCTTATCTAAGGGAATCAGTTCTTAAAGGACTAAAAGGACTTCATTATAAGACAGTCCTCAGTATGATCCCCAAGGGCACAATGATAACAAAGTTGTAGCATATCTCACATTTGATACACCACTCCTTATCAGGGTTGTTTATTATGACCATCATCCACAGTAGCAACTGGACTGCTCCCAAGGTTATCAAACCTGTCTAAGGACTGCAGTTTTCATAAATTTTCATTGGTATTCAGGAGTAGTTCTGCCTAGCATTTGCATCTATATAATAATATTTATATAGATCCTGGAGGCTTAAAAAGCATTTTCTATATCATTTTATTTGAATATCTATTATCTAAGTATGTATCTACCTATCAATCTATAAAAGAATACTAATTTTCCCAAGATAGTAGACTCAGGTCCTTTAAGCCAGTAAACCCTTACTATGAAAGCCATCATCACAAACAATGTATTTACATTTACATTAAAGAACACCTTGTACATTCTTTCTACTCTTTTCTCAGCTAAGACCATTAAGAAAATTATGAGTAAATACTCCTTTGGCAAGCGCTCTTTGACAGTACCAAGTTTTAACACCAGTCTTCTTCAACTTTAGACTGAAGCCTTTTGTACAATAATCATGCTGCTTAAACCTCACAGGAACAGATTCATTCATAAAATGGATCCCTTGGACAACCCCAAATCAAAGCAAGAATGACATAAAGGAAACCAAAACCATCTTTGTAAACCAAACCAAAATTAATTCAAATTAGAGCTAAGCAAATTTAAATATCACAGATTATGGTTGATTTCCCTATATAGTACTGTAATAGTAATGAACCCCTGTTGCTGATGTAAGGAAGGGGCTGAACAGGGAGAAGCAAATACTGTTTATGAGGAAGAGCACAAGGTGAGCTGTCAGAACTTCTTGGGATAAGCATCATGGAGGTAGGGCAGCTGCTGGTGGACTGAAGACTGAACTGAGAATTGAGAAGAACTGAGAAGAGGACTCTTGTGGTGGCAGAATCAAGAAGGAGAAAACCTGTGGTATCCTGGCACTCTGTTTGTCTGTTCTGTCTGTGTTGAAGTTTGTTTGTGATACTTTGTACAGAAGTATCTGTAATGGGACCTTACTGGAAGCCCTGAAAGAGGATGTTCATATTGATTTTGGAGGTCCTGGGACTGATGATTTGTGCTGACCTCTTAGACCTTGTTTGTGGGTCTGTGTTGATTTCTACGTTGATGATTTGTGTTGAGCTCTCAAGACCCTGTTGGTGGGTCTGAGTTGATTTTACAAGCAGATAGTGAATTGATGATGGTGCTGGCAATGTGAATGAATAGTATTATGGCTCTGTCAAGCTTTGTCTTTCCAGAAACAGAAGTGTAAAGGACTTGAGGTGGACTGGACACTGTGAACTTCAATATGGAATGGGAACTGGATGAAAAACTGGACAAAAAGCTGGACAAGGAACTGGGAGCTGCCTGCCTTAAACCCAGGTGTTGGTTGGAACTGGGACCATGGAAGAGGAACCATGGAAGATAAGACCTAGCCTCAAGTTAAGCTGAAAGAAGACTTTACTTGGATGCTGTGTACTGACTGAGAAGATTATGATTGTGACCTAGGGGTGGAGAACTTTGACTTTTGCACTTTGTGACTGACTAAATGAATGTACTTTGTTTAAAACTACATGACCACTTTGGTGAAAACTATGTGGTCATTTTAGTGATAAGCTGTTGAGTTGTGACATGGTGAATGCTGTATTTTGATTATCTATGAATTTTTTGCTCTGAATAGAGTGCTCACTATACTATGCAATCAGAACCTTGAAAGCTATTCAAAGGAGCAGTCCTCTGGAAAGCTGTTCATGAATGGCTTTACAAGTACCAATTCAGGTATCCAAAGTAATATCACATAAAGTCTGAGTTGAGCCTGAGAGAAATAGGACTGCAAACAATGATTTTATAAATAATTTACAATATGGACTTAACTATTGAGGTCATTAAATATGAAGTCACTCTGGCAGGTCTGTGTGACTATAATTTCTAAGTACGTTTTCAGGCAATTAAGAGTCTCATCTTTGAACCGATAGGAGAGGTAGAGAAGGAAAAGGTGAGGGAGAGAGATAGAGGGACAGACTGATACCTTTTGTGGATGTTGCCTACATTATTGTTTTTTAAACTAAAATAATGAACCAAACATTATATGCCAAATCTGTCTTTTTTACATATAAAACTGGAGTATTCAGGTATCCTTTTATAAGTCATCTTCTGTAAAAGAGAATTCTTTGTAAGATGAGTCTCAAACCTTATCCAAAGGAATTTAGTTACTAAAGCACCTCATTATAACAATGTTGCGCAGCATGACCCCTAAGGACAGAGTGACAAAGAAACTGCAGTATATTTCACATCTATACAGTATTACTTGTCAGGATTGCTTATTACAACACAATTGCGACTTAAGTTCTCTCAAGACCATTAAATTTGTCCAAGGATGTAGTTTCTTTAAGTTTTCATTGGTATTCAGGGGGGTAGTTCTTTTAGCATATTAATTCTGCTACTTCTCTCTCCCCTTCTCTGGTTCACAATCTCATATTCCTAGGAATGGACAAGCAGCATGGTGTGGGAAAAAGAATCATTAGTTCTGGTGTCAGAAAGACTGGATTCAAATACCACTTCTCACATTTATTACCTGTAATACCTCAGTTAAACCACCTTATTTCCTTGGGTCAGTGTCCTCATGTATAAAACGAAGGGGTTGGACTAACGATTTCTGAGGTTTCTTTCCAGTTCTAGAACTATGATCCTATATTGCTGTACAGTACTCAGTCTTTTGACCCACCAGAACCTCCCCTGAAGGAACCCTATGTTACTTCAGGTTATTTTCAGAAAAAGATATTGACTTTTCTGAAGAAGAAAGACTCTGCCATATTTTTTTTCTTCAGCAAATCTCTTTAGTTGGAATAGAAGTCTCAATGCTGGATCAGAGTATAGGGTTTCTTCAGGTCTCCCTAACACCTTATCTCAACATTCCTATTAACTCATTACAATGATATAGAAGAGATTTCTGCAAGCATTAGGAGGCTGATCTAAGTGACTTTTAAGGTTCCCTTTTATTCTATGACTGCACAAAGTAATTCTAAAATACAACCATTCTAAAGGGCAGGGTGGGAGGGGGAAGAGGGTGAATTTGCAAAGGGGTCTTTGCAAGCAGAATGATTAAAGAGAAGTATAATTATAGGGAAACTTAGAAAGAGGTTCTGCTCCTATTCTGTAATGGTTTGGAAGGCGTAGCCAACCAGGTCTCTTGGAGGGGGCAGCATGGAATAATAGAATAAATGTTGGATTTATGGTCAGAAGATCCATGGTTGAACTCCAGCTCTGCCGTAGATTAGTTGTGTAACTTTGAACAAGTTACTTAAGTCTTTATGAACTTCAGGTTCGTGATTGATAAAGTGAACCTAATGGTTCTTACAGTTGTCAAGAAGAAAAGACTTTGTGGCATTATAGCATAGGGGCTCAAGGATTAGACTGAGAGTTGGGCATTGTAAGTCCTATTTGTGACATCTACTGAACTTCTCTGGACCTAGAGTTCTACTTCTGTAAAACAAGATTATTGGGCTAGACTGGACCAAACCATCCTCTAACCTGTAGATGGCTGGAGTTGAACAGAGCAGGCTAGAGACAGGAGAGTCAGGAATCAAACACAAGTTTGCTTTCAAAGTGAGGGAAACAGTTTGAAAGCAAGGAGGGATCTAGACCCATGTGTCAGTCCCTGGCCC
>CM053594.1:266140017-266217112 GCA_028646575.1 Pseudocheirus occidentalis
CAGTGTGATCAATGTTCTGGGCTGGGGGGTAGGGACAAAAAGGGGAGAAAATTTGTAACTCAAAACCTTGTGGAAATGAATGATGTAACCAAGAAAATAAATTAAAATTAAAAAAAAAAAAGCCAAGGTGAATGGAGTGTTGGCCTACCTGAGTTCAAATCCTGCCTCAAACACTTCCCAGTAAAGTGACACTGGTGAAGCCACTTAGGCTTTGTTAGCCTCAGTTTCCCCATCTGTAAGGTGAGGATAGGGTAGGACTCAATAGCCTCTCAGGTCCCTTCAAACTCTAATGCTGTGATCTGTCTAATGACAGATTTTTTGTAATCTGTAGTCTTTTATCTACCCAACACAAGATTAAATTGCTTTAATTTCACTGTTTTCTTTTAAAAAAAAGTTTAACATTTAACTTTTAAAAATGAATAATGCAGTTAATCCAATGAATCTTGGTAAGTACATCAGAAGATGCCCACTTTGCACGCTTCCTGGTTTGCAGTGAGAGAGCTATGATTCTACGTGTGGGGGTATGATGTCACTTCAATATTAAATCTGTGATCATATAGAACATTTGTGATGGGTATTGGATGTTCCCATTCTAAAAGAACACATTGATTTCAGTCATTAAAGACAGTATTTATAGGACCTTGTCTTTAATGACCAAATCAACACCTCCCATGTATCAATCTAACCCGTCCTTCAAGGAAAGGTCAAAGACAGGCCTTAACATGCTTACCAAAGAAACAGATGAGACTCCTAAAAGAAGTGGGAATAGTTAAAAAGGGACTTTTTTAAGTAAAAAAAATCAAGATCTCAGTTAAGTGTGTTACAACTTTGATTATCAAGATAGAAGTTAAAATTCATTGCCCTTAAGCTACAAAAAAAAAAAAAGAATATGTTTTTCATAGTAAATACACTGACTGGTGTATTGGTGGGTTTCATGTTTGTAAATTGCATTCTTTCTTCTTCTTCTTTTTTAATTTCACTGTTGTGATGTGGGCCTTATTACATTTCCAACTTACCATTAACCTGGAGCCCTCCAGGCCTTTCCCCTTTTTTACACTGTGCCATACTCCTGACCTGATGCAATCTGCCCATGGGGACAATGGAGTAGTGCAGTTATCTCTTTCTAAATTAAAATTGTAACTCGTTTGGTATAGTTTACACAAAGCCTCGGCTTTGACACATGCAATTACTATGAACATAGGGGGAACATGATTGCTAAGCGCCCCCAGAAATAGAGTTTAATCAGAAAACATGGAGTTGTTCCAACCGATTTATAATTTCACTACTTGCCATTCCTTTATGTTCTTGTGTGTTCAGATAATTAGATACACTGGTTCTTGCTTCCCAAGAGGCCAGAAAGGGCAAGATTCCCATTTTTTACATTAAAAAGATTAAATTATAATATAGACAATCTATAACTTTTGGTAGAAATGACAAATTCACACTACATTAATTTCAGTGCTTACAAAATGTTACAAATAATTTGTTTTGTAGTTGTATGTTCTCCTTCTCTTCTAGACATACGTGAATTAATTACCTACCCAATTTCACTGTGTCTTTCAAGCCAGCTTTCCTCAGACAAGTCTGAAATTAACAGAAAATAAGGTTCGATTTCCATTTGCTGAATATAGTTATTTTGGATGCTTAACCATTTAAGTTTTAGTACATGTGCATAAATAAACAGATATTAACAGATGCGTTGCTTTATTCAAACATGATGTGAAACAGCAAAGCATATGAAACATGGTAATTATGAAATTAAAGTGGCAAATTTCAATCCTAGTGTGCTTTGCAATGTGATTCAACGCATTGTGTCCTATTAGAGAAGGTCTCATGCTGTGTGTTTGTTTGAAATCTGATCAGAAATTTAAGTGCTAATCTTGTAAGTGTCATAAATGAGAATTAGGTCCCTGTCTCATCGAAAATCCATGCTTTGTGAAAGGTGAGTCAAGTCCCTGTCCAGTCTATGACCAATATCTGATCCAGGTTTTGCTGGCATTGCCTAAGAGTATAGAAGGGGAAGATTTCTCTGATAAAGACCAGGTTAGGGGTTCTGACTTTTCCCAATTGTCTCTTTTTTCTTAAATGGTTCTTCTTTTTTCCTTTAGAATTAAACACACACACACACACACACACACACAACTGATTCAAGTTCACAAGTAAATTTTACCAAATGCTAGGGAATTTCAATATACAACTACCTATCACTGAAATATACCAAATGTGCATCAAACCAGAAAATGTAGATAATACAGACTTAGTAAATGTCCACAAAAGGAAATGCATACAGTTTAAAAAATGAATGTTAAGGGGGCGGCTACGTGGCGCAGTGAATAGAGCACTGGCCCTGGAGTTAGGAGGACCTGAGTTCAAATTCAACTTCAGATACCTGACACACTTACTAGCCATGTGACTTTGGGCGAGTCACTTAACCCCAATTGCCCTCCAAAACGTTAAAAAAAAAAAAAAGGAATGTTAGAAATTGTTTTTACATGTAACTGGGGAAAAATAAAATACTAAATAAAATCTGTTTTGTTTTTTAAAAAAGGGAACATATACAAATTGTTGCTGTTAGCATTGTCGCCATCATCTAATCTGACTAAAATATTTTGGTACAGATATAAAACATTAAATAGTCCCTTCCTGGTACCCCTGTCATTACCCCCTATATAATCTACAGGCCTTGGTTTCCTAATCTAGTACCTAAACTTTTTATACTAGTCTACCCTACTTCTATCAGACAGTTCCTACCAGGACAAGTTTCTGGATCAGCCTTCTTCAAGGCATTTTCCAGTTTCATTTTTTTTCCTGACCTCTGAAGGGCAGAACTTCTGTCTCTGCAGTCATGTACCTCACTGATGGGCACTTTTTGGGAAGAAATCAGCCTGTGCTGATTGTTCCAGAAAACAAGCAGCTCTAGTAGTGAATTCTAGAATAAATCAGTGACTTTCCATCCCAATTTCCCAAGGAGGGAAAGGGAAGGGAAAGGATTGACAAAAAGAGCAAAAAGACCTGGAATTTTATCATCAATGTACTGTATCACAAATCATGTAGCCTGAGGCTTAGTGGACAGTGCATAAGGATAGTAGTGAAAAAACCATATAGTTTCTGATTGTCTCTGAGATCTTGAGAGGACTCAGATGATAAGGTGTCTACAAATGCCAGAGGGGAAACTGGGGGATTAGTTATTTCTTGCTTGGTCGCTTTTTTTCTGCTGTGATAGAACAGTCTTTTATCTTTATCTAGCCAGTAAATGTGAATTCAGGTCTTCCTGACTCCAGGTCCATCCCTCTATCCAGTGTGCCACCTACAGTTGCCTCTATATAGAGATGTTTGATATTTATCATGCTCCAAAGAGTCAAATATTACATCCTCAGCCCATGCATAAAACACTCCATGGAGAAAAGGCACCCTTTAAAATATATAATAATAGAGTTAGTAGGATAAACATCATTCAACCCATCCTTCATCTCTTCCCTCCTGGCTGTTGTTTGCCAGCAGGAGTTTCACGGCAAATTTTAGCTTCTTTTGTTCGCTGGTTCCCATTCTTCCTGTATCATCTATGAAAATGAGCCACCTGGGTGTTAATGCCTTGTCTCCTTGGTGGAATGCTTTGGCATGAAATGTTCATCTATTCTGACCTTTTCAACATGCTTCTCCGCTGACAGCCTGGTCATTTGGCTGTTCCCAAGCAGATTAATGAGGCTATGAGTAGGGAGCCAATCAAGGGAGAAAATATTGAAAAAACCCAAATGTCACATTTCTTTCACTGAATGCATACTTCAAAGCTTGGCGAGGGTGGAATTTTGCTCGTTTGCCCCAAGCCAGGGTATGGGGAAGGGACAGGGAAGCATTTTAATGAGAAGGGCATTTGGCCCTTTACACATCATGACCCTTGGTGTTGTTAATTGTAATTAAAGTGTCATGAATCTGATCTATCCCATGTCAACAGAGCAAAAACCTTTCCCAGATAGCCCTGTTCAGGAGGTATTAATTGGGGGGAATCTAACAGCAGCTTTTGGTCACAGAAACATTTGAGTTGGAAGTATAAAATGGGAATAATGTCATGAATCCTACAGGGCTATTGTGAGGAGCTGATAATGAGATAATATTTGTAAAATCGTTTTGCAAGCCTTAAAGTTCTATTGAAATGATCAGGCCTCGGCTTAACATAATGCAAAGCTGGTTATGTCTCTGATCTCCTATTTGGAAGTGGTATTCTCAGCTGCCTCCTGCCTATTTGCTTCCAGTTTTCAGTGGTCTATTTCCCTCCTCCTCCCCTCCAGCCCCCTTAGTGTGGATGAGCCCAGGGATTGTTTCATTCTTTGTACTTGTATCCCTAGTACCTAGCACAGTGCATTGCACACAGTATGTCCTTAATGTATACCTGCTGATTCACTGGTTGATGGTACTAGGCCTCCAGATAATCCATCATTACTGCTCTGTCACCATCATCCCAAGGACCCTGTGATCCTCTGCATTTCTTTCAATAACATTTATTCTATCACTGAACAAATACTTAATGATGACTGTGAAGGAGACAGAGTTGTACAAAACTGTTGCTACCCTTAAGGAAATTCCAAAGTATTGACCCATTACTGATACTTATTTCAAAAGATACGTGACTTCATTTTTGGAAGAATCTTTCCACAGATGCAGATTTCAAACTCTTTGAACCTCAAAAGACGCTTTCATGAGTTGCTGTGGTCAAAGAAAATGTATCACCTGTTGGGCAACCTTCAATTGATGTGCTTCTCCAAATTCACCCAGGGACTGGATGGGGTTTGGGTGACAGACAGACACAGTCTGTAACTGCACCCTTTTTCAAAGCTTCTCCAGCTTAGTAAGACCTGTGTGAGCTTGAGTTCCATTAGTGTAGGCTTCAAGGATCCAAGGACACCTTCATGCAATAATGAGGTATCAGAGTATAGATATACTAATAATATACATAATATAATCATACTTAAGCATGACAAAGTTGGCAGCTGTAATGTTAATGGAATAGGGAGATCTTCCCTGTCCATTAATAGGCCTTTGTGACTACATGTCAATCATGAATGTCTTGCTGCTTTTACAACTGTGATACATTCTGAGTCATATACAGTCCATTAGGGGAACACCTTGCTTAGGGGGAGGCTTGATTACAGGGAGGCTTGCTTGTAGGAAGGCTTTCACACCTTTTGGCATTAAGCTAATTAGGCACTGAGTGGGGAGTAGGGTGTGGGTGTGGGGGGGAGGGAGGTTGTGATGCCTTCTGGCTTAGGTGAGATTTTGCTTTGGGAGTTCACTTATGGACCTTTTCATTCCCTGGATGGGACTGAGTACCCACCTTTTCATTCCCTGGATGGGACTGAGTACCCATTTGTTGAGTCCTCCACCTTCTCAGATGTTGGTGCTCCCCCATCCAGTGGTATATGTAGGTGGTTGTATTATTCTGCTCAGACAGTATTTGTCTGTTGAATTTCTGTGCTAATTTCTCTGCTTGTAGTTTCTATTTGTCTTAATTACAGTA
The DNA here is from genome assembly GCA_028646575.1 of Pseudocheirus occidentalis. NCBI lineage: Eukaryota > Metazoa > Chordata > Mammalia > Diprotodontia > Pseudocheiridae > Pseudocheirus > Pseudocheirus occidentalis. The sequence continues at coordinate 266,145,530 of CM053594.1, forward strand.
AGATTGTTAACCCCTTGAAAACTGTCTTTCCTTTAGAAAAGCAGATCAAAGAACCTGTGCTAGCAGCCCACCCTGCATGCTAGTGTGGTTGCCAATACAGAAGCAGACAACTTGAGTTTGTATTTGGGCTCTGCTACTTAGTTCCTGTCCAGCCTTTGGTAAGTTGTCCTCTCTGGCTTGTCCTCTGTGGTTCTCAGTCATTCGTCTACAAAATAAGAAAATTGGACTAGATGACCTCTAAAGTCACTTCTAGTTCTAAATCTATAATTCTTTTGATCTTCAATCCTATGACTTTCATAGAGGAGATGCATATGTGTTTATTTAAACATATATGTAATAAGCTTCTCTCTCTATATATATTGCTGTCAAATCATTTCAAGTCATGTATGACTTCATGACTATATTTGGGATTTTTTGAGCAAAAATACTGGAATGGTTTGCCATTTCCTTCTCCAACTCCTTTTACAGATAAGGAAACTGAGGCAAACAGGGTTAAGTAACTTGCCCAGAGCCACACAGCTAGTATGTCTGAGGCCATTTTTGAACTCAGGAAGATGAGTGTTCCTGACTTCAGACCCAGGATTCTATCTACTTCACCAACTTTCTGCCCACATATATGTATATGTGCATAGACATACACATACACGCATGCACGCATGCACATTACACTTAACATATGTATATATTTGGAATCAATCCAATTCAACAGGCCTTTATTAATCATCTTCTAGGTATAAGACATTATAATAAGTGCTGGGAGAACAAAGATAAAAAGCAAGATAGTTCCTGCCTTCAAAGAGTTTATATTCTCAACATTCAACTATTGGAAAAATAAAGTTTTGGAGGGAAGGTGACAGTTTCTAGATTGTAGGGAGTGGATCACACAGAGAAACAGCAATATATGTGTACACGTGTATTCTTATATAAGTAATGTAGAGAGCAACACCACCCTCTCAGTCCTTCAGGCTCACAGCTTAGGAGTCACCCCGGAACTCCCACTATCTCTCACTGCCCCCCCATCCAAGCAGCTGTCCAGGCCTGTTTTCACCTTTAAACATCTCTTTAACACCCCTTTCTCTCCTCTAACATTGCTACCCCTCTAGAGCAGGTCTACATCATCTCAAGCCTAGACTATGGCAATAACCTGCTGGTGACTCTGTCTGCCTCAAGTCTCTCTCCATTCTGACTCAACCACTAAAGTGATTTCCCTGAAGCACAGGTCTGACCACATTACCCACCTAAATCAATAAACTCCAGCGACTCCCTGTTGCCTTCAGGATCAAATACAAAATCCTCTGTTTGGCATTCAAAGCCACAATATAACTCCCTACTACTTTTCCAGTCTTCTGTCTTATTTCTTAACACATACTCTTCAATCCAGTGACAGTAGCCTCCTGACTGTTCATTCATTAGCAAAACACTCCCTGACTCAGCTCTGGACATTTTCTCCTGACATCCCCCTATTTGCAAGGGTCTCTCTCCTCCGTTCTGACTACTGACCTCCTTGCTTTAAGACCCAATTAAATCCCCACCCTTTACAGGAAGCCTTCCCCAACCCCTCTTACCTCCAGTACCTTCCCTTTATTAGTTATCTCTTCTTTCCTGTTTATAGCTTACTTTGTATAGAACTGTTTACAACTTGTCTCAGATTGTAAGCTCCTTGAGGGCAGGGACTGTCTTCTGCCTCTTTTTGAATCCCCAACACTTAGCACAGTGCCTAATACATAGTAGATCCTTAATAAATGTTTACTGATGAATTATATGTAATATTACACACACTCTATCTGTATAACATTTACATATATCATTGAAATATACAACATTATATATACATACATGTGAATGTTCATGCGTATTTATCTATATATCTATATCTATGTCTATATCTATATGCAAAACATTAGTTAGCCTAAACTAATCACCACTTTCAAATTGGAGCTTAGATGGTTTCCATGACTGCCCTAAAACTCCTGATTATTTTCCACTCCTTTCTGCCCCTTTCCTCCCATCCCTCTCCCACTCAGGCTTAAGAAAAGAGAAAAGGAGAAGAGTGGGAGCAGTGACAAAGTTTGCTTAAGGCTCCAGGCATTCCAAGGGAGATCATTGGTTGTACCCCACGAATTGGATACTTGTCACAAAATGACAAACTGTGGTTATACTTGGGGATTCCTAACTATAGCAATTGTTGGCTAACAACTTGCGGTCAGTTCTTCTACAGCAGATTTTGAAATTGCCCTTTGTTACCATCCAAACTGAGGGTGATGTAAGAGACTCAGTATCCTGTTTATATTGCCAGACTTCAGCCTCTTTTCCAATGTCCATTTTTCAATATTTAAGGAGTTTAAAGGAAAATGTGACTGTCCTCAGCTACATATTTTTAAAGTTCTATTGATATGTTTTGTTGTTACATTCCAAACATTTCCAGATTATGCTCCTCCATCCCTATGAGAGATCTCTTGGAACAAAGTAAAACAAATAAAACTAATATTAAGCATTCCATATTTATAGCATCTCCCAAGTGCTCTATTTTTTAATGAAGAGTTAATAGAAATCTATTTTCTGTTCTGTTCTATTATATTTCTCTCTCAACTACCCCCACACTATGGACCCCTTTGACAGTCTGGTCAAACCAATGAAGCCTTTTCAGAGTAATGTTTTTAAATGCATAAAATAAAATACATAGGAATACCAAGGAATCCAATTCTATTGAAGTAAAGATGTAATATTTTTTAATCCAAGTTCACAGAACCACAGAAATCTATTCACAGACTCCTTGGGGAGGGGATAGATCTGTGGATCTCAGGTTAAGAACTCCTGTTGAAGTGATTTTCACGTGCATGGATGGGTTGGATGAGACAAACTTTGAGATCCTTTATAACTTTAGGATTTCATGTGCTAAGGTCAGCAGAAAAAAATTTGGATAGCAACAGGTCAGAGATGAGGTAGACAAACAGAAACCAAGAGGACAGAAAAAGCCAAGAATTCCAAAGTCCATCTCCATGGCCACTGACTATGAGAAAATCTTTAAGGCCTGGGGGAACAGGACAAGCAGGTAGTCAAAGTGCCAGACCAAACATTCAGCAACCAGAAGGCCCTTATTCATTCAATAAATATGTATTAAACATAAATATTAAATAAACATTAATATTAAATTAATTAATTAAATATTAAATAAACATATTAAACATAAATATGCTATGAGCCAAGGATATTTGTGACACAATCTCTGTTCTCAAAGACCTTACTTTTTCCTCAATGATTGAGGGGACATGAGTTGAGGCAGGGAACAAGAACAGGGCAAGATGGACAAAAGGGCAGCTCCACGGCACAGAAAAGAACAGGATCATCATCTCAGCTGCCTTTAGTTTCCTTTCACCCTAGCAAGAACCTGAATGAGCATGACTTATAAATAGTTAGAATACCACATTAGAACCAAGGGACTTTGTTCATTTCATTCATGAGATGAATGAATGAACATAGGACCTAGAACTTCAATGGACCTTCAAAGTCATCTAATCCAAACTTTACATTTTCCAGGTGAGGAAACTCAGAGTTTATAGATGAGGCCTGGAATAGAGAAGTGACTTATTCAAGGCCATATAGACATAAGTGGCAGAGCCAAGATTTGAACCCATAACCTCTGACGTCAGATGCAGCATTCTTTCCACTGACCCATGCTGCGTTTTCAAGGTGATATTTAGAGAGAATAAATAGAAGAAAAGAAAATGAGAGAAAGAGAGATCATGCACATATATGAGGATCTCCCAAATGGAGCAAAACAAATAACAAAGAAATGTTTACATCAGATTTTGAGGTTCAAGCCCACTCTGATCAAGCTCTACAATCCTTCAGTTGCCTCACTTCTGTCAACTTCCTCACACCTGTGAAGGGACCTCCGGACCCCTTGGGGCACCTTCCTTGCATAAGCAATCAGCAACAATTGTCTGGAGCTGAGATTTCTTAAGTAGCCAAAAGAACACCTATCTTACCATTTAATTATAGGAAAGGAAACATTTCAAATACTAAATGGAAAACATGATTATACCAGTTTTAAGGATATCCCTCCCTTTTCCAATCAGGCACGTTTCTTGGTGGTTACTCTCTATGCCTAAGGTTAGGTCAGGACAAGTCCACCAAATGTCTGTTATATTTCAGGGAATTCAGAGAAATGACCAAAACGATGCCATTCAGTGCTGTTGCTCCTTTATGGTATGAGAGTCATAAGAGAGGAAGAAATCTTGGAGAACATCTTTTCCAAACGCTCTCTTTATAAATGAAAAAACACAAGCATAAAGAAGTTAAATTGCCAAAGATTACATAGCAAGTTGAGAGCAGAGCTAGTGCTCAAGATCTGGGTGAAAAGTACCCCATTCCTCTCTCTGGATGCTCATTCATTTTCTGTACTGGGACCAGCCCTCCCATTTGCCGGACTGTCTTAGGGAAACCAGAGACTCATCCTACATTAGTAAAGTCTTTGGAGCTAAATTCCAGTATTATTGTTTGAAATGGAAAGAGACAGCCAAGTGGGAAAGTTGTCATGGTATCCTTCCTTTCAGTGAGGAAGAGCCTAGGTCAAATCTTGCTTCAGACATTTATTAGATATGTGATTCTGGGCTAGCAAATCCCTCAGCTTCAGTTTCTCCATTTGTAAAATGAAGTGGTTTAACTCAGTGGTTTTTAAGCTCTCTTCTACTTCTCAATCTGTGGTCCTATGAACTATTGCAAAGCCAGGATTCATTGCTCCTTTCTTGCCTAGGATCCCTTTAAGACAGCAGTTCTCAACGTATGTTCAATTTGTAACAATGAAAATAAATCCTGCATATCAGATAGACTCATAACAGTAGCAAAATTATAGCTATGAAGTAGCAACAAAAATTTTGTGGTTGGGGGGTCACTACAACATGAAGAACTGTATTAAAGGGTCACAGCATTAGGAAGGTTGAGAACCACTGCTTTAAGGGCTCTCAACCAGGATGAAGGTTTGACTAGAAAGAAATGGTGAGTGCCCCACAGAGAAGAATGGTTTGTGCTAGTCAAGAGATTCCTGCGGAGTAGACAGGTGAGACTTAAGGAACAGGGAAATTTGGGCAACAGGAAAGCGTCCAGGCTGTATTGTGTGGGGATATTATTTGAATGTATGTTTGAACTGTCTAAGTTGTCAGGTTTCCAAACTTAGTTATATCTAAGACACTCAATCTGATAACAGAATCCTCCATAATAGTTAATATTCCTACAACATGAAGCAGCAATCAGCCCCTCATTTAGGAATTGCCATCGATCTCTCTCACACCCAAACCCTCCATTGACCTCAATTATCTAACAAGGCAAGAGACTGAACCTCACATCATCCAGGAGCTGAGAGCCAACTGCCTTGGGTATCTCCTGGCAATACTCTTCCTGTTGTCCATATATACAGAAATAAAGTGGCACCAGGTGGCACTCTTGCCCTTATTAAAACTAAAATTGATTTCAAAAGATCATAAAACAGTTAAGGATGTTAGGAACAAAGGTGCTGTCAGTGTTACAGGAGGGGGGAAAAAGCTTCTATTTTATATAATTGTCTCCTAGATACAGCTTTTTTAATTAATTGCAGTATCTTAGGCAAACTATTTAATACCACTGGGCTTTAGTTTCCTCATCTGTAATGGGGAAGGAGGAAAGGAATTCTGAGATCTCTTCCAAATCTAGACCTCTGATTCTAAGACCCAATGACCCTTAATGGCACTGCCAGGCTGGCCACCTCAGAGTCACCTTGACATGTTTTCCTGCCCTATTAATTAGTAAACAATATCTCTAGGATCTAATCCTTTTTTATTCCACACTCATTGCCTCCACCCTAGGAGATGACCTTATTGTCACTCATCTGGAATACTCTGTTAGTCTTCATTCTTTTCTTCTCCAGTCCATCTTACGTGGCATTGTCCAGGCAATCTTCCCAATTCACAGGTATAGCCATACCAGTTCTTTGCTTCAGTGGCTTCCCATTGCCCTTACATAAAATAAGATATAATCTCCTCAGCTTGGCATTGAGTGCCCACTCCTACCCCAATCCTGGTTTTAGTCTACCTTTATAACCTTGTTTTATGTTACTCCTTTATTTGCTCTATGTTCTAGTCAGACTGGACTCTAACATTTTCTTGTGCATAGTGCAGACAGTCTCCTATTGCTGGAATTTATCCCTTAGTATCTTGATAGACTAAAATTCCTTTCCTCCAAGGTTCAGCTCAGTTGCTGCCACTTCCATGATACCCTTCCTGATTCTCTCCTGTTAGAAATGGTCATTTGTTCCCTTGAATTTCCCTGTTTGACCTTTCTTCTACCCTTATCTCATTCTATCTTAAGACTATCTAGGTGGTACAGGGAATAGAGAGCCAGGTCTGAAATCATAGAAGACCTGAGTTCAAATCCCCTCTCAGACACTTGTTAGTTCCACTTGTGTGACTCTGAGTGAGTCACTTTTGCCTCAGTTTACTCAAATACAAAATGGGGATCATAATAGCACTCACCTCCCTGGGTAATTGTAAAGCATTTAGCACAGTCCCTGGCACATAGTAAACACTATATAAGTGTTAACAATAATGATTGTTATTGTATGCATATATATAATTGTTATTGTATATATATAATATATAATTGTTATTGTATGTGTATATAAAATATATAATTGTTAGTGTATATGTATACATACATATATAATATATGTAATATTATTGTATATATTACATAAATGTATGTATTATACATATATGTATGTATATATAATATATGTGTATATATAATTTCTCAGACTGCAAGTTCTTTGAAGGCAGGAAATGCTGTCATTTTCATTTTTTGTTCTCCCAGTGTCTTGCACAAGGAAAATACTTTTAAAATATTTGTTTAGTGAATTTAAAGAAAAAAAAATGGAGTTAGGCTCAGTGGTAGGGAAAGCCTAGTAAGCCATAACAAGCTAGTTTAGCACTTCACAATATGCTGGCATGGCCCAGCCCATGTGATAGAAATGACTCTGCAGTTTAAGCCAAGGCAAAAGGAGGGACTTGGTGGCAGTGGAGTAAAAGTAGATCACTGACTTGTATTGAGCACACTCACTCTTGCATCTTTTTTCTTCAGAGTAAAAAAGTGGTAGGGAATAAAGAGAGGAACTAGTATAAAAACGATAATATGGAAGGATATATAAAACCATTATCATGAATATGAATAGGATGAAATCATTGAAAATGGAAAATGATAGTAGGAAAAATTAAAAAGCAGAATCCAACAATGCTACTTATAAAAACATACTTGAAACACAAAGATTCATGCAGAGTTAAAATCAGGGGATAGAGTTATTGAGGTATTGATCATAGTAGCAGACAAGGAAATAATAGAAGTAGATGTGATTGAAGGAGATAAACAGGAAAATTACATTAGTATTAAAGGGATAACAAATTGATATAAATAATATGTGCATGTGTAATGTATGTATAAATGCACTAAATATCACAGCAATAAATACTTAAAGGGAAAGTTGATTTGGGAAGAATTATTAGAAATAGTAAAACTACAATAGTTGGGAACTTCAATATACCTCTTTTAAACTTTCAAATTGAATAGAATTTTACAAAAATTACATCTGTATGTATATATAAAATCATATGTTTACATATAATAAATCTCTGGTGACTACTGAATTGGAATAGAAATGAGTATACATGTTTCTCAGCTATGCATGGCACCTTACAAATCTGACTCTGTATTAGGGCATAAAAATCTAACAAACAAATGAAAACAAACACAACCATTAAGTACATCCTTTACTAAGCACAACACAATTAAAATCATATTTAATAAAGTCATTGAAGAAAAATTCAACAGACTAAATAGTATAATCTTAAAGAATTAGTGGTCTAAGAATGAATCGTAGAAATAATAAATGAATTCATCAAAGAACATAACAACCATAAGACAATATGCCAGAACTTTTGTGATCCAGTCAAAGCAGTCCTTAAAGGAAAATTTATCTCACTGAACATCTACATCAACAAAAGAGAGAGAGAGAACATATTGTCAGATTGGAAAGGCAACAACAACAGCAAAAACAAAACTAGAAGAGCATCATCAGAAAGCTCTAACTACCAAAACAAAACAATTGAATATCAAATAAGAGATAAACAAAGTGGAAAATGAAAACATTCTTGAATTGATTGATTTGACTAGAAGGTAGATTTCTAAAATAAATAGCAAATGTCATTCTGAAAGGGGAAGAAAACAAAACAGTGTTAAAAAGTTAGAAAGGAAAATTCATTAAAAAAATAAAAGAAATTATTTTCCTAATTGTATACAAATTAAATGGATAATATAAGAAATGGAATCTTTGCTTCAGAGTAAAAAAGTGGTAGGGAATAAAGGGAAGAAATAGTATAAAAAAGATAGGATGGAAGGATATACAAAACCATTACCATGAACGTGAATAGGATGAAATCATTTGAAAAATGGAAAATGATAGTAGGATAAATAAGTAAGAATATATATGTTGGTCAGTTGTTTTTAATTGTATCTGACTCTTCATTACCCCACTTAATGTTTTCTTTGCAAAGATATTGGAATGGTTTGCCATTTCCTTCTCCAGCTCATCTTACAGAGGAGGAAACTGAGATAAATGGGGTTAAATGACTCACTCAGGGTTACACAGCTAAGTATCTGAGGCCAGATTTTAACTCAGGAAGAAGAATCTTTGTGACTCCAAGCCTGGCATTCTATCCAATGTGCTATATAACTGCTTACAAAAATATGAAATACTCAGAGAACAAGAAATCGAAAATTTAAATAACCCAATTGCAGCAAAAGAAATTGACCAAGTTACACATGAATTCCTGATGAAAAAAATTCCTGGTGCCAGATGGTTTACAAGTGGATGCTATCACACAATTAAAGATGTCAATGTTCCATAAACTGTATGCCAAATCAAAAAAGAATGGATCTTACCAAACTCCTACTGGGATACAAATAGAGTTTTGATACCTAAACAAGGGACAGCCAAGGCAGGGAACCATTTTATGTATCCCTAATGAATATTGATGTCTCAGCTTTTTAGCCAGCATGTATATAGTGCTTTAAAACTTTTTCAAAGTACTCTTAAATATATCCTCTTATGTTATTCTCACAACAATGGTGGGTGTTATTATTATCCCCATTTAGCAAAAGAGCAAACTGAGTTCGAGAGGTTAGGTACTTTTCCCAGGGTCCCACAACTATTAAGTCTCTGTGGCTGGTATATGGCGAGAGATGTTAATCTGAACGTAATTCTTATGAAATTTGATTCTAATTTTCCTAGCATTTTGTCTACTAAGTGGTCCTTGTCTCAAGAGTTTGTGTCCTTAGACTTATCTAACATTATGCTATGTTCACTTGCTTCTGGGTCATGGACATTTAATCTATTCCACTGATCAATGTTTCAAGTTTTTAACCAGTACAAAAAACCAAAACAATGCTTCCTAATGTGATTATTAGAACTATTACTATAGTAATCAAGCTAAAAGTCCTTTTTAATCTAGAGCCTCATGTTTCTCACTCTTTTCATTATTTTCCTTGAGATTATTAACCTTTTATTCCTTCAGACGAATTTTTTTTTATTTTCTCTAGTTTCCATAAAGTAAAATGGATAGTCTTATTAGTGTGGCACTAGGTATGAAAATTTAAGTATTATAATCATTTTTATTATGCTAGGATTACAAAACCATGAGCAATTGATTTCTCTCTTAATATTTGTCTCCCTTTACTTCTATAAAGAATGTTTTGTAGTTGTACTTCTAGAATTCATGTATATATGTTGGTACATGGGCTCTGAGATATCTTATATATTCTGTAGAACTAAATCTTATGAGGTCCATTGTTGGGGCAACTATCAAGCAGATATTTATACATCTGTAGATATCTTATATATTCTGTATATATTCTATATGAACACAAATTAAATCAAATTTCTTTTCCTACATGTTCCTACTGGGTGTTGTTTGTATTATATAGAAAGTCTGATGAGTTTTAAAAATTTAGTTTGTATCTTGCTACTTTGCTGAAATTATTAATTGATTCATTAATTTTAGGTGAACCTCTATGAGCTAGTCAAGATATGTCCGCAGAAAGCAATTATTTTGTTTCTTCTTTGCCTATATTTATTACTTCAATGTCTTTATCTTGCCTTATTTCAATAGCTGGCATTTCTATGACTTTTTCAAATAATAGGGGTGACATTGGACACCCTAACCACCTCTGATCTTAGTGGAAATGCCTCTAGTATTTTTTCCATATAAATAATGGTAGCATCTGGTTTTAGATACTGCTTATTATTTTAAGCAAAGTTCCATTTCTTCCTAAGCTATTGATGAGAGGTATTTTTTATATGTGGTTGTTTTTTTTAACAAAAATTTGCATTGTAATTTCATGGACACACAGTAATTACTCAATAAATGCTTGTTTGCTGATAAGCTTTTTCTGTGCCTATAAATATACCATGTGATTTTTATTTTTCTTATTATGGTCCATGTATTTATAGTTTGATTAATATTGAAAGAACCCTGCATTTCTGATATAAATCCAACCTGGTTATAGGTATAGTGTTTTAAATATGTTACTGTACCTTCTTTGCTTTAGTAAATATTTTATCATTACTAATAAGCAGTTAGGTATCACAATGGATAAGCTATACTTGGGATCAGAAAGACCTGTACCATATACCACAAGAAGCTCTAAATGAACATATAACCTATATATAAAAGGCCATATCATAAATAACTTAGAGAAGAAAAGATGATACCTTTTCTACATATGGATAGGAGAAGAGTTCTTAACCAGAACGAATAGAAATAAATAATAAATAGAATAAAAGATAAAATGGATGATTTTGATTATATAAAACTGCAAAACTTTTGAACAAAGAAAATCATTTCAGTTTGAATTAGAATGGAAACAATTGTGGAATAAACCATTTGAACAAAAATGTCTCTGATAACATCTGATATTCAAGGTATATAAGGAATTGATACAAATATGTATATAAACAAGAGCTATTATCCAATAGGTAAATGATCAAGGATATAAACAGGTTGTTCTCAAAAAATACAAGTGAAAGCTACCAGTAACTATATGAACACAAATTAAAACAACTCTAAATTTTCTTTTACAATCCTCTGATAGGCAAAGATAACAAAAAGTCGGGGCTGGGGAGACTATTGTTGCAGTGGTCATGATGGGCATACTGATGCACTGGTGGTAGAGTCATGAATTGGTCCAGTTGTTCTTGAAAGCAATTTGCTGTTATACCCCATCGTCATTAAGTTATGTACCCCTTTTGACAGAACAATGCCACTACTAGGCATATTCCTTAAAGAGGTCAAAGATGGAAGTGATCCATATGTACAAAATTATTTACAGCAGCACTTTTTGGTTGTAGAAAAGAACTGTGAATAAGAGGCAGTGGGGTACGGTAATACTCTGGACTTTAATCAGGAAGACTGGTTCATTTTCCAATTTACACATTTATTAGCCATGTGACTCTTGGTAAGTCTCCTAATCTGTACCTCAGTTTCTTCATTAAAAAAAAAATCAGAGGATTGCACTCAATGGCCTCAAAGGTCCCTCAGCTGTATGTCTATGATACTGTGATCCTTAATGTGGGACCCTGAATTTGAAAATAACTGAGAAAATTACAATAAATGAAAGTATGAAGCATTTTGGTTTTGTTCAGTTGTTTCAGTCATGACCCCATTTGGGCTTTTCTTGGCAAAGATACTGACATGGTGTGCTATTTTCTTCTCCAGATCATTTTAAAGATGAGGAATTGAGGCAAACGTACTTAAGTGTCTTGTCCAGGGTCATACAGTTACTAAGTGGCCAAGGCTAGATTTAAACTCATGAAGATGAGTCTTCTTGATTCCAAGCCCAGTGCTCTATCCACTGCCTAAAACTCCCCATGTATAAAACATTGTTCCATAAGAAATGATAAAAGGGATGGAATCAGAGAAGCTTGGGAAAATTTTTGTGAACTGACACAATGTAGTAAAGAAAATCAGGAAGACAATTTACACAATGACTAAAGTAATGTAAAGGACAACAATTTAGAGAAAATAAGATCAATGCCTTGATGAATTATTAATCCAGAGACTAATGATGAAGCATGCTTGGCAGAAGGGCTTGGGGCTAGATGTATAGAATGAGAAATATTTTCATATAAGGCCAATATGTAAATTGATTTTACTTTATTCTTTTTATTATGTTATAAGACTGGGTTTTTCTTATGAAGGAGAAGGCAATGTGGATAGTGTTAAAAAAAAAAAAAGGAATGAAACTTTTTTTAAAAAGAGAAGGAAAACAGAATTTCAGGAGGCATCCCAGTCAAGTAGGGCAGGGAACCATACACTGGAGCCAAAGGTAGATTTGATCCTGAAGATCCAAGGTAGGAGTAGAAGGAAATATCAGAAAGACTAAATTCCCCTAATGAGAAGTCAGGCAAATTCAGTAATGAACTCAAGACAAACCAAAAGGGTAAGTAAATAACAAGGATTCATTCAGGTTACCAGCCTCTTGTGGCCTCAGCCAAGTCTAGCCACCTTGCAAAGCAAGGGGTTTAATAGGCTATCTTGTAGAAGAGGAGAACTAATATTTTAACCAAACATAACAAAAAACTTTCTAGAAATTAGCATTGTCCACAAGTGTAGGCTGCTCTGGGGTGAGGCAAAGGTTCTCAGTCATTAAAAGCCTTGAGTGCTATCTTGGTCTGTCAACTCTGCTGTTTAATAAGTTGTTATCTAGGTACTGGTCGAGCTAGATGGCCCCTGAAGTTTCTTCCCCACTCTGAAACTCTGAGAGTCAGTGTCCTTTGAGGACTGGAGTAACTCAGGCATGCTCCTTTTTTTCTGAGTCACAAGAGAAAGAACAGAATCGAACTAAATCTTATGAGGTCCATTGTTGGGGCAACTATCAAGCAGAATAAGTAAAAGCCAGGATTTGAGAATACTTGGGTTTTCACTCAAGTTCTAGTTGCTATGTGAAGACGGAAACAACCTTAAATTCCCTGGATCTCAATTCAATTCAGAAGCATTTTTTGAGCAACTATTATATGCCATATACTGAAGCAGGCACCGGTTCCAAGGTTAAAAGTTTAAAATGTTCTGCCCTCAAGGAACTTACAAATTGGGGAAACAGGGCCCATGACAGAGTAAATATACCTTCCCTGCTGACCCCCATGGAATTTTTATAATGATAAAGTCTGCTGAAAAATGTATTGGGTATAAAAATCACAAGAAATTATAAAATTTTCAAAAGCAGCTCAAATATAGAACAAAAAAGTCTATATTAAAGTCACTGAATAATGGCATACATACTCCTGTATTTTCAGGACTGTGAAGAGAATACAGCTGGCTAAAGGGCAAATAAAGGCATTGGACAGAATAGTGGCCACTGACTATGACTTTTGCAAAGTCACTTAACCTCAATAAACTTCATGTGCCATCATCTTTTTTATTATGCTGTGTTGTTCCATAAACTAAAAATTAAATAAATTTTAAACAATAAAATAAACTTAATTTCTTATTCAGAAATATAAAGAGGTGAGACTAGTTCTTTAGTTTTCTTCTAGTCACAGAAATAATGCAAATGCAATTTCCAATATAATCCACCAGAGGGAGAAATTGGCTTTGCTAACTACAGTAAAGCAATGGGTAAGTAGCCAATGGTTTTCGTAGTCTTTTAATGAAGTCCTCTCCCTAGAAAAGCATACATATTCCCAAACACACTTAACTTTAAAAATCACTCTGCCAAAAAAATACATCTCAAACTCAGGCCCTCAGTTTAATGGCCTCTTTCTTGGGTTAGGCTATATGCTCTATCACCTTAAATGTCTTAATTTAACTCTTTTATCACATTACAGTATAAGTTCCTAGAAAGTAGGTATTGTTTGATTCTTTATTCCTGTCTCCCTGGTCTCTAGTAAAGTGCCTGAAGCATAGTAGGTGATTAATAAATGCTTACTGATTGATGTATTGTCATCAAGGAGACTCAATATTACTCTGCCTTAATTCACATCAATGTGCAGGACCCATGAATGTCTAGAGATTTATTTACACACTCTTTTGTGTTTCTGGAGAGGCAGCATGCTAGTGAAATCTATTATTGGTCTCAGTGCCAGGCAGATTTGAGTTCAAGTTCATCTTCTAACAGCACTGTCTATATTATGTAACCCTGGGTAACTCAACCTCTTTCACTACTCTCTTGAAATTGTAGAAAAAGTGGGACATCTATGGTCAAGGGAGTTTGTCCACCTAGGAATTCATTCCCAATACCAGTGGAATCATATATTTAGTTCCTGTTCTTATACTTTGAATTTCCAAGGGTTGTCAAGGATAGGACTTGGAAAACATGGTTATTTCATCATCTTCTAGGTATTCTTTAAAAGGAAATATAAGTGTTAAGTGCTATTCCACCCGAAGGCAAGACAGTGAATTAAATGATCCTTCAAGGTCTTTTCCAACATTTTATATCTGTAGTTTTTGTGTTCTCTGCCCCTGTGGTCAAATGGGTGTCCTTGAATTTGGCATCTCTTTAAACTTTCACATTAAGGATAATAAGGCAAATACAACTCCTGATACTTTTATATAAGAAAGAAAGGGAGGAAAATCTGCACAACAGCAGCTCTGTGTTCATTCCCCCCCCACACGCACACACCCAGCCTTCACCACCCCATCAAGCAGGCTAGCCAATGGGGTTGGCCTTACTCTAAGACAGTCTATCCATGTGATGTGAGGTAAGATGTTGGAGTAGGAACACAAACAAAAGCATCTTCCCCAGACTTCCTGAAATACTTCTCTGATTCATCCCTTTGGGTTAATTATAGACCTTCCTAGATTTCTCTTCCTTTAAAATGCAAATATGTCTTGGATGAAGTGATCCAGTAGGCCATTAATACCCTGGTAAAAATGAGTTTATTGGAGGGATTTCATCATAGAGATTAGAAATGTCACATCTTTGTCTGGAAAAGGAAGAAAGAGAAGGAGGAGAAATGCCAACTGAAGCTCTCTTTCATAACTTTTAGAAAGCCCAATCCTTTGGGAAGACCATGCACTACAGGCCCCTGGACAAGAAATCTTTAGAAAGGAACTGAAGTCAAGTCCAATATTCTCTTAGTTTTTTAAAGTTGTGTGCTGATGGTCATGCTACCTAAATGGCTATGAAGATTGGGCACATGCGGGTCAAGCTCAGGGTTATAATCAAATAAAATTTGTAATACAATTAATTCAGT
Source organism: Pseudocheirus occidentalis (assembly GCA_028646575.1). Taxonomy (NCBI): domain Eukaryota; kingdom Metazoa; phylum Chordata; class Mammalia; order Diprotodontia; family Pseudocheiridae; genus Pseudocheirus; species Pseudocheirus occidentalis. The sequence goes on from CM053594.1 coordinate 266,160,801, forward strand.
GCATTGAATTAGATGTAAAAAAGACATAAGTTCAGGCCCTCGATATCTCTTGCCTAAATCATTACAACAGCTTCTGAATTGGTCTCCCTGCCTCCAGCCTCTTCCCTCTCCTATCTGTCCTTCACACAACTGCAAAAAGTGATATTCCTAAAGCGTCATTCTAACCATGGCATTGCTCTACTCAAGAAATTCCAGCTTTACCCTCTTGCTTCTAAAATAAAATAACAATGTCTATTTGGCATTTGAAGCCCTTAACAATCTGGATCTGACTTGTCTTTCTACAGTTACACTCAGTATTTCTCTGCCTCAGCACTCTACTATTCATAGAAATAATAATGATAATCATATTCATAATATGCGGTATATTAAGGTTTGCAAAGTACTTTTCCACCTGGATCCTCACAACAACCCTGGGAGGTAGAAGCTATTATTCAAGTCAACCTGGGTTATTTGCTGGTCCTATAGATGGAATTCTGTCTCCTGACTCTTCTGTGCCTTTGCCCAGCTTCTCCCTCATGCCTAGATTTATCCCCATCATCTCCTTCCTCTCTTAGAATCCTTATCTTCCTTCAAGGTTCAACTCAAGCACTTCTTCCTACAAAGGACTTTTTTGAGTCCTTTGTTAGTTTTTGACTCTACTGTTAGTTTTTGCTCTACTCATCCCTCCTCCTGCCATTATTTCATATCTACTCTGTATGTATGTATTTATGTGTGTATATGTATGTGTGTCTCTTTGTACTTATCTGTGCATACATATGTTGTCCCCTTACCAAATTCACACCCCCCCCCCCCGCAGTAGAATGTAGTCTCCTAGAGGGTAGCAATTGTTTCATTTCTGTCTTTATATAACCACAGTCTAGCACAGTCAGTTTCTGGTATGTAATAGGAAGGAGGACATAGCACATAGAAGCTTGGACCAATTTTAGTAAGGAATGGACACCCCCAATTCCCTCAGGATACTCTAGAACTCTGAGGAGTCTATGTAGAATCCTGGTTCTGGGAGAATGAGCTAACAATGATTCTCAACCTTCGTAATGCTGTGACCCTTTAATACAGTTCCTCATGTTGTGGTGATCCCCAACCATAAAATTATTTTTGTTGCTACTTCATAACTGTCATTTTGCTACTGTTATGAATCGTAATGTAAATATCTGATATTCAGGATGTATTTTCATTGTTACAAACTGAACATAACCCACAGGTAGAGAACTGCTGAGCTAGAACATAATCTCTACGCAATGAACTTTCATTAAATACCTACTATGTGCAAAGTTCTATATTTATGTTAGATGCCAGGGATGCAAAGTTAAATGATACAGAACCTCTCCTCCAAGAGCTAACAATACAATGAGGAGGCTGTGTTAGGGCGGGGGGTAAAGGTGGAGAAGATACATTCACCAATAACTGGGATACGTCTTCACTCTATGTCTCCCTCTTCATCTCCTGACTTTCCTGGCTTTCTCCAAGTCCCAGCTAAAATCTTATGTCTTACAGGAAACTTTTCCCAATTTAGTGCCTTTCTTCTGTTGAATATCTCAAATTTATCATATGTGTACATACATACACATGTATGTATATACACACATACATGTATGTACAGCCTCCGTTCATAAAAGTCAAGGTTTTTCTGAAGTCTGCCTGCTCATCATTTCTTATAGCACAATAATATTCCATTACATTCACATACCACAACCTTTTTGCCTTCTTGGTGAAAAGTCAACACGTCAAGTCAATAAGTGTTTATTACATACTTCCAATGTACCAGACACTGCGCTAAACTGTCCCCCACAGGACTGTGGCTAGAAAATAACTCTTGCTCACAGTGGCAGACATTGCTAGGGAGAAGTACAGATGAAAACTGCTGGTTGATTATACCTGTGGTTGCTTCCTTAACTTTTGTCAGAGAAGAGTCTTTTAATATTGCAGGCAAAGGGTCAGCCTTGAAGTGTCTTGGAGAGACACTGAGCATGCATAAACAATCTGCAGATGGTCCCTGGTAGCTAACCAAGTCGTGAATAGGAGGGGAACCCAAGACTTTAAGTTCATTTTCAAGCTTCCACAGTCCCCAGGGTTATTGCATGGGAGCAGGTCAGGTAGGGTCAAGAAAGGGGAAAAGGGAGGGAGAAAGCCCAGGTTGACAAATAATCCCTTCATTCAACTAGAAAATTCCAAATTTTACTTCTAAGCAGCTACTTTCCGACTCTTAGGCCTTACTCACATATGTCCAATAATTTTACTGTAGGAATGTCAACATTTCACGCCACCAACAATCAAATCCTTTTATAGCCTTGGAAACTCTCCTATTCCCCCACCCTCTACTCACAACCCACTCCACCTATCCCCCACTCTCCACCCCCAACTGCTTTAATTTTGGCTTTGGCATTCTGTATACTTTAAATCTTTGAAGCATGTGAACACCCAACATTAACCAGAGCGTTAGCTGTTCCTATACTTGGCTCTTTGATGTGTATTCCAGCTGTTGTCTCTGGTTTTCCTATAAAGATTTCAATATACTGTTTCCTCTAAAGACTCTAGGCTTCTGTTTAGACCAGTACAGCCCCTTCCAACTCAGAGTCAGAGATTCTTTTTCTTACCTTTGCTTGGAAACTTTGCTGGCTATACTTTCTGAGGTCTTTTTCTCTGCTGCATTTTCCTCCCAAGGGTATATTCTTTGGGAAGCAATGATCTCTGGACATAAATGCTGCACTAGCTTAGACCCATGGTCCACTACTATCATCCAGTGTTCCATCTGTCAGTGCCATCAAGGGATAAGTCATGGAAGATTAATGTAAGTGTCACCAGTCCTTGAAGCTGGGGGTCAATCAAGTAAACAACAGAATATTTATTGAGTGCCTTTTGCCAGCTTTCCTGTTTCACAGAATCTCCCAGTTAGAAGGAAGTTCAGAGCTCATTTAGTCCAAGCTCTACCAACCAACACGAACAGATGAAGAGTAAAATCAAACAACCAATGGCTTGTAATAGCTCCAAGAGAGCTCACTTTCTCTTTCTGGAACTAAGTAAACTGTAGATATTCTATCTACCGGCTTTGAAAAAAAAAAAAAAGAAAATTAAAAAAAAATTAAGACTAAAATTTTCTGGAATGGAGAATGACCAAATGATCAAAATAACCCCTCCCTCAATTCACACTCACTCTAACAAACTCCATAAGAAGCATATCCCACATAGAGGTGATGACACTCATTTGAGAGTTGATAGCTTCTACAAAGAATCATACACCTGTGCTTGAAGAATTCCTTTGATGGAATTCCTGGCCTGCTTCAGCCATGTTTTCTGTACTTAGACTAACTTAGACTTCTAACCTTCTTCACCTTCCCTCCCAGACTTGAACTTTGCCCCTGAGTATCCTAAGTCTGAGAGGGAACTTTTGCCTTACCTTGCCAGGCTCTAGGGTCGTAATTGTATCCACTTCCCTTGAGCTGCCACTACCTCATCTAATCTCTCTCTCTCTCTCTGTTTCTCCCTCTGTCTCTCTGTCTTCTGTCTCTGTCACACACACACACACACACACACACACACACACACTTCATTTCAAACTCTCCCTTATGTGTTGTCTTCCCCCATTAGAACACATCCCCCTTGAGATCAGGGATTATTGCTTGCTTGTATTTGTATTCCCAGAGTTTAGAACAGAGTCTAACAATATATAATAAGTGTTCAATAATTTAATGTTATCTATTTACCTATCTACCTACCTACCTATCTATCTATCTATCTATCTATCTATCTGTCTGTCTGTCTGTCTGTCTCTGTCTATCTACCTATAATATCTATCTACCTATCTGCCTATAATATCTATCTATCTATTATCTATCTATCTATCTATCTGTCTGTCTGTCTGTATCTATCTATCTACCTATCTGCCTATAATATCTATCTACCTATAATATCTATCTATTTAGCTATCTATTGATCGATATATAGATCATCCATCATCCATCATCTTATTTGAACCTCACCATGGTCTTAGAAATGAATAAACTTAGGCACAAAGAGATTAAACAACTGGCCCAGGATCACATGGCCAAGAAGCTGCAGAGCTAGAATTGCCATGCAGGTCTTCTGCCTCTACATCCAATGTCCTTTCCATTATACTATGGCTGCCTCCAAACACAATCCATTCTGCTTTGCTCCACTCTATGCCATTTTTTTTTTACACCAAGCTAAAATCTGCCTCTCTGCAATCTTCATCTGTTGCTCCCAGTTTGAGGGCCAAGGGTTCCATAAAGCAATCCTTTAAGTACTCTGTCTTGACCAGATATTGTTACCATTCCCTAGTCCTATTTCTTCTCTTCTTGAGGTTAAATACTCCCTATTATTTTAACTGATCTTTGTATGTCATGGTTTCCAGCTCCCCGACCATCCTGGTCACCATTCTCTGGACATTCTCTAATTTGTCTATGTCCTTCCTAAAATACAGTGCTTTTTTTCTCTCCTCCCCCTTTATCTCATATCACCACGATGCCTTCTCCCACTTAGCCTGGCAAGAAGATCCACTTCTTCATATGAGACAGAGGTAGCCTGTCTCCTTGGTAAAATAAATCCCTTTACATGCACAAGTGGTCTCATTCCATCTCTTTTTCTTTAACCAATTGTTCCCTCCATTCTTCCTTTTTTCACTAATTTTCCATCTCTCCCTTTCTACTGACTGCTTCCCTTCTTCCTACAAATACAACTATGCCTCTTATATCCTCAAAAAACCCTCACTTGATCTATCAATCTCCACTAGTTATCATCCCATAGCTCTCCCCAATTTGGATGCTAACCTCTTTGACAGGGCCATCTACACTCAGTGCCTCTACTGTCTTTCCTCTCATTCTCTGCTTAACTATCTACAAATTCTTTTTGACCTCATCATTTGGAAATAGTGCTCTCCAAAGTTATTGCTTTTCTAAATGCTGAATTTAATGAATTTTTTTCTCAATTCCCATCCTTCTTAATGTCTCTGTATTCTTTGATAAGGTCAATTTTTTTTAAACCTGTTGTTTATTTTCAATATCACAACTTTTCCTGATGGAGACAGGTAATGAAGAATGGGAAAAGGTGATTTAGGGCTGGTGTTTCTGGGTATACTCCCAAGAAAAATCAGGTTGGGGAGAGAACTCAAGCCTAAATGAGCTTTATAACCTCAACAGCAGCAGCCAAAAGGATTTCAAAGGAGATCACCTCACTTTGGTGTCTCAGGATATTAGAGTAGGGAGGTGGAGGACTGGGGAACAATTCTGGGGGATGAGATAACAGCCCCTCTACTTCATGCTGACAATGACTTCCTTCTCAGCTATGTGGGATTCCCCCCAGAGGTCATGCAGGAGGAGAAGGACAGGGCTTAGGCTGGGACCACAAGGATGTAGGTTTATAAGAGGTTCTAGATTAGGGTCACTGTCAGCCACAGCCCAGCCCAAGTAGAACATGAGAACCAAGAGAGCCATGAAACCCAGGAATCCCAGAAAAAGCAATAGCCCTGCCCTCTGCTGCTAAAACAAGAGCCATTTTTAGGACCGTGCCCAGCTGTTACATTACTGGGCTAACTAGCCCAGCATGGGCCTTTAGCAGTATTTGCTGCCAGCAGTCTTTGTGATGATTAGGGGAAACGGAAAAGAATCTACATGTTCTAAAATGTTTATATCAAAGAACTGGAAATTGTGGGGATGGCCACCAATGGCTGAATAAGTTGTGGTATATAATTGTGATGGATGTGCTATGAGAAATGATGAGCTTGATGATCTTAGTAAAACATGGAAAGACTTGCACAAAATAATGAAGATTGAAATGAGCTGAACCAAGGAACATTGTATATGATAACAACAATATTGTTTTAAGAACTACTTTGAGCAAATACATTATTTAGACTGTGATAAACACCCACATTAACTATAAAGGACATATGAAAAAAGACACTATCTGCATCCAGAGAAAGAACTGATAAACAGAAGTATGTTTGGATAATTTTATACACACACACACACACACATGCACACAAACACACACACATATGCCTTTTTGTGTCTAATGGTAGCTATCTCTAGGGCAGGGGGTGGGGGGGAAGAAAAAAAAGAATTTTACATGATAATTTTACTATATATTTAAAAGGAATAGAAAGTAGTACATGAAATATTTGCAGTTTCAGGTGCAATCATCTTTTTTTGTGCTATGTTATGAAAATGCTTGTTTTATTCCATATTTTTTAAAAGAAAAAATGTATAAAGAATTTTTTAAAAAGATCTTGAGGTAAAATTCACCTTGATAAAGTGGTTCCTTCTGAAGGTACCCAGCCCACCAAGGTTCAAGACTGTATATGCCTTCAAAAGTAAGACATATAAGTGGGACTTATTCAGGACCTCTCTTTCTCTTTGCTTAAGGTATGAAGTCTGACACACAGGACAGGAAAATGCTAATCTCATTTGTCCATTATAATAGAGACACCACAAGGGCAATCTGGGCTTCATCCCATGTCTTCATTCAAGCCTGAACTTTCAAGTTCCAATCACAATAGATCTTTCAGCAAATCTATTAACAAAAGTGAAAGGTTATTGATTTGAATTTCACCTATTCTCCTGACCCAACAAAATCTGCAATATAAGTAGACAAAAGGTTAAAATAATGATCACAACTCACATCTTTAGAGTGTTTTACATTTGTTAAGAGTTTTGAATACTCCAATAGGGCAGTTAGTTCTCTCTCTTTTACAAATGAGACTTAAAAAATAGGGTGCTTTGCTCAAAGTGGCACAGCTAATGAGTAGCTTTCTCTTAAGCAAGCCACCATCTAGCAGCTCCCGAGTCAGGGAACTGGAGAAAGGAAAAGAGGAAAGGAATGGCTCAGCCTAATCAACCCCTCAATAATGAAGTTTTAGTCTCTCCTTGAGAGGCATTCAGGTATCAAGAAGCCTTATTTGTGTTCAAGAAGACTTGGGTTTGAGTTCTGCTTCTGGCATATTCTGGCCATGTGACCATAGTCATGTCACTTAACCTCCCAGTGTCCCTCGACCAAACTTTGAGAACTGCAGGTCTAGGAATGCTAAGAAGTTAAATGACTCTACTAGAACCATACAGACAGAATATGACAAAAGCATACTCTGGCAGGGCTCCTTAGGGGTCTCCAAGACTCACTAAGTAGGCCCATGAAGTCAAAATTAATTTAATAATATAAAGATGTTTCCAATTTGAATAGAGCAGCCATCAATGGCGATAACGCACATAAACAAAAATATTTTGGGGTTCTCAATAATTTTTAAGCATGTGAAAAGGTCCAGAGATGAAAAGAGTTTAAGAACTGCTACTTTGGGCTTTAAATTAAGATTTATCGTCTACTTAATTTACAATTTACATATCTGAACATGCAGTAGGCATTTCCATACCAGGAGATTACCTCTTCAACCCCTGTGAATAAATGTGTGTGTATGTGTATGTGTATGTGTATGTGTATGTGTATGTGTATGTGTATGTGTATGTGTATGTGTATGTGTATGTGTATGTATATGCGTATGTGTATGTGTATGTATGTGTATGTATGTGTATGTGTGTATATATGTATGTGCATATGTATGTATGTGTGTATATATGTACATGCATATGTATGTATGCATGTGTTTTTTCCTTTGGAGAGAATCTGTGAGCAAATGGAGGCCCAAAGAGGCCAGGAAAAGGAAAAAGGGGAAAAAAGAATAAAGGGAAGGTAAGGGGAAAGGAAAAGGGGAAGGCAAGGGAAGGACCTCAGGCTTATTGATTTCAAATCTCAGCTCTGCCACCAACTATCTGAGTGACCTTGAGCAAAGGACTTAATTAACCTCTCTGGGTTTCATTTTCCTCATTTATAAAGAGAAGGGGGATGGATTAGACGAGTTGTTTGGTCCCTTCCAACAATATTCTAATATTCTCTAATTCTATTTGCATTACCACTGAGTCAGTGCTGAGGCAGAATTCTCCCTGTGGGTTGGCATCGATCCTCCTTGTGCCCTGCAGCTAACTAGTCGTTTACCATCTTTGTAGTTCACTCTGCTCAAAACTGCCTTCAACAGGAAGTGGCCGTGACTAAGCACCATACGGGAACATGTGGTTTTGCTAATGGGTGATGGCAAAGGGTTTTGAAAAGCTTGATGCACAAAAATTGATTATTATTATACTCTGTCTGGAGCTTGCCAGAGTGAATTGGATTTGCTGAGCAGGTAATTGCTGTTTGGGTTGCATTTCCCACCTTCTTTGACATTCCTGCCGAGAAGTCTTAAAATGTAGATTGACTTTTCCCTTTTCTTATTCCCAGGCTGGCTTAATCCTTTACTACACAGTTCTCTACTTCCTCTAGCACTTGGAAAAACACTTTCAAGTGTTTCATTAAATTCTCTCTTGGATTTTCCTCCCATGTACCTGTTTTTCAAAGTAGAATGAATATGGTTGTTATTTGTTTATATTCGGAATAACAAAGGATGGTGTTAACCTTTTAATTAAAACCATTCCTCCTACTGGCTCCCTTAACTCTCCCCAATTCGTTTCTATCCCTATTTTTTTTTAATGATTCTTTAAGCATTAAGAGCTGGGGTTAATGCAACGTCTTTTGTAGGCAAGCTGATGAATTGCCAATTAATGTATTTAACAAACAAGTGAGTTCTAGGTGGAATCATCTTGAGGGTTTGTCCCATGGACACCTTGTAAAAGAAAAATGCATTAATTGGAATGGGGCTTATTATTCATTTATCATTTGAGCGCCTCTGATTTCACTGGTCTGTGTTCTCCCTCCACGGAAGCAGATCATGACCTCTATGTCCAAGATAAGATGGGCCGTGAAGGGAATGCGGCCCAGTATAGTAAAAAGAGTAAGAGATATGGCGTCAGAAGACCTGAGTTCAAACCCTACTTCTTCTGCTCATTCCTTGTATGATCTTGATTGAGCAAATCATTCAGCCTCCCTGGGCCTCGAGTTCTTCTTATGTAAAGTGAGGGGTTGAACTAGACGGTTTCTGGGGTCCCTTCCTTCTCTAGATCTGTGAGCCTATAATGCAGAGGTTCCCAAACTTATTTGGTCTATTGTCGCCTTTTTAAAAAATTACTCATGCCCCCCTGGAAATCTATTTTCTTTAACCCTTTAATGGTTTTTTAAAATTGCATCATTTCAAAAAAATATAAAAAATTTGTTTTTTTAATGACATTTTAAATGTAATAATTTGTCGTAAACTTGTAGGTTTTTTCCTGCATTGAAATCTTGATGATGCAATATTGCATCATGTAATCAAAAGTATTATATTGTAAGCAAGTCATTACAGGGATAAATTCCTGCCTGTGCATGCTGAACTTCCCAACAATGCGAGGACATGCCTACTAATACTTGCTTGTTAAGACCTGTCTGAAGTCTTGAGTACTGATTGGTTATAACTTGCATTTTGTGTATTTATTTGGAAAATAGTGTAATCACTATGACTTTAATTCTGTTACACAACAGATGAAACATGTATAGTTTTTCAAAATTTTCTTATCTTCTCTTCTTTCCACGCTTCTCTTCTTTTTGCCCACTTTTTAGTCAAAGCCCAACAATTGCATCCAAGGCTACTACCGATTGCCCCTCTCCATCATTCCAGCACCCCCCAGGAAGCGGTATTGTCCACTTTGGGATCCTCTACAAAATGAATTGCTATGGACAAAAGACAATAATCATATCCTGGTGGCCACGTCTAAGGACTGTGCTCCCGAAAACAAAAAACTAACAAAAAAAGCAATGACTTTACACATATCTTGTTTGAGTTTCACAATAGTATTATGAGGGAGGCACTATTATATAGGTACTATATAATAGGTATTATATAGGTACTATTATGTGCATTTTACAGATGAGGATGTGGAGGCTTGGAGAGATTGGAGTCTTGCCCAGGGTCATACAACTACCAAGAATCAGAGGCAGAATCTGAATCCTATCTGCCTGACTTTGCAAACTCAGCGCTCTGTCTGTTTTAATGTTGTTGTTGAGTTGCGTCTGACTCTTCACAACTCTATTTGAGGTTTTCTTGGCAGAAATACTGGAGTGGTTTGCCATTTCCTTCTCTAGTTTATTTTACACATGAGGAAAATGAGCCAAAACAGGGTTAGGTGACTTGCCTACGGTCACACAGCTAGTAAGAATCTGAGGTTAAATTTGAACTGAGGAAGACGAGTATTCTTGACTCTAGGCATGATGCTTTTGCCATTGCGCCACCTAGCTGTCTCTGTTACAAAATACCACCTCACAAAAGCTTTTCCAGCTTTATTGGAATGGGCAGATGCTGTCATCCACAGACCTTGGCTCTGAGAACCTGGACATTTCCATGTTGCAAAGAGGCATTGGAGCAGGAATTGATTGGAAAGTTATATTATCAAACACCATTAAATACTCTCAAGAGCTCTGTTCACCATGACAAATATTGAATCAAAACACTGAAGTTGAATATTAATGTGATTATGTTTTGATTGACTATTAGTAACATTTTAGGAATCTATACATATGAAAAATCTATACATATGAAACAGTTGGTAATGAAACACATTGCCTTTCCTAATTCTTTCTTCTCTCCTTTTGTCTTTACACTTTCCCTCTTCACACTACCCTCTGACATGGAGCAGGCCCATGGTCTCATAGGGCCTCCAATTAAGGAATGTGCTAAGCATAGTCTTCTCCCCATTTTTCACTGTTTTTGGACTTCTTTATCATGGCTTCCTTCTCCAGGACACTAATCATTGGGAAATCTCATTATTCTGTAAGATTGGATCTTCCTGCTAAGCACACTTCATCAATATCCTTGTCCTTCTGACTGGCTCCTTGGACTAGAGGGTAGGGCTCCAGGGTCTTTATTTAATGAGAGGGATCAGCACAGTCTTCACCTTATTTCCCACCACCTGGACTGTTTTGGGACTTTTTAAAAAATTTCTTCCTTATGTCCCCATACTTGATTCTTCCACTCTACCTTCTCCTCTCCTTTTCAGCTGACTTTTGTTTGTTGTCTTCCCCTTATTGGACTGTAAGCTCTTTGAGGGCAGACATCTCTGTTTTCCTTCATATTTGTATCCCCTGAACTTAGCCTAGTGCTTGGCACATAGTAGGTGCTTAATAAATATTTACTGACCTACTCATTACATTTAGAGCAAAGGAATTGCTACTTCACAAATAAGATGGAGGCTATCCCATGTTAGCTCCCTAGGCTTTTGTCCTTGATTCCTCCCACTTTTCAGCAGAAACAACCTCTCTTCCTTCCCTCCAGTCAAAGAAGAGCTATCTCAACTATGTACTAAAGTTAATTCCTCTATCTTTTTCTGAACACATTATCTCCCTTCTCCATTGCCTTGTTCTAAGGGGTCAACACCTCTTCCTCACTCATCTTTAATTTTTCTCTTGGCAATGACAACTTCCTATCCACCTAAAATTTATTTAGGTCTCCCTAACCTTAAAAACTGGGAAGCTAGGTAACATCGTAGATAGAATGACAGGTCTGGAGTCAGGAAGACTTCTCTTCCTGAGTTCAAATCTGGTCTCAGTCACTTGCTAGCTGTGTGACCCTGGGCAATTCATTTAACTCTGTTTGCCTTAGTTCCGAATCTGTAAAATGTACTGGAGAGGGAAATGTCAAACCACTCCAGTGTCTTTGCCAATGAAAGTCCAAATGGTGTCACAAAAAGTCAGATTTTACTGAAATGAATGAATGAAAAAAACTTTTAAAATGAGTTTGCCTTTGAATATAGTTAGTCAGGTCAAGTGATTTATCTAAGATCATTCAACTAGCAATGGTCAGAGAAGGCAGAATCTATACCCAGAATTGCCATGCTAAAGTCTATTGATTAAGAATAACCATAAATTAGAAATTTTTTTGTATGTGAGACCAATATGAAGAATTCAGAGAATCATGGAAAAGTTTGCCTGAACTGATGCAGAGTGAGGAAGGGAGAAACAGAAGACCAATACACACACACACACACACACACACATATCATACCACCCCTCAACAATTACAATAATGTGAATGGACACAATAAATACCAGGTGGCACTATTAAAACAGGCAGAACTGTCAATCATAAGTTAAATTGAAGGACGTTCGTGTAGATATAGTTTTCATTTTCCACCTACTCTTTCTTCTTCCTTTCTGATAGGCATGAATTATTTTAAGCTCTGCAAGACCCATGCCTTCTGGTGAGATGGGAAATGGCTACCTATATCTACCCAGTCCAGGGTTTTTACCAATTCACATCTTAGGAGAATTCTTTGGGGGAGTTGTTTTCTCTCCTGAGAAAATTATTAAAATGAATGCACTCTATCTTCCTTAATGCCCATCTCCTGAACCCCCCAGTATTTTTCTTTGGAAAACAAATCAGAATGGTTTTACAAAGTTTTCATCCCCCAGCCTATGTCAGGGTTTGTCAGAAAATTATGCCCTGTCCCCTTTCTGGGATATATCTCCCACTGCCTTTCTTGATTCTACATTCAGAGACTGTGACTCAAAGCTTAGTGAATAGCCGTAGTTTAATGACTTAGAAATGAAAATACAATACGGTTAGGAACATAGCTTTGAAAATGGGGTTTAGCCTCAAGAAAAGGTCAACATGACTCTCCTCTTTTCTCTCAAGATTTTGAGAAACAGGAATCACTTACCAGGTAAATATAGAAGAGTTTCTATCCTCTCCAGGTAGAAAACAGAAGCATAGCTCAGAGGACTAGGGACATGGCTCCTCCCAAGCAGACTCACCTCATGCCTCAGCATGATTGAATCCAGCCTTTTCTGGTCACACTTGCTTCTTGCTTCTCACTGCTCTGATCCCTGCACAGTCATAGCATGTAATCATCTCAGTCTGTGATGGAGACCACTGCCTCATACCCTCTTCCTGGCCAGATTGGCAAAAGATGTCAGACCCAGGTGCTGACTCCTCCTTTTCTAGGAAAAAAAAAAGTCTTCCTTCAAAGTTCAAAGTCTCTGGCGGTGTGTATGTCTGTGTGTCTATGTCTGTGTCTGTGTGTCTGTGCGCATGTGTGTGTGCCTGTGTGTGTGTGTGTGTGTGTGTGTGTGTAAGAGAGTAACTCTGTTACTTCTAAACCACTGAGAATTGGAAGAAGCTGAAGATGACAGTCCCTATGCCCTATTTCTCTCCGAACTAATTCTAACTGGTTAAGTCTTGGATACAACAAACAAAAACCCTCAATGCAGTGATCAATTCCAGTTCTAAAAGACAATTGATCAAACACAAATCCCTTGCTTCATTTGAAGAGGGTATCCAGGCCAGCTCTCTCTCTCTCTCTGTCTGTCTCTGTCTCTGTCTCTCTCGCTTTCTGTCTGTCTGTCTGTCTCTCTCATTCCTCTCTAGGCCACACTCCCAAGTTCTTCTACCATGACCTTTTATCTTTTTCTTTTCCCTTCCCATCTCCATAATTTCCTTTTATGTTGTCTTCTCTCTTTTTTTTTTTTTTGAGAGAGGAAGGCAGGGTAATTGGCGTTAAGTGACTTGCCCAAGGTCACACGGCTAGACAGTGTTAAATGTCTGAGGCTGAATTTGAACTCAGGTCCTCCTGACTCCGGGGCTGGTGCTCTATTCACTGTGCCACCTAGCTCCCCCTGTGTTGTCTTCTCTTTTTAAAATGTAAGCACATTGAGATTAGGGACTATCTTTCCTTTCTACTTGAATTTGTATTTCCATGACTTAGTTCTTGGTAAGGGCTTAATAAATTCTCGTTGACTGACCGACACTGCTCCCTCTGTCCACCTCTCAATCAGATCTCTTTCAAACAAACTGCTAGGTTTCCCTTATATTTGCAAAGCTGATTTTTTTTTCTAGCACAAATGTTAAACTTTACGTTTATGCCTATGGAATTTAACTTTATTAGGTTCCACCTACAGCACTAAGGTGTCAGGACAATGAAGCTCAGGTCCGGTGTGTCAGTTACCCATCTCATTTTGGTGTCATCTACAACTTTAATGAGTTTGTTACCTATGCCTTCATCCAAGTCATTTGTAGAATTGTTACATAGCACAGGGCCAAACAGATCCCGGGACATTCCCCTGGGGACCTCCTAACAAGGAGCTGCTGGTATATCCTTAATGACCACCGCTCGAGGATTCTGGATCCATCCCACAACTCTCCACCTATTCAACAAGAACAGTAAGAGGTACTTCATCAAAGGCTTTGCTAAATCCTAGGTAAGCTCTCTGTCTATAGTATTCCCCTGATCTACTAACTGAGCTCTCTGATATAGCATATGGACAAGCTAGGTATTCTAGCACAGTGGATAGAGCACCAGGCCTGGAGTCAGGAAGACCTGAGTTCAAATCCAGCCTCAGATACTTATTAGCTGTGTGACCTTAGGCAAGTCACTTAATACTCTTTGCCTCATCTGTAAAATGAACTGAAGAAGTAAATGACAAACCACTCCAGCATCTTTGCCAAGAAGACCCCAAATGGGGTCAGGAAGAGTTGGACATGACTGAACAGCAACAATGCATCATAAGCTGACTGTTTTCCTTCATTTCCTGCAATTGCTTCTCTGCAGTCGTGAATTCATTCAGCACCTGATGACGAGGTTTAGGAAACTTGGATTCAAGGGAATCACTTACTGTCTCCTTAATCATCTGGGTTTAAACTTCCTCCTTGCCAGTTTTGTTCTGTGATTTCCTGGTCAGAGGTCATTCTCACCTGATCTCCCGCATCAGTAATTACCTTCCCCCTCAGATCTTACAGAGTACTTTGGTTTTTGACTCCGATGCACTTACCATATAATATAGTATGATTTGGTCTCTGGGTCGCTGCACCCTACTTTCTCTAGACTTTAAGCTCTTCAAAGGCAGGGGCCTTCCTCATCTAAATTTTCTGTCTCTCCCAGCGTTCTGTGCACAGTAGGTATGTAATAAATGTTATGTTTGTTGTTATCTTGCGTACTACCTCTTAAATATTAGGGAATCTGTTCTTGCCATTTTGCTTAACCATTTATGGGTGGATGTCATGTGTTTGGGAAGGGCATTTTCCAGCCCCTGGTAGCTGCCTGCTGGCCCATCTCATCATTATAAATACCTCAATATATGAAATAATGAACAAAAGGCCTTGAGTGAATGTGAAGTTGGATTCTGTTAACTCTATAGAATAACCTTTATTAAATCACATTTGGACATGTGAGTCTTGCTTGGGTCTTTTCCTTTTCCCTTCCCTAGTGTGCCTTTTGGACATCTCAAAAGCAATGTCCCATAGTCACCTCAAACTCAACAAGACAGTTCATGATTATTTCCCCCAAACCTCTTCATACTCTCCTTTTTACTTTCAAAGATATTATTATCCTCCCTGTCACCCAGGTCTGCCACCTTAGCCTCATCCTCAACATCCTCAACTCAAATCTTGTTAAATACAGCACCGGCCCTGGAGTCAGGAGGACCTGAGTTCAAATCTGTCCTCAGACACTTGACATGGTAAACTAGCTGTGTGACCTTGGGCAAGTCACTTAACCCCAATTGCCTTGCCCTCCCCACTCCAAAAAGAAAAAAAAAACAAAATCAAAGCTCATGTCTCCCTTAACATTCTTCGTACATGCTCTCTTTTCTCAGAGCCACCAGCCTAGTTTTAGCCATCACTCCTAGCCTTCTCACTGTCTCTCTAACCGTCTCTCTCTCCTGTAATCTATCCTCCATTTATCTGTCAAGATGATTTTTCTAAATAGTAGAAGTTATTTGTTTTTTATTGTGATTTGTTTAGTAATTTTAAACTTAAAGTGTAGTTTTAAATAAAATTTTAACTTGTCTACAAAAAAAAAAAGAGCGCGTCTGACCAAGGGCATAGAGTGTCAGGTCTGGAAACAGGAAAACTCATCTTCCTGAGTTCAGATCTGACCGCAGACACTTACTGGCTGTGTGACCCTGGGCACTTAACTTTGTTTGCCTCAGTTTCCTCATCTGTAAAATGAGCCGTAGAAGGAAATGACAAACCACTCCAGTATCTCAGCCAAGAAAATCCCTAAACAGTGTCATGAAGAATAGGACATGACTAAAACAACTAAACAACAGCAACAATTTAAAGAAAACCTCAAATGGGATCATGAAGAGTCAGACAAGTCTGAAAAATGACTGAACAACAGCAGTTCTGACCATGTATCTCTCCTTCTTGATCAGCTCCCTATTGTTTCCCTATCAAGTCCCTATAATTTCCAGAGGCCAATCATGAAGCCCCCTGTTTGGCATTTAAAGCCCTTTGTAACCCGATCTCTTCCTCCCTTTCTAGCCTTCTTACACCTTTGATACCCTTGCACATCCTCCACAATCCAGCCACCCTGACTCACTCACTGTTCCTGGCACCTGACATTCCATCTCCTGCCTGAGTCAGACCTCGGCCTCCCATGCCTAGAATATTCTCCCTTCTTACCTCCCCTCCTTGGTTTCCCTCATTTCCCTCAAGACAGCTCAAATTTCACCTTCTGTCAGAAAGCTTTCTCAGTCCCCTTCAATGCTAATGCCTTCCATCTGCTACTGTCTATAATTCATCCAGTATCTGTCTTATCTGTGCATAACTGTTGGCATGTTAGTCTCCCCCATTAGAGCAGGAACTCTTTGAGGGTAGAGGTTGTCTTGTGCCTTCCTGGTAGCCCCAGTGCTCAATACTGTCTGCCCACTGTTAACTCTTAATAAATGCTTACTGACTGACTGACCAGATTCTGAAAAACCACATAGTCACTCACTGAAAGAAGACTTTGTCACCAAATGCAGGAGTCTAAATAAGCTAGAAAAACTGATTCCAATTCCTCTTCATTTGAAACTTCCTAGAACTCACACCAAAAGCTGTCATTCAGATTCTTGTATTGTGTGACCCTAATTCTGAGGGGCAAAAATCGAAGAATCATAGGACAGTTAAAGTCGGAAAGAACTTTAAAGATCACCTTGTCAATTTAGGGGAAAATAAACCAAGGCCAAGAAGGGTGTGCGACTTAATTAAAGTCATGCAGCTAATAAGAACCAGGACCAGGATCAGGATCCAGATCTGCCTTGCTTCTTTTTCACTGAGCCATAGGATCTTTCAGAACAAAACAAAATAAAAACAGTTCTCATCACAAAGCTGGTGGCTTTTGATTGTCAAAGTCGAGCTGGTTACAAATTTTCCCTGGCATCATACTGCTCTGATAAGGACAGTATCTTCCTGAGACAGATGCCTCTAAAAAGCAGAGCTGCTGAACCAACTGTAGCTTTCGTGGCAATGACACCAGATTGTTCCTGCAGCACCCATCTATGTGTTACATAGCCTTCCTTCTGCTCAACCGCAATGGCTGAGCAGCGGGTGGCATCTGGGAGTACTCCCCCAGCCCCAAGGCACAGAGGGAAGTCAACCCCATACAGTTATCAGAAACTGACATAAGCTCAAAGTAACAGCAGGAAAGGAAAGAGTTTGGTATAAACCCAGTCACTATTCTATACACAGGACACAGCCAGGAAAAGATGCCAACTTTCGCTGTCTGAAATACTGCCAGGTCCAGGAAATGGGCAAAGAACCAGGCTTTTTCTTTGGGCTTCAGCTACTGTTGGAACACTGTCTGACCACCACAAGATGGCGCCATCAGCTGCCCATAGGAAGTCTGAAAGATGTTTTAGAGTACTTTTCTACAGAGATCATTGCTAAAAGGCAGAAAATCGGGAGTGGTGGGGGAGAAATAAAGGGGAGATTTAGCCACAAAGGAATAATAACAAGGCAAATTAATCAGGTCATTATAAAGGATGATTCAAAATCATTTTTATCTTGAAGAAATTATCATTGGGCTGGATTTAGAGACAAAGAATTTGGTTCAAACCTCAACTTTGCCCCGTACAGTTTGTGTGACCCTGGGAAAATCACTTATCCTTTCTGAGCCTCAATTCCCTCATCTGTGCAATGAAAAGGTTGGACTCTAAGAATACGGAGACCTAGAGGTTAAAGTGACCCATGGGTTTAGTAAGACAGATTTCTCAATATCATCTAGTGATAACTGTGGGTGTTGGAGCTTTAGGATGTCTATAGACACTCTCCTCTAGTTCTGACTCCCTGACAGACACACCTGAGAAGAAAATGGATAGCACAGCCGGGCCCCGGACAATTAACTTACTCTCTTTGCCTCTGGATTGCTGAATCTTAGCTTAGCCCACTCCAAACCCAGGGTAGGGGGTTACTAGGTTGAAATTTAGTCATAAAAGTGAAGACCTTAAGCATACAACATTTCAAACAATTAGCATTACCAATATAGAATAAATATGGGATGGATTATGGTCCAGGGATAGCTAAGAAAGCAGTGACAACTTTAAGGCTTCTATCATTAGGAAGAAGATTCAACCTTTGGGCCAGTGCTTCTTAAACTGTGGGTTTTGATCCAATATGGAGTCACAAAAAATGGGCAGCAGTAAAAGAACACTGCAGAAATGTGAAAAGGGATCATGGTTGGAAAAGTTGAAGAAACCCTGCTCGAGACCACAGACTCCTATAGGTGAGTTTCTGAACCTTTGAGGTGTTTAGGGGACAAACCCTAATCAAGTCTCCCTTTCTTCATTGCAGATCATCTCAACAAGGCTAGTTGGGATAACAATAGCTGAATGACAAATTTGATTAATTTCTAGCTCAAGATCATTCTGTACTTACCTTCCAAGTGCTGACTAATGAAGAGCTTGAGTCAAAGGATTGTTATGGCTTCTCTTCCTGAGGTCATTCTATTATCTCTTTGTGTCCTCCTCAGCTAAAGAATTTTGGAATATTTAGAAATCAGAAAGAGAAAGACTGCATTCCAAATTGTCAGACCTTTTGCATGAGCTAGGAGAACAAAAGAAGATTACGTATACCATTCAAACAGGATGGCTAATAACTTTGACAGTTAAGTCTGGGGAAGAGATTTTCCACCATCTTGATTTTGTTGCTTAGCCATTTTTAATCATGTAGGACTCCTCTTGACTCTTTTGAGGGTTTTCTTGGCAAAGAGACTAGAATAATTTGTTATTTGCTTCTCCAGCTCGTTTTACAGATGAGGAAACTGAGGCAAACAGAGTTAAGGGACTTGCTCAAGGCTCTACAGCTAGTATCTGAGGCTAGACTTGAATGGAGGTCTTCCTGACCTCAGTACCTAGTGCTCTATCCAGTGTTCTACCTAGCTACCCACCATCTGCTTATAGAAGGGCTATTTTAGAGTTACTGATATACTTTAATCCCACTATTACTTACATTCCATAGCTTATGATTATCGTGGAAGGAATTTGCTTATATCAAGGAAGTTAAGTAGAAAGATTAACTAGAATCATTTAGTGGATCAAATATTTCCAGTTTTACTTATTGATTTTTATAGCAACAATTCTCTATGAAGTCCTATTCTGATACCATCTCAGTGACTTGGAGACGATCTTGATTTTTCTCAGGCTATGCCATAGGATATGATAGGTTGAACTACATCAGAGGAAGCCTTCAAGTTCAGTTCTGGAAGTAGAATGAACCATCCTAACTCCTGAGGGCCAGCCTAGCTAAGCTCAGAGGTAGTCACCACTTGGTAAGAAAGTCTTTGGCTATGACACAATAAAGGAAAGGGAATTATAAAACAGCCACCAGGCCTATGAGGCTGTCTTCTGCTTAGGCAGCAACAACAGAAGAGAAGTAGGAAATGGTGCAAACGGTATAAAGAATCAAACATTTCTAGACCATCTATAATCATTCATTCATCTATTGGTATTCCAAATGTGAGATATTTGTTTAATGACCAATGAATGTCAAAATAATTGAATGAACCAAATTGTATTGATCTTGGTATTCTCCTTATAGATGAAATTAGAAAATAGAAGGAAGGTATAGTTAAATGGAAGAATGACTCTGAATTTCTCCTTGGTAGAGCAGACAAAGGAGTCGGTGGAATGGGTTTTATCTACTATCCAAAGACAACAAAACTCCTGTGCCACATTTGGTTATTTTCTATGCCGGAATTCATGAAAATCATTTGCAAAGAGATCATAATGAATATAATTGCAACTTATAAGCCAATATCTTTTGCACATGCAGAAGTGATTTTTAAAAATTCTATCTTTTATAGACCCTCCAAATTAAATCAAAATAAATTTTGATTTTAGGTGACATCTAGGCAAAAGTGGGCATAGGCAAGGATGGAAAAATACATATTGGAAAATATGGATGAGAAGTAAAGAATTTGAGAGGCTAAATGTTTATAAACTACACAGAAACTTCATGCCTATACATCATTGGTACTTTCTTCAAACAAAAGGCATTGGACATGGTAAGAATTGAGTGGCATCTCCTAGTTAGATGCACACTGAAGATTAATTCTTAAAATATCTGAAGGAGAGCTTTTTTTGGGGGGTGGGGAAAACCTTATTATTACCCAAAGAAGCCTACTACTTCCCCTTCTATATAAATATTTATGAGATAATTTACATATACATTAAAATCATCTTTGAGAAGTAGATTAGGAAGGATCAAGCATCCTTTCCCAGATGTAGAGAAAACATAATCTCACTGTTTTTATTGTTTACACAGAAGCATTTGATTCAGTAAGTATAATGCCGCTTTAAATTTTCTCCTCCAATAAAGTGTTTACCATGCATATGTTAAAATGAAACAACATTCTTAGTTTTACCTTATGCTGCTATATTTCTCCATTAATCTTTCAAGACTTCTTGAAAGATAAAATAAAGATAAGCTTGTTCAATGGCCCTTTGATCTTTGATATAAGGAAGGCATAAGTAGAAAAAAATATACATTCACCAAAAGTATTTGCCACAGCTTTAGAGAGACAGCGGAGTCCAAGCTGAAGAGACATTTCACATAGATGGTGATGTTCTCCAGTTGTTTCTTTTTGCAGACAACATTTTGCTCATTCAGTCCAGAAGACTGAAGATTCTCTTTGATGAGACCCAACACCACCCAAAAGTGTTTAGCCTATCCATCCAAAGAAAATAAAGTGGATATTTTTCTGACAATGACATGCAATTGGATCCAAACTTTTAGAAGTTGTAAATACATATATGTATCTTGTACAATCACTGAAAATGGGCAATGATTTGGACACAGAATTGAATAAGAAGAGAAAAACAGGCTGACTTGCTTTTGGGAAATGGCAAAGTTCTTTGAATGATCCCAAACTTTTCCCTGAAACAATGGCCTATCTTTTTAATACCAACATATTCCTCATGTCATTATATGGCTGTGAGTCATGGAACACTATCATCTATGAAGAATTAAAAAGGTATGGAACCTAATAGGGAAGCATGATGGAAAGTAAAGGTGAATGAAGGGAGAAAGAGAAGGAAATTTTTGCACTGGAGTAAAGAACAATCTCACTTGATGGAAAGAAAAAATGAACGTGGAGTTTAGGAAATAGATCACAAGCTTGATTCAGAATTATAATCTGGTAAGAATGAAAGACTTCAATTATCTAGATATCTTCTGCATTTTTCTTTCAAAAACTGAGCAGCTAATAACTTCCTTTTTTTCCAGTCCCAACAATGGTGGATATTAAGCAAAGAAGTCCTGCAGTATTTTTGGTGGATTCCCTTGGCAAATTTACTTGAGGATGTGGAAAAAACTTGAACAGGATAAATTACAGTCTGCATTGTAGGTAGGAGTATGAGCATTACATTTTAGATAGATTTGAGTATTGAATAAAGTAATAAAAATGCAAGCTTTTCATTCAGTTGCTGTTCAGTCATTTTTCTGTCACGCCCACTTTTTCATAACTCGTTTGGGATTTTCTTCATGAAGATACAGGCATGGTTTGTCATTTTCTATTCCAGCTCATTTGCACATGAGGAAACTAAGGAAAACAAGGTTAAGTGACTTGCCCAGGGTCACACAGCTGACAAGTGTTTGAGGCTAAATCTGAACTCAGGAAGAGGAATCTCCCTGTCTCCAGGTCCAGCACTCTATCCACTATCCCACCTAGTTGCTCGTCAGTATGATGTGGTGGGGGAAAACAGTGGATGAGGAGTCTAGAGACTTATAGTCTCACCCTGCCTTTGCTTGTAGTTGGCCATATGACCACAGGCAAGCTGTAGACAAGAGGGCCCTCTCTAGGCCCCAGTTTTCTCACACTTAACGTGGAATGGTCTATCTCCAAAGTAAGGTTCCTACCTGCCTGCATATCACAAAATTCCATAAGACATTCTGGAAAGATCTCAGGTTTTAGAGTCCAAAATACCAGAGGCAGGTATCAGCTTTGCCACTTATGAGCTCTGTGCTAGATCCCTGGGACAAAACACAGAAAGCCAGAGGATTTGCAATAAGAGAACCTGAACTCAAAATCTAGCTCTGCCACTTAGGACTCATGTGGCCTCAAACCAATCACTTTCCTTCTCCAACATCAACCTTGCAACTGCAATCAGTTTAGCAGATACTTAGCACTTAGTAACTTAGGGCTAAGTATGGAAGGTGTGAGGCCTGTCCCCTACTGAGAACGTATGAACTCCTCTGTTGACGTGGAAGAAGGAGATAGGAAGCCAGTGTGTATACATAAAGAATTCCAGAGACAGGGAGACAGAATTGGAATTTTTCTGTTGTAGGAAGCAGGATTGTCTCAGCATCTGGAAGCCAGGCTGCTGGATTGAGGAAGTGAGTTGGAGTGAGAGAGAGAGAGAGAGAGAGAGAGAGAGAGAGAGAGAGAGAGAGAGAGAGAGAGAGTGTTTCTCTCCCAGCATCTGGAAGCTGACTGAGAACTGAGATGGAGTTTTCATGAGACCAGAATCCGGTGAAGGCCACTGAGAAGGCCAATATTCCTTCTGGGTCCTAGGGCCAGCTGAACTGCTAGAGGACTAAAGAAGCTCAACCAGGGTAAGACTTTGTTTTTTTGTGGCTTGGCTGATCCTTGAGTTCCAGGTAAGAGAAGTGGTGAAGGGTTTGAGATGTGCTGGACCCTGTGAACTTCAGTGTGTGCCAGGGACTGACCTGAGGACTATACAAGGACCTGGGAGCTGTCTACCTCTGAGGACTGGATGAGAACCTGGAAGCTCTCTACTTCTGAATCCAGGTGACTGTTTGGTGGACTCAGGAGGGAGTTGGGACTATGGAAGGGGATCCAGGGAATCAGAGAGACCACCCAGAGTCAAGATGAAGAAAAGGCCTCCCCTTGTATGAAATTGAGGTTTGCTGGATATCAAGGGGTGGAGGGTTTGTATGGTTTTCCAATGATTGTATTTAATGACTGATTGAGTTGTATGATTGCCCCATGAATGGAAGATTGATTATTGTATTGTGAATTGATTGAATGATTGAGTATTGATTACTGTATTATGAACTGATTGAATGTTTTGTTCAAAGTATTATGACCACTGTAGTGAAAACTGTGTGGCCATTCTAATGTTAAGCTGTTATGAACTAGATATTGTGATTTTTCTATGATAAGATATAATGTTGTGAACATTATATTGTGGTATATTGTGAATGTTTGCCTTGATTTGTAATGGAATAAACAGAGTGTTCACTATTATTGTGTAATCTGAACCTTAAAAGCTGTTCACAGGAGCATTCTTTTGAGAACCTGCGGGTGCATGGTGTTACAACCTTCAGTTTCTTCATCTGTAAAATGAGGGATGAGATGAAATCTTAAAGTTTCTATCTCTATGTTCTCAGATCCTGGGCATATTTTCTAAACTGTTCTGAGTCTTATTTTCCTTATATATGAAATGGAGATAATAATTCTTTTAGTAAAACATCTTTCAATTGATTTGTTTACTTTTAGTTTACAAGATTCAGTTCCACAATCCCTTGAGTTTCAAATTTTCTCCCTTTTCTCCCCCCAGCACACCCACAGTGGCATGCAATCAAGTATAGGATCTGCAAATACTTTCACATTGGACATTAGTCTGGTTGTATAGAAGGGCTGTAACCGATGGAATGAACAATGGGAAAGAGGAGACAAAACCAAACATGGAAAAGAGAGTGTGTAAGTTGCTTTAGTCTCCATTTAAACTCTGTTCTTTCTAGATCTTTCTCTGAATGCAGACATTTCCTTCCATCCTGAGTCTTTTAGAGTTGTCTTATAACCCTGCATTTCTGAGAAGAGTCCAGTTAATCAAAGCTGGTTTTCACACATATATGTTGTGTCTGTGATTGCGTACAAATTTCTACCGGTTCTGCTCTTCTCACTCAGCATCAATTTATTTAAGTCTCTACAGGCTGTTATGAAGTCTGTCTGCTCCTCATTTCTTATAGCACAATAGTATTCCATTACTTTTATATGCCACAGATTGTTTAGCCATTCCCCAATGGATAAGCAGGATAATAATTCTTACACTAATTACTTTACAGAGTTCTTGGGAAGGTGCTTTATAGTTCTTAAGGCACCGTGTGCTGGGGAGCTATTTGACACGGTCAAATGTCTATATAAGCACAAAAGCTCTTAATCCCTTTGTAAGGTCAACATGAACACACCCTGCTAATACAGACTGTGAGAAATGAAAGCAGCTTCACAACAACTGTCCTTACTGGAATGACTTTGTATCAAACTCTTACCTATCTGATGTCCATTAGTACCTCAAAAAACATTTTTACAAATCAGCAGAGAGGAGAAATAGTATAGTTTATCTCATAACCTTGGGACATAAATGGCCTTTTTACACAAACAACTTCTAATAAAAATAGCAGTGATTCCCGAAATGTGCCTTTTCAGTAAATATGAGAAAATCTACTGATACTTTTATAAGTGCTTAGAGAAACTAGCTGCAAGTCACACATAAGCTCAGAAATATGTATTGAGTATCCATTTCAAAAGTCATTTTTCCCCTTGGGCAGAGGAGAACCATGGGACCAAGATACATGAAACAGTAAACCCATGAGACCCAGTGTCTTCTCCACCTGCCATTCTCAAATAAGATACATACTGAGATTTAGAAATAGCCGAGGGATAGCTACACTAGCATTCATATGGAAGGTACAAACAGGCATTTATTAAGCACCTACAGGTGTCAGGCTCTGTGCTAAGCATTTCACAATTACTGTCTTATTTGGTCCTCACAACAACCCTGGGAGGCAGGTGCTATAATTACCCCTATTTTACACTCGAGGAAACAGCGTGATTACACAGAAGCAAACAGAGGTTAAGTGACTTGCCCACTGTCACACAGCTAGTAAATGTATGAGGCTAGATTGGAACTCAGGGCTCCCTGACTCCAGGCCCAGCACTGTACCCCTGCCTGCTTCTGGTATAACATCTTGATGTCATCAGTTTTGCTTTTCACTCTGATGAAATATTGATAAGTGAGAAGGAGCTATCAAGGGAAGACTGGATGGAGGGAAGGCTGGGATAGGAACACCTCTGTATGTCTGGAAGGGCATCGGAAAGTGTGTCGCTATTTTCCCTATGATGTTAATTAATCAATCATTAAAGCTAACAATAGGGTGGGCCTGGAGCGTCCCCTGATATGACCACCCCCATAACATCGCGCACACACACACACACACACACACACACACACACATCTATCTATCATCTGTCTATATGTGTGTCTGTGTGTATACATAAACACATGTATGCATACATGCATATATACCCCATACACATCTGCATATGTGTGTATATTTAATATATGTAAACACAGAGACATATATACATGTGTGTACATGTCTGTATATGTCTATACCCCTCTCAGGATAAATTCAGACGTCCACACACTCTCTGGGTTGTCTGACTCTCCAGCCGTCTTCCTTGGCAAGTATAAGTCCCTAGAGATATAATATGAACACATGATTTCACTCAAATTCTCTCGCTGATCTGAAGCCAATCTCTGTTGAAGGGAACTAAACTTGTCTTCACCATTCTAGCACCTGAGCCCAGTTTAATGTGCTTTCTTTTTTTTTCTTTTTTCCTTTTTCCTATCATTTATTTTTTGGTAATATTTGAAGTTCTGAAATGTCTCCCCTCTCCCCCCCCACATACACACATATATACACATAAGTGTATGCACACTCATGTAAAGCCATACTATGTATACTTCTACTTATTTGTTCTTTCTCTGGAGGTAGACAGCACCTTCTTTCATAGATCCTTTGTAGTTGAGTTGAATATTTGTGATACTCAGAATAGTTTAGTCATTCACAAATTACTCTTTGAAAAATATTGCTATTACTGTTTCCAACGTTCTCTTGGTTCTGCTCATTTCACTCTTCACTGTTTCATGTAAGATCTTCCATATTTTTTTCAAATCAAGCTATTCATAATTTCTTATAGCACAGTAATATTCCAACAATCATACAACACAACTCATTCAGTCACTCTGCAATTGATGGGCATCCCCTCAATTTCTAGTGTTTTTGCCACCACAAAGAAAGCTGCTACAAATATTTTGGAACATATAGGTTCTTCTTCTTTTTCCTTGATCATCTTGGGAAACAGACCTAATAGTGTTATTTCTGGGTCAAAGGCTGTACATAGTCTTTTAAGTCTTTGGGCATAATTCCAGACTATAAATTAACAATGTATTAGTGTCCTAATTTTTCCATATCCCCTCTAACATTATACATCACTTACAACGTAATGCAATTACAGCGTATGATATTTTCACAACCAGCTACTCATGATAATAAGGATTTTAGATCTTAATAATAAGCATACTTAAGAAAGCGTAAAAGATCATGACAACATAAATATTAATATATTAAAATCAATGAAGAAATAATCAAATCCATCACTGTACACATAAACCTAGATCACACTTTCCCATTAATGTACTCAATACCTATTTTGAAGAGAGGGCACATACCAACGAGAACCAGGCAGGGAAGCACTCGAGGGAAGAAAACATCTGTGCTTAGGGTAAGTCACAACTCTGGATCTGATGTCATTAGTCGATTCAGAAATATGTGCACCACACGAAATTTATTCTTTGCTCACCATTTGACTATTGGTCCTCACCACCCTTCAGCTGGATAAATCCTCTTCTAGAATCTAGAATTCACAAACTCTTCTAATTTTTCATCACCCTTAAAAGGGCATTCAGATGGCATTACCTTTTAATATGCATAGTAGTTTTCTTAAATCCAATAAACTGAAAAACTCATCCAATCGGTTATCTCTGGGCTGTATGGATTAGCCCAGGCCGTTATTTATTCACCTAAATGCTGCATTTTCCAAACAAAATGGAGCTTAGAACTCAAATTGGCTCATTGAGTTAGACAACAGATCTAGCCAATTGACTAGGGCAGCCAAGCATTCTATGTTTCCTTCTCAGGCCAGAAGGGGCAACAAGCCTTTATGAAAAGTTTCACTTTGCTCCCAGTTAGGTGTCACCCAGTCTAGGTATCCCTGAAGCCCTTGGCCAAGGAAGTCAGCTCTGTATCCCTCAGATCAGGAATCGCTCAGCAGAAGCTGCCTGTTGGCTTCTTCTAACTGCAATTGCTCCAATAGAACAGTTTTTCAGCCCACTTGTTTTCCTCAGGTCCTTATATCTGGTTCTTTCCTCCATTACTATTTCTAATTCCTACATAATTCAGCCACTTAAATGAGAACCTTCTGACTGTGACTCACTTTTCACTTAAAACATCACAATCCTCCATATTATTACTCTTATCAAATTAATAGTGTCCAAATGTTTATATGATTTTCATAATTTTTTTTACTTCTACCCTTTTTAGTCATAAAATTGCAAATATTCAAGTGAGATGAGGTACCAAAATCCTTCACACCTTTGAAAGCTTCAGTATGGTTTAATATCTCTTTGATGTCCTTGAAAGTGTGTTTCTTTACACTCCTATTTCTGCAGTTTTCAATAAATGAGCTTTCTCTGCCTCTTATATCGTTAAATGGTTTCAATACAAATAAGCCATCATTCTACCTTGTTTACAATAGAAATTATCTTTATGTTTATACAACAGTTCACTTCTGTCCCAAACTACTCAAATAACAGCAGTAAATGTTTGTGGGATTTTTTTTCTCCATGTCTATCGGAAAATTGAGTTTTTGTTAGTTTTCTTTTTCTTTTTCTTTTTAAATTTTCATTTAACAATTTTTTCTCTCCCTCTCACCTCTCTAGCCACCACTGAAAAACTTGTAACTAATGTTCATAGTCAAACAAAACAAAGTCCCACCTTGGCCATGTCTGAAAATATATACCTCAATGTGCAACATAAGTCCATAACCTCTTTGTCAGCAGGTAAATAGCAGTTTTTTGTATGGAGCCTCTGGGATTGGGGTGGGTCATGGTATTGACCAATTCTTAAATCTCTCAAAGTTGTCTATTAACAACATTGTTGCTATTGTATTAATTATTCTGGTACTGTTCACTTCTCTTTGTAGTAATTCATATAGGTCTTCCCAGGTTTCTCTGAAATTATCCCTTTCATCATGTCTTTCTTTTTTTAAATTTTGGTCTTTTTGGAGGGGGGGAAGGGAAGGCAATTGGGGTTAAGTGACTTGCCCGAGGTCACAAAGTTAGTCAGTGTTAAGTGTCTGAGGTCAAATTTGAACTCAGGTCCTCTTGACTCCAGGGTCCATGCTGTATTCACTGTGCTGCCCCTCTTTCATCATTTCTTGTGGCACCATAGGTAGTCCAGTACCATGCATATACCATAATTTGTCTAGCCAATCCCTAACTGATAGTCACTCATCACACCCACTCCTCCACCCCCCACTTAATTTCTAGTTCTTTGAAACTACAAAAATTGTTGCTATAAATATTTTGTACAAATAAATGAGTCTTTTTCCTCTTTCATTGATCTTTTTGAAGAAGGACTGCTATACCAGTGGTAGCACTGCTGGATCAAAGGGTATTTATAATTTAGTAACATTTTGGGCATAGTTCTAAATTACTTTCCAGAATTCCTGAATCAGTTGCCCCTTCTATCTACAATACATAATGAACCTGTTTTCCATAGTCCTCTATCTAACATTTGTCATTTTTATTTTATTTATTTTTTTGTTTGTCAATTTAAAGAGTATGATATAAAGTTTGGTATTAGCATTTTAATTAAAATGTGATTACATTTCTGCTCTTTTATGTATCAAAATGTTCATCTATAACAGCAGTAATATTTTATATTTTAATTAGAACTTAGTTACATTTCTACTTTTTATGTATCAAAATATTCATCTATAACTGGTCATTTCTTATATCATTTAACAGTTCATATGAATCTTTCCATTTACACAAAACTACCTCACCTGACTTTTTCAACATTAACTGTATTAGGAGCAGGGGATGCAAATACACACAATAATATAATCCCTGCTTTCAAGGATATTTTGTTATAATGGGATGCTTCCCCTGGTTAAAAAAAAGTAGGTGCCTCCTAGCTAAAGCCTTGAACTTCAAAAGGACGCCATCAGTGGCCATGGATCATGGGGCTAATGGGTTGGAAAATTGAAAGAGTATTGGCTCTAGAGTCAGATGATCTGAATTCAAATCTTGCTTCTAAAACTTACTACCCCTTGTTGTCTTGGGTAAACCATTTAACCTCTATGGGCCTTTCTTTTCTCATCTGCAAAATGAAAAGATTGAATTAAATGGTTTTGAGGTGTTTTTCCAGCTCAAGATGTATGATCCTGTGAAAATTACTCAGAACCATGTGGCAACTCTGATGCCTCCAGGATTTTTAGAGTTATGTCCAGAAGCATAAGTCAAAAACAGCTTAGATCCTAGACTGGAAAGTATTTGTTTTTCTAATATCCACTAGCTGCATGTCAGTTCCAGTGAATTTGCAGTTGATAATTTGAATATTGTGGAAACACAATTAGAATAATCCAGGATCTGGCAGCTTCCACATTGAGGGACAGAAGGGCCTGGAATATGATATTCCGGAGATCAAGGGAGCTAGGATTAAAACCAAAAATCACCTACCCAGCAAAATTGAGTATAATGTTCTAGGGGAAAACATGGTCATTCAGTGAGGTGGAGGACTTTCAAACATTCTTGTTGAAAAAACCAGAACTGAAAAGAAAAGTTGACACTCAAACACAGGAAGCATGAGAAGGTAAACATGGAAAAGAAATCATAAGGAATTTATCAAAATTGAACTATTTACATGCCAACATGGAAAAACAATCATTGCAACTCATAAAACTTTTCTCAACATGAGGACAGGTGAAGGGAATACAAATGTAGATAAACATATACATACACAAATGTCTATATAGGAAGGTTTACATATGTGTATGAACACATATCTGAGTATGTGTATATTATGTATACATAGAGGGCACAGGATAAATTGAATAGGAAGGGATGACACTTTAAAAGGTGAAATTCTGAGGTAGGAGAGGATTTGAATGAGAGGAGACAGGGAGAGACAGAATGGGGTTAATCATCTCATATAGAAGAGGCTATAGATAATTGTTACAATGGAGGGGAAGAACAGGAAGGCAAAAGGGAAAGGGTCAACCATACTCTCATTGAATTTGGCTTTGGGAAGGAATGATATAAACTCTAAACTGGGCATCTTGTTACATAGGAGAGTAAGGGGGGATGGAGAGGAGAGGTGGGATGACGGAGCAGAGGGCAAGGTGGGGGGAGGACTGCTGGAAGCACACACTTCTGTAAAGGGACAGGGACAGGGTAGAGAATAGAACAATGGGGGGGGCAGGATAGGAAGGAAGGACATATAATCAGTCTCTCACAATATGTCCACTGTGGAGATGTCCTGCATAATTACACATGAACAGCCTGTATTGAATTGATTGTCCTTCCAGTGGGGGTGGGTGACAAGGGAGGAAGGGAAAGAATCTAGAATTTAAAGTTTTATAATCAAATGTTAAAATATATACATATATAATTATAATTACTGTTATTATTATTAACCATATGCAACTGGGAATTAAGATATACAGGCACTGGGTTAGGGAGACTCATCCTGCCCTATCAGAAAGTCAGAGGGGTGATGGGGGAGGACATAGGAGACAGCAGATTGGGGGAGGGACTATACAGTGGAATTGCTGTTTTGGGGTGGTGGATAGGGGAAAGATGGGGAGAAAATTTGTAACTCAAAATCTAGTGGAAATGAGTGATGTGAACAAGAAAAATAAATTAATTTAAATTAAAAAAAAAGAATTTGCAGTTGTTAGAATAGGTCTGATATTCTATTTGGGTGCCATTTTGAAGTTGGCAGGAATTAGAGGAGGAGGATGTGGGCTAATGCTTCCTAATCCTTTTTTTCTTTTGTTAATATTAATACCTTTAACACAAAAAGTCTCTAACTTCCCATATGACAGTAGTTGTAATATTAGTATATATTGTTTCAGAAGGTATAATACTATGAATTCCATGGTTCATATTTATATTTTTAATTTGTATTATCTCATCAAGACAGTATCACATACATTTTATTTTTAGGACAATACACACATTTTTTTCTGGAGATGAAAAACTATTTGTAATTTCATATTTTATTTTTTCCTCAGTTGCATGTGAAAACAATTTAAACTTTTTTTTTCAAATTTTGAGTTTTAAATTCTCTCCATGCCTCCTCTCCCCCATTGAGAAGGCAAGCAATTTGACATACATTATACACCATACATTTTTATAAATACTAATATATGATATTTAAGATTCTGCTTCAGTCTACAGAAAGCATGGTTACCTCTTTATTATACTGAGTCATTTCAGTGTTTTTTTTTAGCTAAATAAGGATCAAAACGACACTGTTTAGTGCATATTTACATTACCGAGCTCCTTACAAAAATTCCAGGTGTTTTGTTCCTGCCCCCTCTATAACATCTGTGGTTGGGAATCACTGATCTAGACCTTTGGGAAAGCTTACAGAGAGAGGGAAAATGACCCAGTATCAACTTCCAAACCTAAAATGTATGCTGCCATGGTTTGTGAAGTTGTCCAGAATTTTGAGATTAGTTCAGGCTGAAGAAAACATCCCCAGGATGGCTATCAGCTAGAGTGGGTCAGTGAGGTCTGTCTTAGGTTTTGCCTATACTTAATAGCAATTCAGAGAGTCCTTCCATCTACCCTGGGGTACTTTGGGGCTCGGGACAGAGACATCTCCTGGTATCTCAGCATTTTAGCTGTGGATCTTCACTGAAGGCAGAGTTCAATGCATTTCAGTCCACTGTCCCCTCTAACCAGAGATTTAGAGCCCCCTGAAGGATACCAAATGTGTAATAGACTATATGGGTGGTAGAATGTTGCCATCATTTGGGGAGGAGTGTGGGGAGGCTTATCTTTTTTCCTCTTCAAGGTTGTCAGCATCAGTTTACGATGGATGAGCAAAAAAAAATATTTTGCCAACTTTGACTAAATCTGGCATTTTACGTATATTTTTCACTCAATTCTCATTTCCAAATAATTATGTTAAAAAAAATCTCAAAAAATCAAAATTCTCCAAAATAATTTTATACAATAGCAGGTAATAATTATATAGCTCTTACTATGTGCCATGTACTGTACTAAACATTTAATAATTATCATCACATTTGATTCTCACAACAACCCTGGAAGGTAGGTGCTCTTATTCTCTTTATTGTTCAGCTGAGGAAACTGAGGCAGCAGTTAAGTGACTTGCTCCATGTCTCAGACTCGAAGACTCGAGTCTTCCTGACTATAGGTCTGCTGCACTGCCTCATTGCCCCTTAAATAGAAGTAGGAATTCTATTTATAGTCTAACCAGATTACTTTCAGAAATTACAAGAAATAAAAATTCACCAAAAGAACTAGAATAGGAAAGATCCATAGGAGGAAAATTTGAAACATCAGACAGAATCCTGGCTCTCCATTCAGAGGACCTAGGTTCAAATTTCATTTTTAGCATCTACTATCTGTGTGAACTTGGGCAAATCATTAAACATCTCTGGGCCTCAGTTTCTGTAATGTTAATGGATATAAGATCTTTCCCATCCATTAATAGGTCTCCCGGGGAACCCTTTAAGGGAAGCTTTCTTAGGGGAGACTTGATTGTAGGAAGGCTTCCACACCTTTTGCTATTTCTAATTAGGCACTGACTCACGAGGATTGTGATGCCTTCTGGCTTTGAAAAGTGTATATATACTCTGAGTAGGTATTTTGCTTTTGGGGGCTTATGAGTAGGATCTTGTGATTCCTTGGTCAAGATTCTGAGTGGCCATATGTTCAGAGCTCCCTGACTGCTCAGTTGTAAAGGCTTTCTCAATCCAGGGATGTATGTAAAGTGTATGGCAATATTGCTTTGATTTAGGCATTCAGAGCCCTGTCTGTTGGTCTTTATTTCTCTACTTGTATTTTCTCTGACGTTCAGGGTGCTGTTGACTTTTTCCCTGAACTAGCGAAAGTCATTAAAAAAAGATTGTTGAGCCCTTGAACATCTATCTTTCCTAGTAAAGCAGAGCTAAGAACCTGTGCTAGCAGCCATCCTGGGTGTGCCAGTGTAGTTGCTGCTACAGTTTTCTAAACATAAATAAAAAGACCTGGACTAAATTACTTCTGAAGTTCTATATCTCCCAGTCTAGAGTTCGTCTCTTACATAATGATCATTAGGAAAGCATTTTTAAAGACTTAAATGAACGTTTAAATGTGAGTTATTAACAGCCAGTCCATTACCCAACTCCCTCACCATTTTAAGACTGAGAAAATAGAAAAGTGAAACCACTCACCCAAGGTCACATAGATCAGTGACTACAATAGATCAGCAGAACTACAATGTGAAGATGAGGCCTCTGACAAATCTAGTTTCTTTTTCATTGTACCACCTGTGCCTTAACCAATGGTGAACTCAACAGGAGAGTCACGCTGTTAGAACTGGAGCACACAGATTTGAGAAGGTCTGAGTTCCAGTCCATATTCCAGAGCTTTTTAGCTGTGTGACCTTAGGTAAGTCATTTTACCTAGTTGAGCGCTGGTTTAATGAGTTGCAAAATAGGATTGTTGTGCCAAAGGTGCTTTGTAAACTATAAACTGCTATTGAAATGTAAGGTCATGTAAGAGTGAGATTCCCAGTAGGTCACCCCAGCATTTCATAGGTAAGCAGCAGAGTTCTCTTTAGTGTAAAGCACTGAGCCATGTGATTTTTTTCAGGAAGAACTTTTTCATCATTAACCATGAACCATTTTTTTTCATTAATAACCAAAAAGGGACCAGCAACTAGAATCTTGTGACCTAATTTTTAAAAACTGAATAATTACAACAATAGCTAGATTTGGAATTCCATCCCTACCTCCCTCAAAACATTTTGCAAAAGGGAGTCCCCCTACCCCACCTGCCATCTTTCACAGAAATATTTTAACTGTGTAACCCAAGGATCCTACCCTCTATGCACCCTCAAGCAGAGCAGGTTCTATTGGCCTGGAATGCGAAATCCTAACTGGTATTTGTAGAAAATACAAACACATTGTACCCTGGCTCAACTGTATTTTTCTAAGTTGCACAAGCAGTTAAACCTCTCCCATAGGTATGGTATTCATTTTTATATATTTAATAGGGCCCTTCCTTCCTTTACAACCTCTACCCCTGGTAAACTGGAAAGTAATCAGTGAGAGAGATCTAAATATAAACTAGAAGAGCAGACAAAGGTTTCAATAACCTACTTCTCTACAGGACACCAGACAGAAATCCCTAACTGCCCCACTGCTGCCTCCCCAGTGGCTGGGTCAGAAGAGAAATTGGAAAAAGTACAGAGGTGGGCACATCTCTGCCTTTCTCTCTCCACCCTGCACCATTCAAGTCTGCCAAATGTTGAACCAAGAAGTCTCTAAGACCATGACAAAGCTCTACACCCTCCAACTCAAACCATTGAAAGGAGATGCCAGTGTAAACAATTCCCAGTCAAACAAGGGCCTCTGTCCCATACCATACAGTAACACATGCATGGCACATATTTCATCAATATACAACCCTCTTAATAATCAAAAGCTGACTAGGCCCTAGGTTCCTCCTGGATTTTTATATCAGTTTTGCAGCCCTCACTTGTGCCTTACCAGGCAACACTTCACCTGATTTATTGTTGCTAGGGAAGTATGTTTGCAGGAAACAGCAGCTGTATCTGTGCACATACGTGACTTGTTGATAGAAAATATTCTGTTCTACTGAGATTTCACCAAGCCATCACTCAAATGCACTCAGGGCTTTGAAATCAGCTTGGGCTTCTTCGTAACTAACAGATCCTTCTGGGACCATTTGGAGTCCTCCCCTCATTCACATTCCTACACACGGAGGTATATTTTCAGAACTTAGGTTCCTGCCTCAGGCTTTATCAGGGAATAGAATTCCCAGGACATCACCACAGGCAAGACTGATGGATAAAAATGAAGAGTAAGGACCATCTCATCATTCCCTCTAGGCTTTTGCATCCAATTTCTGAATTCTTTTCCTTCTACAAATCCTCAGTAATGCCTTGGAAATCATATACTGCTCTCTACCAATTCTGATCTCCCTCAACAACTCCTCAGGGTTCCTCTCCACCCTCCCAGGACATCTTCAAAAAACACTGTGAAACTGTTACTGCCCTAAGTGTCTCCACAGAAGGATCATGGAGTTCTAGGATGGGCAGGAAAAGAGGTCCTCAGTTCAACTATTAATAAAGACCAATTCTCTCTCATGTGAAAAAGTCAGTGAACTCTTCATAAGTTTAGAACCAGCTATCCCACTAATGGGCATTTACGCCAAGGAGGTCGAAGATGGGTGAATATGTCCCATCTGTGTTTTTTTTTTTATTACAGGAGCACTTCCTATGCTAGCATAAAAACAAAACCAAACAAGGAATTAAAATGTGTTCTCATTGCTTGGGAACATCTGAAACAATTATTGCACATGAATGTAATAAACTATTATTGTGCCATAAGAAAGGAATAATATGAGGAATTTAGGGGGAAAAAAGGAAAAGAAAGCTTCTATGAACTGATGCAGAGTGAAGACAGCAAAACCTTGAAATATGCTTTGTGACTAAATATTGTAATTGAAAATAAGACCAAAAAGCAACTGGAGTGAGACTATGTGCAATGCCCAGGACTGGTTTTAAGAAGAAAGATGATATAAACCAACTCTTCTCCCAGTAGAGGGGGTGACAAATTATAGTTGCCAAATGTTTCATACACTGACAGAGAAGCTCATTTGTTTCCAATTCCTTAATTGTTTTTCTTTGTTTGCAAGGGAGCATTCTATAAGAGAGGGAGATAGGAGGGGACAGTGTGAAAAACAAAAAAGCATCAATAAAACTTTAAATTTTTTTAAATTTCATCTTTCTTTCCTTTTTCACCACTGAGGGGAGTAAGAATTGTCTTACTGGGACTGCACTAATTAAGGGCAGCAGGGGAGCAAATTCCTTTAAACTCTAAATGCCTAATAAATGTTAAGTAACCATCATCATTCCCATGGAGATCAGACCATGAATTGTTACCATGGAGAGTATTTTTTTTTAAATCATACTCTACTTGAAATGTGGTCCACACACATCCGATTAGTCTTGCGGTCTTGAGAAATATGGAGGTAGGAAGAGGCAGTAATAGTTGCTGCTATTTGTATGCTATACTCTGATGTAAATAAACAAGGCAGGGAAAATTACATCTTAAAATGTAAGCTTGGTTAACTTAAACATTTATTGTTGATTGCTTACTGCCATTTAGTTAGCATTTATTGAGCATTTACAATTCTCTCAGTGCTATGGGGACACAGAGAAAAGAAAATAGAGGCTTTCAGTTCTCAGAGAATGCTCATTTTAGAAATAACATATACAGACACAGGATGATCAGAGAACACTTACAAAACCACTGAAGAGCAAGTACAAAATGACCTGGTACAAAGTCAATACTGTGCCCAAAGCTATGGGGACATAGAGTAAAGAATAAAGTCAATGGAGGTAGAGCCCCTCATGGAAAACTTTGTGGAAAGTATGGTTTTTGGAGCTTAAAGGTGAAGATGGATATGAATGGACCAAAAATATAGGGCATGCCATTTCAATGATGGCAACAGGAGAATGTTTGCGGAGGTATAGGATGGGAGAGAAGGATATGAACAATGGAAAAGAAATGGTATAAGATGACAGATTTTCAGAGATAAATGCTAGTGATGAAAAGCAGATTGGCTTGACTAAAGCAAAGAGTCAAAACTGGGAAGCAAAGAGAGATAAAGTCAGGTGAATGAGTAGAGTCAGGGCTTACATCATAACAGAGAACGAAGGCCTTGAATTCAAGACTGAGGAGTCAATTGATATAAACCCATATATACCAATTAATCAACACATTTATTAAGCACATATTATGTGCAGGTACTGTGCCAGGTATGGAGGATAGGAAGACAAAAATTAAACAGTCCTTGCTGCCATGGAGTTTATATTCTATTGAGGGAAGGCAACAGGCACCCATAAATAAGGGGTGTGTGTGTGTGTGTGTGTGTGTGTGTGTGTGTGAGAGAGAGAGAGAGAGAGAGAGAGAGAGAGAGAGAGAGAGAGAGAAAGAGAGAGAGAGAGAGAGAGACCTTGCAATGCTCTAACTGGCAACCAAGCCCTCTTCATTTGAAGTGGTTGCAAAAACCTGGAGTATGGCCTATTGTTCTAGTTACATCCATTCTCCATCCCTATATTCCTCATCAACCCAGGCTCTTTTAACCATAGCCCATCATTATATATACCACTTTCCCCAATGAATGACATGGTTGTGTTGTGACCCTGTCAATATAAAAGCAAAATGGTGACAAGAAAGTTTGCTGACCCTCCTAGCACACTAGCTCTATCCCTGTTACTGATCTGGATGAAGACTGAGGGCATCCTTTTGCAGCCTCCTAGGGAGAAAGTCTTTGGAACTTGGTTCATCTATTTGCCAGTCACTGAAAGCTGCTGGTCTTGTTACTGATCCAGTTTCCCAGTAGCCTTCCAAAGCCTTTGACGCCTTACATGTCTATACTAACCTCTTACTAGTAAACACACTTAACTCAGGTAGTTTTAGTTGCTTTCCTGTACAAATGCTAACATGTTGTGTTTTTGTCCATTCTTGAAGAGGACCAATGTCATCATGGGGTGATGTCTTGACTTGTGCATGAATTGGATTTAAGTGAGGCAGAGTTGTGCAAAGTCTTCAGTCTCATTATCTCTTCCAGAGTCACCAAAGTCTCAGCTCTTTACAATGCCTGCTTTAGTTGCCTCCATAGCCATTGGAACAAATTATTCTTGTCTGTTCATTCCTCTGGGGGAGAAGTTTTCACATGCTTGAGGTAGATATCCCCTAAGTTACTGACAGATTTGAGTCCTCAGTTACCCTCATCCTGGTTTAGCCCATCTGCCAAGATGGTTTACCAGAGTATGGACACTGCATATACTACAGCTTCTTGGAGTCAAAGGTGAAAGTTAAGTGTAGGAGGATACCAAAGTTGAATGAGCAGCCCTGAAAAGGGTTCAGTAAGCCCTCACACCAGCACTAACAATAAGCAGTAGCTCAACTATTTTTAAAATTTGTTTCTTTCCTTTTAGTTTACATCATTTAATTCTTTAATCCCTTGAGTTACAAATTTTCTCCCCCTCCCTCTTCTTTCCTCCCCCTCCCCATGGTGACATTCAATCTGATATAGGTTGTACAAAAACTTTCACATTAAACAAGTTCTAAAGAAGAGTTATAAGCAATGGAGTAAACAATAAAGAAGGAATAAAATAAAATGAAACACAAAAGTGAAAGAGCAAGTGGTTTGCTTCAATCTGCATTCAGACTCTAGTTCTTTTCTCTGGATGTGGATATCCTTTGCCATCATGAGTCTTTTGGAGTTGTCTTATAACCTCGCATTGTTGAGAGGAACCCAGTCTATCAAAGTTAGTCATCACAGATATGATGTGTAATTGTGTGCAAAGTTCTTCTGGTTCTGCTCTCCTCACTCAGCATCAGTTTATCTAAGTCTCTCCAGTTTATTATGAAGTCTGTCTGCTCCTTATTTCTTATACCACAACAGTATTTCATTACATTCATATACCACAACTTGTTTAGCCATTCCCCCATTGATGGGCATCCCCTTGATTTACAATTCTTTACCACCACAAAAAGAACTGCTATAAATAGTTTTGTACCAACGAGTCCTCCTCTCACTTGTATGATCTCTTTGGGATACAGCCCTAGAAGTTGTATTGCTGGATATAGCCCTTTGGGCACAGTTCCAAATTGCTCTCCAGAATGACTGGATCACTTCACAATTATACCAACAATGCATTAGTGTTACAATTTTTCTACATCCTCTCCAGCATTTATCATTTTCCTGTTTTGTCATCTCAGCCAATCTGACCAGTGAGATGTGGTACCTCAGAATTGTTTTGACTTGCATTTCTCTAATCAATTGTGATTTAGAGCATTTTTTCACATGCTTATAGCTATCTTTAATTTCTTCCTCTGAAAACTGCCTGTTTATATCCTTTGACTATTTATCAATTGAGGAATCAATTACTTTTTAATGATAACGAGACCTGTAGTTCATAGACACTTGCTACAAAAAATATTCCAGAATGAGCACACCCTTTGATGCAGCAATGCCACTACTAGATCTATATCACAAAGAAATTTTTCTTTAAAGAGTAGGGGAGAAGGGGGAAGGACCTACTTACACAAAAATATTTATAGCAGCTCTTTTGTTGTGGTGGCTGGGAATGAGTAATTAGGGAGATGCCAATTGGGGAATGGCTGAACAAGTTGTAGTATATGATTTTGATGGAATAGTAATGCGCTACAAGAAATGACAGGCAGAATGATTTCAGAAAAATTTGAAGGGACTTAACACTAACTGATGCAAAGTGAAATGAGCAGAACCAGGAGAATGTTGTACACAGTAACAGCAATGTTATACAATGTGTGAACGACTTAGTTATTCTCAGTAATACAATAAAATGACAATCCCAAAGGACTCATGATGAAATACACTATCTACTTCCAGAGAAAGAACTGAAATTATCTGAATGCAGACTGAAGTATGCTATTTTTTCTTTCTTTCTTTCTTTCTTTCTTTCTTTCTTTCTTTCTTTCTTTCTTTCTTTCTTTCTTTCTTTCTTTGTTTCTTTGTTTCTTTCTTTCTTTCTTTCTTTCTTCCTTCCTTCCTTTCTTTCTTTCCTTTTTCTTTCTTTCTCTCTTTCTTTCTCTCTCTCTTTCTTTCTTTCTTTCTTCCTCCCTCCCTCCCTCCCTTCCTCCATCCTTCCCTTCCTTTCTTCCTT
Source organism: Pseudocheirus occidentalis (assembly GCA_028646575.1). Classification (NCBI taxonomy): domain Eukaryota; kingdom Metazoa; phylum Chordata; class Mammalia; order Diprotodontia; family Pseudocheiridae; genus Pseudocheirus; species Pseudocheirus occidentalis. The sequence goes on from CM053594.1 coordinate 266,200,813, forward strand.
CCTACCTTCCTTCCTTCCTTTTTCTTTCCTTTTTCTTTCTCTTTCTTTCTTTCTTTTCTCTCTCTTTCTTTCTTTCTTCCTTCCTTCCTTTGTTCAAATCTTCTCATACAAAATGATTCATATAGAAACGTTTTACATGATTGCACATGTAATCATGTAATCATTTTATTAGATTATCATCTGGGGAAGGAGAAGGGAGGAAATAATTTGGAAAACAAAACTTAAAAAAAACAAATGTTTAAAATTGTTTTAACATGTAACTGGGGGAAAATAAAATATTATTAAAATAAATAAAAATAAAATAAGAAAAACTACCCTAGGGTTCAGAGAACATTGTGTGCAAAGAAAATTTTCTGGGCTTTGTTTTCAAATCTCTTGGATTCCCATCCTCTGAGTGGCAGATCCTGAAATTTTCTTTGAAGGAAATAGAATCTATAGGGTTAAAGAATGCAGAAAAGAACATGAAATTTTCTCTTCTTAGTTGTTCCTTATTTTCTTCAGAATGCCATTTAACAAATCGTCTGCTTCCTTGCTGAGGTAGAAACAACGGTAGCGGTTCCCGCTTGTAAGGCACTTTTAGGTTTATAAAGATCTATACTTACAATTACCTAGTGGAGTAGACAGGATAAATATCATTAGCCCAATTTTTACCTGTTAAGAAACTGAAGTTAAGAGAGAGACAGAAATCTGTGCAGAGTTGCACAGCTGGTTCAGGCTTGATGATGGGACTAGGAACCTAGCTATAATGATTATAAGACTAATTCTCTTTACATTGCCCTACCCAAAGGACATGAAGTCATTTGTGTTTCTGCTCTATACCCCTAGAGAAAAGATGATTCATGTCCTTCTCTGTCACCCTCCTTTATCCCCTTCCTACACACCTACCCCCCAACCCCTTTAACAATTTAAAATTCGTTAAGAAATCTAAAAGCTAAGGAGTATTAAATTTCTCTTCCTAATGTTGTCACTAAAGCTCATACACCTCTGTGTCACATGTGAACTGCTTGATTTCCCAAGATAAATTCTCCATGTGATGGCTGAATTTTCCAAACCAAAAAGCCAGTGTTAAGTTACTATAGTAACCTGCAGCACCAGGCTTGGCTGCAGCAGCTGGAATAGCTCAGAACATCTATCACCCAGTTAAATGAGGCCAAAATGTGTTTTCTTTCACTATTGAAAACTCATCCTATTAGCTGAATTATCTGCTCATTGTTAAAGACTCTCTTTTAAAGAAGCTTGTGTTTTCCTGTTTTGATTTTTCATAGGCTACCACTTTCATGCATTCTGATTGCTACAGACAACTGCTTTGTTTTGCTGGATTTTCATGAAATATCTTTTGAAAGAAATTCCAGGTCACCTTTTCTTATCTTAAATATGGACATATACACATATATGTATATGTATACATACACATATCTATATGTATATATCACATATGTGCATATACATATGTATGTATATATGCCAATCAATAAAAATACATCAAAATAAATATCAATCAGTTATGTATGCATACATACATATATAATAAGCTAGAAAGATTATATATAATATATACAATAAACTAGAAATATTATTTCTAATTTTGGTAATAAAAATTATCTTTGAAATATATTAGCATAATAGTACATAAAGCTAAAGTAAGTAAATGAACATAAGAAGTGACATAGTTTCTTAGACTTGGAAAAGATCTCAGTCATAGATAGACAGGTAGGTGATGCAGCAGAGACAGATCACAGGATCTAGAGTCAGGAAGACCTGAGTTCTAGCCTCAGATATTTACTAACTGTGTATCTCTCAGCAAGTCATTTACTTCTTTGAGCCTCAATTTCTCCATCTGTAAAATGAGGGGGTTAGGCTTAGCCTTTGGGGCCCTTCTAGTTCTAAACCTATGATCCATTGAAATGAGTAAGAAGACAGTTTCTTACATCTGGAAAAGATTTAGAAGTCATGAAGTTCTCATCCTCATGATGTCACTGATCTTCTTCAAGAATGAAAGTCCACCACCAACAACAGTAGCAACAACAACCCTGATATTTTACAGGTTCATGGTAATTAAGTGTCTTGCTAAGGCCACATGTCAAGTTATTATGGCAAAACCATGACTGGAACATGAATTATGATCCAATTAAGAAATATTTTTAAAAGTAAATAAATAGTAAGAGATACACCATTTAAAATAACTATAGACAGTATAAAATACTTGGGGTACACTTACCAAAAAAAACCCCCAGCAAAACAACCCACGGATCATATGAACAAAATTATAAAAAACACCATTTTAATATAAATAAAATAAGATTTAAATAATTGGAGAAATATTAATTGTTCATGGGTAGGCAAGGCCAATATAATAAAAAGGACAATTTTATCTGAACTAATTTATATATTTAATGCCATTCCAATTAAATGGCCAAAATATCATTTTCCTGAATTAGGAAAAGCAATAACAAAATTCATTTTAAAGAACAAATAGTCAAGAATATTAAAGGAACTAATTTTTAAAATGTAAAAGTTGGATGGTTAGCAGTACCAGATCTTAAACTATATTATAAGGTACTGATTATCAAAACCATCTGGTATTGGCAAAGAAATAGAAAGGTAGATTAATGGAACATAGTAGACATACAATTTATAGCAGCAAATAAATATAATAACATTGCATTTGACAAATGTAAAAACATGCTTTTAAGATAAGAATTCATTATTTGGTTAAGAAAAATTGTTGGGAAAACTGGAAAGTAGCCTGGCAGAAATTGGGCATAGACCAATATCTTATGCCATTTGCCAAGATAAGATACAAAATGAAAACAGACTTGACCTGTATGAAGTATAAAATGGATAATTCTTATTACATTCAATTTAAAAGTTTTGTACAAATAAAACAAATGTAGCAAATTGGAATGAAAGGAGATGGCATGGAGAGGGGGATTTTGTAGACAGATACTCAGAAAAAGGTCTCACATCTCAAGTATTTAAAAAAAACTTGGTCAAATCTGTAAGAATACACATCATTCCCCAATTGATAAATGGTCAGAGGATATGAACAGGCAGTTTTCTGATGAATAATTCAAAACACTTTATAGTCATGAAAAAAATGCTCTAAATCACTATTGATTAGAGAAATACCAGTTAAAAGAAACTTGAGATGTAATTGTTCTATCTATCAGGTTGGCTGAAATGATTGAAGGGGAAAGCAACAGATGTTGGGAGGGGATGTGGAGAAGCTGGGACACATTTTCTGTATTGTGAACTGCTCCAATCGTTTTGGAGAACAATCTGTAATTATGCCCAAAGAGCTATTAAACTGCCTGTACCTTTGACCCAGCAATACTACTACTACTAGGTCTGTTTACCAAGATCATTAGGGGAAAAGGAAAAGAACCTATGTGTTCTAAAATATTAATAGCAGTTCTCTTTGTGGTGGCAAAGAACTGGAAATGGCAGGGATGTCCATCAATTGGGGAATGGCTGAACAAGTGGTATATGATTGTGATGGAACACTACTGTGCTATAAGAAATGATGAGCTCAATAATCTTACAAAAATTTAAATAAAATTGCATGCAATAACAAAGAGCAAAATAAGCAGAACCAAGAGAATATTGTATACAGTAACAATGGTTTTTTTGGGTTGTTTTTTTTTTTTTGCTTTTTGGGAGGGCAGTTGGTGTTAAGTGACTTGCCCAAGGTCACATGGCTAGGTTTTGTGTTAAGTGTCTGAGGCCGGAATTGAACTCAGGTCCTCCTGACTCCAGGGCCGGTGCTCTATTCACTGCGCCACCTAGCCACCCAACAATGTTGTTTTAAGAACAGTTTTGAGTAAATAAGTAATTTTGACTATAATGAATACCCAAATTAACTACAAAAGATACATGATCCAGAGAAAGAACTGATAAATGGAAGTATATACAGAATGGTTTTACACACACACACACACACACACACACACACACACACACACATTTATGCCTTATGGTAGCCACTTCTAGGGTAGGGGTGAGGTGAGAAAAAAAAAAGGAAGGAAAAAGAAACCTACATGATGATACCTTTAGTATTTAGGTAAAAGGAATAGCAAGTTGTCTATAACAGATTTGCAGTTTCATTTACAATCATCTTTTTTTTCTATTCTACTTCTATTCTTATGGAAATGCTTGTTTTATTTCTTAAGTTCAGAATAAAATAATTGTTTTTAAAAAGCCAGTATCTAAGTGTGCAAAGCACTGTGCTACACTCTTGGAGAGAAACAATATTTGGGAATCACAGCATGTGATTTGCTTGTTCCCTGTTGAGTGCTCTTCTCCTCTATCCTGCTGACCTCTTCATGGGCTTTGTACCTACAAGAAGCTTATCGCAGCCCCATATCTCATGAATCTGCTGTGATTGAACAATCTATCACCTGGAGGCCAAACTTCTGGTGGTGAACCTTTGTACTCCTAACCCAGCTGGTCCTCAGACCACAAATGTCAAGTTCATCTGTGGGCCCATATTTAAGCCTTTCCAGTTTGGCAGGACTAGATGCAGCTTGTATTTTACTGCCGTAGCCTTTAGGAACACAGAACTTGAAATATCTGTGCTATAAGGAGTAAGATTTTAGTTACAGGGAGGTAACTTAAAGCAAATAATGATATAGCTAAGCATCAAGGAGCTGCAGGAATGTTAAATAGGCAAAATAAACAAATTAACTAGGTTCTATAAACAACTATAATTAGAGAATTATTTTTGCATAACTAAATCAAATTTCTAGTTTTTCTCTTCTCACTTTGTTGGATCTCTGGGTTCTAAAATTGGAGTAAATATGGGGTTTCCCCTGATGGCATTGTACAATTTATTCATAAATGTCATTGTCACATATATTCATACACCCCTTATAATAAAAACAAAGACATAATATCCTACTTTCCAAAAACTAGGGTTCCCTTTGCCTTCAGGAATTAAGCAATAAGCATTTTAAATGCCAATCTGTGTGAGACACTGCATTAGGTTCTGGGGATAGAAATTTTTTTAAAGAACTGACAATTTTTGTCATCATAAGTTTACTTTCTGCTCAAGGAAAAATGAATACAGAACAGTTAAAAGACAGTGATAGTGATGGGAAGAGACATCAGCCACTAAAGAATCAGGAAAGACTTCCTGAAGGGTCTAGCTGTGGATAGAGTGTTCTAGACACAGGGAACAGGCTGTACAAAGGCATGGAGATGGGAAATCAATACTGGAGCAAGGCACCAGTTAGACTGGAAAGTAAAATCAGTGAAGGGGAATCATAGGCAAGCAACCTGGGAAGACAGGCTAGAACCAGATTGTGAAGGGTTTGCTTTTTATACCAAACAAAAGAGTTTGTATTTTAACTTTGATGTAAAATAAAATAAAAATGAAAGTTGACATGTTCACATCTGTACTTCAGGAAGCTCAAAGGTATGACACAGTTAATCCAAATAGAAAGATTTCATAATAAACTATTTTTGGTTTTGTTTTTAATATTCATTTTCAAGACTGTTTAAAATAGAGCAGGGTGTCCCAAAAGTCTTGGCTCAGTTTTAAGCTTTAATAACTTCAGAAACATGGAACTACAAACTTTTTTTTAATTGAAAGATTAATTATTTTAAAATTTAAAATATGGATACATTACTAATTAAAATTCAACAACTGCCATCCATACTATATACATTTCACTAGTCTATTTTTGAACTTTGTAAGAACTTTAATCAGCTGTTACTCAGTGACTGAAAAGATTGCATCTATAATCCAAAGAATGAGGTTTTAATATGTGACAGTTTTGATGTGATGTCATAAGAAAAAGTCTACTGGACATAGATCAAGAGATCAGGGTGACCAAGGAAGCGGGCCACTATTACAAATTCACAGTTGTAAAAAGTGTCATCAAGAAATTCTCATATATACAATGCATAACGACAGAGTGCCATATCATGTTGATATTAAAAATGTGTTATTTACAATTCCAAAAACTAAATAATTTAGTTTTCAAATTTTTTTTGTAAGTTGGTAGCATTTATATTTCTGAAGTTCTTAAAGTTTAAAGCTGCACTAAGATTTTGGGGACACCTCATATTTTCTTAATAACCATAGAATTTGCATGAAATAGATTTTTACAGGTATTGTCAACCAAATTAAAATCCAAAAATGAAATTGTGAAATTTAGACATACTTTTTTAAAAAGCTTCCAACCCCTTCAATATGGTATATAGAATATAAAATCATTTTTCTTTACTATTAAAAAGAAATCCCTGTGATTTTTTTCAATGAGGGCAACTCCCTCAGACATGCAGCAACTGATCTGTAATTTGGAATCTTATAGAATTGCCTGGGGACACTAAGAGGTATGTGTGAGACACAGGGCTTGATCCAGAGTCTTTCTAACTCCAAAGCTTCCTCCTTCCTCTGGTCGCATATGTCAAGCTGCCTATTGTTCTTCACTCTTAATTTGCATAAATCATTAGGTATTTGATCAGGTATACAGTTCTACCCAAGGATGGATTAAGTGGATTTACCTTAATTTATTTGAAACAATGGTAAAGCTGAACCATTCAGATCAATGATTCATTCTCATTTGAAATACATGGGATCACAGCATTCATTTAATATGCTGTTCCTTTTTCAGTAATTCACAAATAAATCCTAACATAAAATGAGTCAAACTGGCAAGGCTGATAGCTAACATAATTAGGAGAGTACCTCACATTGTGTGCCACTGCTTCTTCCCAAATTTCTGCCAAAGAAAGACAGGAAAAATAGTTCACTGTTTTAGGGATTCAGTACTATGTTTGGAAACAGGAAAGAAAAGGAGACAGGCAAGAGGAGGAAAGGCTAGGAAGTGGTGAGATAGCACCTTGGAGAGTACTCCTCAACATCAAAAGACTGTTGTAACACACTTGTCTAATATCTAGGAAGAAGACGTTTTAATCATAATTTTCCATAATACAGTTTTAGAAATTCCTATTTATGTATTGGATTTGCATTTTTAAATTTTCATCAACATGTCTATGACAAGCACTAAGATAAGAACTTTCTTTGTTTAATATTTTATTTTTCCCAATTACATGTAAAAACAAATTTAACATTCTTTTTTCAAATTTTAGGCTCCAAATTCTCTCCCTCTATTCCCTCATTTAGAAGGAAATCTGACATAGGTTATACACATATAGCCACGTGCAAAACATATTTCCACGTAAATCATGCTATGAAAGAAAACACCACCACACCGCCCTTCCGCCCAAAAAAAAAACCCCAAGAAAAATAGAGAAAAAAAATTTTCAATCTGCTTTCAGGCTCTGCAACTTCTCTCTGGAGATGGACAACACCTTTCATGATAAGTCCTTCAGAATTTTCTTGGATCATTGTATCCCTGAGAATACATTATTTATGGTAGATCATCATACAATATTGCTGTTACCGTATACAATGTTCTCCTGGTTGTGCTCATTGCATCAGTTCTTATAAGTCTTTCAGGTTTTTCTAAGAGCATCCAACTCATCACTTTTTTTTCCCCTCAGTCAAAGAAAAGCAAAGTTTATTAAAGATTCAGCATATTGGGTATGATGAGGTGTAGGCTCTGGGACCCCTCCCTCCTTTTTGAGCTCTCCTTGATTCTTTGGCTCTGGGAAAAGTAAACCTTCCCAGGGAAGACATTTGCCTGTGGTAATGGGCCTTGAGATGCAGCTCGGCCCAAGTTTCCCACCCTTGAATTGGCCTGGCCCACCATTGTCTATCAAATAATATGCCTCCATTCTACTTCTCCCTTTCCCCTTCTCCCAAAAAATTCTTCTTTCTCACCCCTTAATTTAAGTTTTTTAGATAATCATCTCATCATATTCAATTCACATCTCTGCTTTCTGATTATATATACTCTGTCCAACTGCCTTAATAATAAAAAAGTTTTTAGGGGTTACAAGTATCACTTTCCCATGTAGTAAACAGTTTAACCTTATTCAATCCAATATGACTACTCTTTTTTTTTCTTCACCTTTTTATGCTTCTTTTGAATCTTGTATTTGAAAGTCAAATTTTCTATTCAGTTCTGGTCTTTTAATCAGATTTTCTTGAAAGTTCTCTATTTCATGACATGTTCATTTTTTCCCCTAAACGATTATCCTTAGTTTTGCTGGGTAGGTAATTCTTGGTTGTAATCCTAACTCCTTTGCCTTCTGGAATATCATATTCCAAGTCCTCCAGTACTTTAATGTAGAAACTGCTAAATCTTGTGTTATCCTGATTGTGTTTCTGCAGTATTTGATTTGTTTATTTTGGCTGCTTTCAATATTTTCTCGCTGACTTGGGAGCTCTGGAATTTGGTTAGAATATTACTTGGACTTTTCATTTTAGATAAGAGCTTTATTAAGCCTTATAGGTAAATGGGTCTAATTTTCTGAGGTAGAAAACCTGAGGTACAGAAAGGATTGATGTCTAACACATGATAAAAACCTGATGTTCAGTGCACCATCAATCCTGTCTAATGTATTGAAGGTCAATAAGAGAGGGAAAGTTAGTCAATATTTTAATTGTCTTCTTCAGTATTTTAAGGACCCATAATTTCCTCAATGTGGCCACTTCCTCCTCCCTCCTCCCTCCACAAAGATAGACAGCAAGCTCTTCCATGTCATTATAGGTGATCTGCGTGAACTAATATGGCCAAACATAGTTTCACCTTAGGACCCACCCTCCAAGGATTAGCTTCTCAAGATTCACCTAGGATAGTTCTCAGATGATAGGCATATGGTCTTTGGCCAGACAGGTGCTCAAAGCCTTTCTATGGTGGTAAGAGCTGCCAGAGCCTGTCTAGTTTTTTTGTTTTTTTTGTTTTGTTTTGTTTTGTTTTTTTGCTTTTTGGAGGGCAGTTGGGGTTAAGTAACTTGCCCAAGGTCACACGGCTAGTTTTTTGTGTTGTGTCTGAGGCCGGATTTGAACTCAGGTACTCCTGACTCCAGGGCCGGTGCTCTATTCACTGTGCCACCTAGCCGCCCCCCTCTCTAGTTATTTAAGCATAATCTTTGAGATTCCAAGTTACTGACAGGTCATTGTGAGGCGTAGTTTCTTGTTTGTTTGTTTAATCTTCTCATTTAAGAAAAAAGGATGTTTTGTTTTGTTTTAGGCCACTACACGAAAATCAAAATATGATCCTGAACTTATATCCTGTATCTTGATCCTGTGGAATCCTACAGAATTCTGGGCTAGTTACTTTAAAAAGGAATGAAATAAAAAATGGTACTATCAAGCATTCTGTGTTGGGAATTGTGCTAAGTGCTAGGAATAGACATGAAAAAATGAGACAGTATCTGACTTCATAGAGCTTAAATTTGGAAGGGGGAGATAATTTACATAAGGGACTAGTGGCCAGGGAAATGAGTCTTCACTAGTAAAGTTCCGAGGTTGGTGAGTTTGTCCAGAGGACAGCTGATTAGTATTCCCTTTCCAAAAGTAATGGCAGTATTAATTTGAGTAGTGAGTCCAGGGCAGGAACTGTCTTTTTGCCTCTTTTTGAATGCTCAGAACTTAGCACTGTGCCTGGCACATAATAGGTGCTTGGTAAATGTTGATTGATATATAGAAATGGTATCTTATTTGTGATCATTAAAAAAAGAAAGTGTAGAAGATTTCCTTTGCAGATTCTGCCCATCTGCATTGCCAAGTTATTTCTCCCATTTTGAAGATTGGAAAGAGGTAAAGTGAGAGCCAAAAACAAAAGAGGAAAAAAAAACTGATAAGGAAATATCACTGGGAAGGTAGAAGATAGCTATCCACAGAGAACAGATGGATAGAAGGACCCTCCATGGATCCTTCAAGAGTCACTGTGTGTGTGTTGAAGTGTGGAGGGGAGAGGAAGGCAAAGTCACCGAGAACTATGAGAGAGCTGTGAAATGCCAGGAAGAAACCAGGGCAAGTATAGGAAGCTGAAGAACTGTCAGTGGGCAGGGAAGATGCCTTGATCGGGACTCTACCTCCTCTTCTTACAATGTTTGTGACTTTTATACTACTTACGTGCAAATCATCACTGACAAATACTGCAGCCTGCTTTTACACACCATGCAACTCTCCACTGACTTCTGAGTATTTCACAGCTTTGCTTCTTCAGAGGTGATTAGAATTCTGTGATTCATAGCTAGGAGCTGAGCTCAACCTCAGACTCTATGAATGATACTAACACTGATGCAGCTCAGATCCAACACTAACAAAAAAGAAGCATTTGAAACTTTTGTGTTTAAAATCTATGCCCATTTATTATTAGCCAGAGTTTTTGCATGAGCCCAATTAAACATATTTACTAATTCCCTTAAGAAACTGTAAGCCAATTTGCCAAAAGTTGTCTGTCAGTACATAGCTCCTTCTCCGATTTCCCTTTAATCTCCCAAATTGCTCATAGGCTCTTGGCAGGGCAGAGAAATTATGCCCAATCCAAATATTGAGAATTCTGGAAGGGCAACTGCATGGACTGGATACCTTAAAGAGGATCAAATGTGATCATTGTAAAGCACTTAGCACAGTGCATGGTGCAAAATAGTAAGCACTATATAAATGTTAGCTGCTATTATTATTATTATTTATTAATTAATACCCCTTAAAGCACTCAGTACAGTTCCTAGCACAGAGGAAGTGCTATCTATGTATTAGTGGCTCTTATTAATTATTAATGCCCCCTAAAGCACTTAGCACAGAGCCTGGCACAAAGAAAGTGCTAAATAATTGTTTCTGTTATCATTATTACTACTATTATATTATTAATTAATTTCCCTGGCCATCTTTACCTCCCCTTACACCCAGGAGACATGGAATTCTTTCTTGCAGGATTGTCTCACCATCTTGTGTCTCCCATTCTCGTACACACACTCACATATACTTTACATGGAAGGTGCATCCACATTTTAGTTGGTTGGAGTCCAATAATGGTGCTTTCTATTGCCACAATAACATCAAAACTCAAGATCAAACATTTCATCTCAATTAAAATATGTAATCACACAGCCCAAATTGTAATACACAAAAAGTAGCACACATACCCTACAGATAATTTTCATTAACAAAGCAAATACTTAAAATTCAAATATGAGAAATCTAAATCTCAACTCTGCATATAAAACAGCAGCAACATAGCAATCATAATTAGTACTTTGTATTTACAAACAGGGGTGTTTGCCCTCTGAAGAAATCAGAGTTTATAGTACTATAATTAACAATAAACAAAACATCAAAAAGAATACTTCGTACTGTTCTATTTTGTCTCACTTTTCCTATTCTGTAGGACATTGATGTAGAAAAAAGAAAGCAACAGATAAAACGGTCTCATATAGTTCTCACATTAAACCAGTTATTCTTCTATTACTAAGGAATTAAGAAGGGGATAAATATGGTATAGTAGGAATAATCAAGAGTAAAGAAAATCGAAAGAAATTACTCAGAGATGAGAAACCACAACAGACCATCTCCAAAATGAAATGACCTAAAGCACTCCATTAGGTTGAACCGAATTCATCATCGTGTCTTTTTTATTTTAAAAAATATCCTAAACATAAAAAATATTAAATGAGAATTTATTTATGCATTGGAGAGCAAATAATGGGGACTATACATAAAACCATGAATATTATTACAAACAGCTTGTTGTTTTTTTTCTTTTCAATATACAGGCTGTCCTAAAAGTTTTTTTCTTTTTTAAAAAAATTTCCATATTAATCATATTGTAAAAGAAAACACAACTTAAAAAATAAAAATCCAAGAAAAAATAAAATGAAGAATAGTACACTTCAATCTGCATTCAGACTCCATCAGTTCTTTCTCTGGAGGTGAATTGCATTTTTCATCATAAGTGCTTTGAAATTATTTGGGACCATTTTATTGCTGAGAATAACTAAGTCATCCACAGTTAATCATCATATAATATTGCTATTACTATGGGCAGTGTTCTGCTTCTGCTCACTTCACTTTGCATCAGTTCATGTAAGTTCTTCCAGGTTTTTCTGAAATTATCCCATTCATTAATTTTTTTTTGTAGCATAGTAGTATTCCATTACAATCATATACACACTTGCATTCCCCAATTGATGGACATCACCTCAATTTCCAAGTCTTTGCCAGTACACACACATACACACACACACACACATACTATAAATGGTGTTTTTTTTTTGTACAAATAGATTCATTTTTCTTTTTCTTTTTTTAAATCTCTTTGGAATATAGACTTAGTAGAATGGCAAAGGGTATGCATAGTTTTATAACCCTCTGGGCATTGTTCCAAACTGCTCCATAGAATGATTAAATGAGTTCACAATTCTGTCAACAGGACATCAGTGTCTTTATTTTCCCATATCTTCTCAAACATTTATCATTTTTCCTTTCTGGGAAATCTGGTCAATCGAATAGGTGTGAAGTGGTGCTTCAGAGTTGTTTTCATTTTCATTTCTCTGATCAGTAATGATTTAGAGAATTTTTTCATATGACTATCAGTAGCTTTGATTTCTTCATCTGAAAACTGCCTTTTATATCCTTTGACCATTTATCAATTGAAAAATGACTAGTATTCTTATAAATTTGACTTAATTCTAGAAATGAGACCTTTATCAGAGACACTTGCTGTAAAATTTCCCCCCAGCTTTCTGCTTTCCTTCAAATCTTGGCTGCATTGGTTTTGTTTTTCCAAACCCTTTTTAATTTAATGTAACCAAAACTATGTATTTTACATCTTATAATGCTCTCTCTCTTTTGTTTGTTCATAAATTCTTTCCTTGTCCATAAGACTGACAGGTAAACTATTCCACACTCTCCTAATTTTCCCACGGTATCACCCTTTAAGTTTAAATCATAAACCCATTTTGACCTTATGCTGATATATCATATGAGATGTTGGTCTATGGTTAGTTTCTGCCAAACTGTTTTCCAATTTGCCCCAAAAATTTTAGTGCTTTACTAGCTTAAAACTACACTAAGACTTTTTAGACATCATGTTACTTTTTCTCTTTCTTTTTTTTTTTTTGGCTTTTTGGAGGGCAATTGGGGTTAAGCGACTTGCCCAAAGTCACACGGCTAGCAAGTGTTAAGTGTGTGAGACTGGATTTGAACCCAGGTCATCCTGATTCCAGGGCAGGTGCTCTATTCACTGCACCACCTAGCCACCCCTAATGTTGTTACTTTCAAAGCTGCTCTGCTCATCTGTGTTTCCTTCTGAACATCTTTGCTTGAAAACAATTTTCAAATAATTCAATGACCCATTTTTCTTTCTCTTTTTTCCTTCTCCTTCTCTGAAAGTCAGGTATCCAGGTGGAACTTATCCATTTGGATAATGATTTGTGCATAACTTCCTCCAGAATGCTTTCCAGTTTTCCAAGCAGTTTCTAATAATTAGTGAGTCCTTATCCCAAATAAAGTCTTAGGATTTATTGAACAATCTATGGTGATACTAACTTACTTCTGTATGCCTAATCTGTTCTACTGATTAATTTTTTTTCTATTTTTTTAACCAGTAACAAGAGTTTTAGTGATTATTACTTTGTAGTATAGTTTAAAATCTGATATTTTAGGTTGTCTTCTTCATTCCTTTTAAAATTATTTCCCTTGGTTTTATTTTGTACTTCTAATGAAATATTATTTCTTCTAGCTCTATAAAGTAATCCTTTGGTAGTTTGGTATAACACTAAATATGTCGATTAATTTAGGTACTATCATTATTTTTATTACATTGGCATTGCCTAAGCATGAATGCATAATATTTCTCTAATTATTTAATTTTCTCTTTGTTTCTATAAAGAGCGTTTTGTAGTTCATACAAAGCATACATTCGCATAGGCCCTACATGAGTCTTGGTAGCTGAACTCTCAGATATTTTACAAGTGTTTTGAATTTTCTCATTCTTTCTCTTCCTTCTGAGTTTTGTTGGTAGTATCCAGAGGGGGAAAAGGTGATTTATTTGGGTTTATTTTATATCACTCTACTTTATTACTGTTATTACTTCAATTAATTTTAGTTGTATGTTTAGGGTTCTCTAAATAAGCAATAATAGTATCTGCAAAAGCAGTAAGTTTGTGTTCTGTTTTCCTTGTCTTGTTGCTAAGTTAGTATTTCCAGCACTATATCAAATAATTGTAATGACAATAAACATCTTTGTTTTATGCTTGATCTTATTAGTAAGGTCTCTTTATTTTTTTCCTCATGTATAATGTTGGTCATTACAGTCTTATACCATTTCCTATCCTTGTTCCCATTCTCTTCACAAAACTAATGGAAGAGAAAGAATATAATCAAAAAATTAAGTGATTTCTTTCCACTCTGCTGCACAAAGTCACTTCTTGCATCCTGGTTTAAACCTGCAGAGTCTTTTCCCCACTCATAGATTAGGCCATACCAGCATGTTGTGAAATGCTAATTAGTGTGTCATGGCAGAATGGGTTTTCCCCACCACTGAGGTTCTTCATTCATTAATTTACTCCTTCAACAAACACTTGCTAGCCACTTACTTTTTGCAAGGCACTGGAGGAACAAAGATGAAAAGTCACACTGTCCCTGCCCTCAAAATGTTTACAATCTACTAGGAAGATGACATGCCCACAAATAAGTCTAATACATTTTGTATTATCTATATGAGAATGAATTCATAGGTCAAACAGAAAAGAAAACATGGGAGATTGAAGGAGGAAAAGATAATTTCTACCTGGGAGAGTCAAAGAAAGCATTACATATGAACTGAATTGGACCTGGGAGAAAAAGAAGTATTTTAGTTAGCAGAGATATTGGGGGAATAAGTTTCAGGTTTGGTAGACTGCACTAATGCACGGAGGTGGAGACAGCAAGACAAGATGAAAGAACAGATGACCCAGAGGAGTAGCTTGGAGGCAGAATATGGAAAGTATTTAGTGCCAGGCTGGGGTGCTGGTATTTCATCCTGTAAGAAATGGAAAACTCCTATGCCAATGAGTGACATAGGAAGATTGTTTGGGGAACATTTGGAAAGATGATTCGGAGAGGGAAGAGAATAAATAGAGGCATGATAAGCAGTGAGGAGACTATTATAGTTTGGGAGATAAATGATAATGAAGTTATGAACTAGGATGGAGGTGATGGGTGTAGAATAGAGAAGGAAATAGGCATTAGAAATATTATCAGCTGGTTAATAGAGTGAGAAAATGGTCAAAAATGAGTCTGCAGTTGCCATCTTGGATGACTGAGAGAATGGTGGTACCCCAATAGACGACAAGATCTTAGAGTCAGGGGTAGAGAGCTGGAAAAGACCTCAGAATCCATCCTGTCCACCCCATGTCTTTTATTTTACAAATAAGGAAACTGAAGCCCAGAGAGGTTAAGTGACATGCTCTAGTTATCCAAGACAGTGACCATCAGCTGTGGAATTTGATCCCATTGGGGTAAGGAAGGAGACAAAGGTCTTGGAGATGGAGTTGAAGCTGACTGGTTCAGTTTTAGACTTCTTAAGTTTAGGATATGAGCAAGACTTCCTCTTGGAGGTGCCCAGTTGATAGCTAAAACTAGAGTTAAGAGAAAATAGAGTTGTATAATAGATCAGTGGGTAGTGATTAATAAGCCAAAAAAGAGTATCAGTAAAATTTCTTAAAAGCAAGAAGAAGAATTTTAAGAGTTCAGAAAAAAAGAAACAAAGAGAGACTTTTGTTTCTACTTTGTTAAATATCATGATTTGGTAGGTACAACCAATGGTGTGCTTCTTCTATTTGTATTTTTTTCTTCACACTTTACAACCATTGGTACCAAATATCAGTATAAACTGAAGGTAGAATCAGATCAATGAGTCACTATATCACAAACTATTAAATCAAGATTTAAAAAAAATAAAAATATTTTTAAAGTAAAATTTTAAAAATAAAAATTCAATCACATTGTTCTCACTTAAATTATCAATTAATTATTATTAAAGGAATATCACTGAGCTATTTTCAAAATGTTATTTGTTCCATTTTTAGGTCATCCTTTTAAGATCTATTTTTATATGTTTTATATCTTTATTTTATTTTTAATTTATGGACTAAAATAAGCATTTCCATAACATAGTACAAGAAAAAAAGATGATTGCACATGAAACTACGAATATACTATGCACAGCTTGCTATTACTTTCAAATATATACCAAAATTATCACGTAAATTTCTTTTTTTCTTCCCTCCTCTCTCCTACTCTGGAAATGGCTATCATTAGACACAAATAGGTAGATAGATAGATAGATAGATAGATAGATAGATAGATAGATAGATAGATAGATAGATAGAAAGATAGATAGATAGGTAGACAGACAGACAGACAGACACAGACAGACAGACAGACAGACAGATAGAT
>CM053594.1:266217612-266247307 GCA_028646575.1 Pseudocheirus occidentalis
AGACAGACAGACAGATAGATAGATAGATAGATAGATAGACAGACAGACAGACACAGACAGACAGACAGACAGACAGATAGATAGATAGATAGACAGACAGACAGACACAGACAGACAGATAGATAGATAGACAGACAGACACAGACAGACAGACAGACAGACAGACAGATAGATAGATAGATAGATAGATAGATAGATAGATAGATGTAAAATTGCCCTCTATATAATTCTATTTAGCAGTTCTTTCTCTGCATGCAGAAATCCTCTTTCTTTAAATGCCCTCTATAATTAATTTGGGTATTTATAATAGTCAAAATAACTTATTCACTCAAAGTCATTCTTAAAACAATATTGCTATTACTGTATACAATGTTTTCTTGGTTCTGCTCTTCATTTTTTGCTCTTCATTATTTCATGCAAGTCTTTCCATGTTTTTCTAAGATCATTGAGCTCATCATTTCTTATAGCACAGTAGTATCCTATTACAATCATATATCACAACTTGTTCAATCATTCCTCAATTGATAGGCATCCCCAAAATTTCTAGTTCTTTGCCATTATAAAGAGAGCTGATATGAACATTTTAGAACATATAGGTTCTTCTCCTTTTTCCCCAATTATCTTTGGAAATCAATCAAGTAGTGACATTTCTGGGTCAAAGTGTATAGGCATTTTGATGACTAGATTATTCTCCAAAATGGTTGGATCAGTTTATAATTCCACCAGTAATTAATTAGTGTCCCAATTTTTCCACATCCTCTCCAACATTTGCCACTTTCCCCTTCTATCATATTAGTCAATCTGGTAGGCATAAAATGATATCTCAAGATTATTTTAATTTGCATTTCTCTAATCAATGATGATTTAGAACATCTTTTCACATGATTATAAATTATTTTGATTTCTTCATCAGAAAACTGACTATCCCCCCTTATCAATTGAGGAATGATTCTATATTCTCATAGATTTTTAAAAGTTCAAATTCATATTTATTATTCATTTGTAAATAACTACAAATATATGCTCAATTTTAAATTTGCTAATAGAGATGCATGATCAAAAATGTTTGGAGATCATTGTCCCAGAAGTCAGTAAATGACAAGTACAGTTACCTGGATGGGTGCTATAATTGGACGACATGAACTCCAAAGGAAGAACTTCTCTCCGACTACAATTTCACCTTGGCTCCCTCCCCCATGCAAGCTATTGTTCCTATCCTTCCTTCTCCCTCTCCAAGGTAAATATGTTCATTTCATCAGCTTTCTGAATAATAAATCTACCCAGAGATCCATCTTTAACTTGTAGTCTGATCCCCAAACAGGCCAAAGGACATAGCTGCCCCTCTTTCTTTCCCCTCTGTCTTTTCATAATTAATATAGTCAGATGTATTCATTTCAAGCTCACCCTTTACCTGCCTCTTTGTATCATCAACATTTACCCTTGGATGCACCATTAAAAAAATCTAAACATGTACATATATATCCCAAAATAAAAAATGTCAGAGAGTAGTGACCTAAGCAGATATGAGTGGCAGATTCACGACATAAATCACCATACAAGGGAGCCCATCCCACACTCTAAAAAACTGAGTTTCTCCAGCCTTTCTATGGCCACAAGGAAGATAACTTTAAGATAGTCCTGGAAAATCTTCAGTAATCCTAGGGGATTCTCTTAAAAGTGGTAGGAATTAGAGGAAGGAATCTAATGGGATTTATTTAGTTAGCCATCAGTTGGCCAGAAGTGCCCCTGAAAACTATTTAAAGAACAACATTTCTTCTAGAAGGTGATAATTATTCATTCAGTCATTCAAATATTTAACAAGCATTTTTTGAATGCCTACTGTGTGCCAAGCACCATAATAATGATATGAAGATAAAAACAAAAACAGTCTGTGTCTTCAAGAATTTCACATTCTACTGGGGGGAAAACAGTGTATACATAGGTAAATAACTACAAAGTAATATGGAGGGGCAGGGAGAGAGGGACATTAACAACTGAGGAAATCAGAGACCTTAAGTAGGGGGTAACATTTGGTAACACTTAGCCTTGAAGGCAGCTAGTGATTTTAGGAGATGGATATGAGGAGTGCATTCCAGAGCAAAGGATGTCTTTGGTGATGCTTCTTGGCAGAGAAAGAAGGGTTTAAAAGGTGATTAACACCATACCATGCCTTTTTTACCTCATTTCTCACTCCGGGACACGTCCTCACTATCCATCATCCTCTGCTCTTCGCTTCTACAATCTCCTTCTTAGACAAGGACACCAGAAAGCTTCTACTCAGCTACTTTCCTGCATGGTTCTTTTGATCAAATCTTCTTTATTGATAGAGGAGGGAGAATCCTTAGCCCACATGCTCAAACACTGGAAACTTGGCTTGACTCTGACACTTCAAAAGTGAAACATGGAAGACCATTCTAGAGCAAAGAAAGCAATTAGTGTATAAATAAGATGACTACCACCACCACTCTTCTGGATTGCCCAAAGGTACGCCTGAAGACTGTTTAAGCATGTACTTGTTTAAAGCAAAATCAGTATATAGAATCTCCTTAACTGACCTAAGGAGACGCATCTTTTTCCCTTCCCTCCCCTCTATACAGAGTTGGGAGCGGGTGGGGGAGGGTGGGGGAAGGGGATACCAGGAGTAGCCTTCAGCTCCTCAAAGCCAATTTCTCTTCTAATAATGTCATAGAGAGGATGGTTCCTGGGAAGAACCAGTTTTTATTCCTGCTCAAATACCTTATGATGTTCTATTTAAAAACATTTTGAAAGCATAAGTTCTGGGATAGGCCAGGGTTTCAGTAACTCTAAACCTATGTAAATATCTACAAAACTGATATTTTTAGTAAAGGAACCAGTTATACAAGGATCAAACAAAGGAGACAGTTGGACATCTCCATAAGAAGAGGTAGATTAAGACCTAAAATCTTCAGCTTCCAGGTAAATCTTACTGGAAAATTACTTATTGGAAAAAGACTGTAATAAGGCAGTTACTTGGCTATAGTAGTTGGGCGCTATGGTAACTATGGCAGCCAATTGGTCTCCACTGTTTCTGACCACTTTTTCCATATCTGATACCTCTCCCCATTTTGCTTCACACCCACACTGGCCTGCTCTGAAGACTTCTGTTTCTTTGCTCTTTTCAGTTTTGTGGTCCTTTTGCTCCTCCCTCACCTCACAGTTTCATCTTTCATGTCCAGAGACATTTCTGAGCCTCCTTGGTGACTGCTGGCTCTGTGATGATGTGCAGTCACCATTCAATCCTTCTTTCTGCTAACTATGGGACAAAAGAGATAGGAAATATCTTCCCCCAAGTACTAAGATGTCCTGATTTTCCCCACTAGTTTTATCCCTTACAACTTCCTTAAGAGAGTATCATAGAAATCACCTTCACAGTCATCAGACAGAAACCAAGTACCTCAAACACAGAGAAGTAACAGACAAATTAAAGAAGGTTTAAAGTAAGGTATAAAAACATATTCTATTAAAACTTGAATCATTACCAGATGAAGTAATTAATAATAGTTAAAGATGAATGAGAAAGTTTCCTCATTTTACCTGTGTTTGCATTGCATTAAAACTCTTCACAAATCTTATGATCCCTATTAAAGTGTAAGCTCCTTGAGGGCAGTGACCATAGCTTATTTATGAATGGAGAGTCGTTCTATAGTACATAGTATATTGCATGTAGTAACAATAAGTATTTGTTGAATGAAAGGATCAATGAAGTAATATTTAGCCATTAAAAAGGGGAAAAAAACATGAGGAATTGCTAGTGATTGACTTTTTTTTTAACCTAACCCACTGGTGACCCAAAACACACATTTGTTTGATGATTGACTAGGTTTGGGGAGAAGGGAAGACCTATGACTGTGGAACAGATGAACAGTTGGAACCTTTGAACTAGGCTTCATTAGTATGTTGCTGTAACCAGCTGGGGTAACCAACCATGGCATGGACAGCAGGGAACCTGGAAGTTGCTATCTGCAATGCTCAGGAAGCAGTCTAATTTACAGACATGCTAGAATGGGTAAGATCAGGGCAAATGTATCATGACAACAGAAGAAGCTTCTGGTAGTTCCCATCCCTCCCTTCATGTACTTTCTAATCAAGAAACTTCTCTGAACAAAATTTTTTCATTATGTTCTCTGACATGAGGCCTTCTTTCTCAGCATGTAAGAGTCACCCATCCTTTAAATGTTCCTTATTGGGAAGGTTTTGCCTACCCTCATTATTCACCTTTAGAGTTGGCTTCTGACACTGGTGACCTATTGTCCAACTTTGATTACTTTTCTGATAATTCCTTTGACTTTTCAAGATAAGGATAGTAATTTTGGGTTTATAGAATAAAAGGCTCATAGTTATTCTTTTCTATTTCCTCTCCTTTTCTCCCCTCCCACCTCTCCCCTCCTTTTCCCTCCCCACTTCTCCCTTCCCTCCTCCTCTCCTGTCATCTCCTCTCCTTTCATCTCCTCTCCCATCCCCTCCCTTCCCCTCCCCTCTTTCCCCTCCCCTTCCCTTCTCTCCTTTCCTCTCTCTGTCTCTCTCTTCTCCCTCAGTAATGTTAACAGCTAACTTCAGTATAATTATTGCTACTATGCAGATTTCTGTATCAAGCCATAGCCTCTCTGCCAGGTTCTAGTTCCACAGCTCAACTTCTGTTCCAACATTTGAAACTGAATGTTTCATAGGTATTTCAAACCAATCTGATATAGAACCTATTTTTTTCTTCCTGAAAATCACCTTTCTTTCAGACTTTTGTTTCTATTAGCAGTACCCCTATCCTCCCAGTTACCCAGGTTCACAAGCTCAGAGACACCCACAACTCATTTCCAACAGCTCATATACCCTATCAGTTACTGAAACTTGTATCTCTTGAGATTATACATCCCTCACGTCCACCTCCTCTCTACTTATATAGTCACCACTTTACTTCAGACCCTCATCATCTCTCACCTGGACCATTGTCAGAGCTGCCACTTAGCTTTTCCACCTGAAGCCTCTCCTCGATCTCGATTCATCCTGTAGATAGCTGCCAGAGTTATTTTCCTAAAACATAGGTCTGACCATATCACCTCTTTGCTCAATAAACTCTAGTAGCTTCCTCTTATCTCCAGGATCACATTTAAATATCTCTGTCGTGCATTAAAAGGTGTTAAATCAAACTCCAGTCTCTTTTTCAGCATTATTATTTGTTGCTCCCTTTCATGAATTCTATTGTCTGGCCAAAATGATCTTTTTGTTGTACTTCTGACAGGATAGTCTATCTCCTTTCTCCAGATCTTTCTACCTCTACTTCATAAAATCCCTACTGCTTTCAAAGCTCAGTCAAAAAAACCACCTTCTATATGAGATCTTTTTGGATCACCCAGATTATTAGTGTCTTCCACTCGAAAGTTTTTTATATGCACACACACATGCATATACACATATGTAGATATGTGTGTATGTATATTCGGGGGGAGGAGTCAGCTAGGTGGCACAGTGGGTAGAGTAATGGGCCAGAAGTCAAAAAGACTCATCTTCCTGAGTTCAAATCTAGCCTCAGAAACTTACTAGGTGTGTGACCCTGGGCAAGTCACTTAACTTCTGTTTGCTTTAATCTACTGGTGAAGGAAATAGCAAACCACTCCAGTACCTTTGTCAAGAAAACTATAAGTGGGATCATGAAGAGTCAAACACAAGTAAAACAGCTGAAAAATAATAAATATAAATGTGTATATATATAGTACATATTATATATATAATATTATATATATATGTAATATTTTATGTTTTGATTTGCTTGTGTAGGTACCTGTCATTTCTTCTAACAGAATGCTGGCTCCCTGAGGGAAGGGAGTTTCATTTTAAAATGTGAATCTCCAGTTCCAACACAGCACCCGTTCTTAGTGTTACTGACTATATGATTTTGCATAATGAACAATTGTCCTTTTGGAGGTACCCATATTCAAACTGAAATATGGCCTATAAAGAACTATGGGAAAGACTTTTAAAAGTATTTTAAGCATTATATGACAGCCTTCTCTTTAATTATATTTTTCACACAATTTTATGGTAATAAAAATACGACCTGAAACAGTCATGATCCTTTACTGTTGTGCTGACAGAATCATTACTTGCTTTCATCTATTGCATTTACATTTAAGGTCCAACCCATGAAACAGTCTTCAGAAAAATAAAGTCAGAAAAAGCATCCCAAATATATATGGCAAAGGTAACATTTTTAAAATCTAATTTTTCTTCCATGGCATTGTTGACTCATGTGTTACATCTCCTAGTAAAATCTCCTTCCTTTTATTCTACTTCCTTGTCTTGCTCCTTTGTCCAACAACAGTTTGTCAACATATTCTGTCCACTATCATTCATCACCTTCCCCATAGGAGCCTTTCGCACACTTTCCTCTGCTAGAAAGCTAGATCACAAGATGTTAGAGAGAATTGGACATTCATGAACAGGGTCAAAGATAAAGTCACAGGCCAGCCCCAAAAGGCCTAACCTGATACCTGTTTACTTGATTTTAAACAAGAGTGAAATAACTTTATTTGAGATAAATAAGAACCTCAGAAACCACTTTTATTATATGGACCTCTTTAAAGTGATATCTCACTTTCAGAGTAAACATTTTCTTTGCTTTTTTTTTTTGAAGGGGGAAGGCAGGACAATTGGGGTTAAGTGACTTGCCCAAGGTCACACGGCTAATAAGAGGTAAGTGTCTGAGGCCAAATTTGAACTCAAGTCCTCCTGACTCCAGGCCCAGTGCTCTATACACTGTGCCACCTAGCTGCCCCAGAAAAATATATTTTTCAATTGCAAAAACTCATGTCTTCTCAAACCTGCAAAATTACAGTTGAATACTTTTAATGTTTTTTGTAGGCATGTCCAACTCTTTGTGATCCTTTTTGGGGTTTTCTTGGCAAAGACACTGGAATGGTTTGCTATTTCTTTCTCCAGCTCACTCTATAGATGAGGAAACTGAGGCAAACAGAGTTAAGTGACTTGCTCAGCGTCACACAGTTAGTGTCTGAGGCCAGATAAGAACTCAAGTTATCCTGACTGCCATCCTGGCACTCAACCCATTGTGCCACCTAGCTGACCTGTAGAATACTTGATGAAACCCATTTTCCCCTTTGTGAATCACTTGAACATAAAGTGGGCTTTTCATAGTTCACATTAGCCAGGACCAGTGACTTTCAACTCATTCATGTCTCACCCCTATGAAGACTCACTTTTATTTTATATTTTCCATTCCCACCTCCTTCTCCCTTGCATGCTTCCCTGTGAAAGACAGGTTGAAAGATGTTTAGAAGGTTTCCTCCCTTATTGAGAATGAGAGACAGAATTCTTTTCACCCCTTTCTAAAGGCGTAGCTTTATAAGATGGAACGGGAGAAAAGCACTTGACCCCAGAGTCACTGCTAGCTCCCCAAGTGCCTTTGAGCAAATTGGCTCATTTTGTTAAGCCTCACTTGGCCCCTGCCAGCTTTGAAATTTGCATTGCATTGGAGAGGAAAAGTGAACATTCAGAAAATCTCAAGAAGGTGATTTTATCTACTTAATATTTTATTTTCCCCAAATTACATATAAAAAGCATTTTTAGCATTTGCATCGTTTATTTAATTTTGAGTTTCAAATTCTCTCCTTCACTTGATTCCCTCCTTGTTGAGAAGGCAAACAATTTTATATAGGTTATACATGCAAAGTCATGCAAAACATATTCCATATTAGTCATGTTGTGAAAGTAAATACAGATGCCAAACTTAAAAGAAAAACAGAAAAAAAGTTTTTTAAAAAAGTATGTTTTGATCTGCATTCAGATTTCATGTAAGTTTTCTTTGGAGATTGATAGTATTTTTCACCATAAGTCCTTCAGAATTGTCTTGGACCATTGCATTTTTGAGAATAAGTCATTCACAGTTGATCATCATACAATATTGCTGATAGTATGCACACCATTCTCCTGGTTTTGCTCATTCAGTTTGCATCAATCAATTCATGCGAGTCTCTCCAGGTTTTTCCGAGAGCATCCTGTTCATCATTTTTTATAGTACGATAGTATTCCATCACAATCATGTATCATAATCAACACACAACTTGTTCAGCCATTCCCCAAGAAGGTGATTTTAAAAACATAATAAGGGATCAATGACAATGGGTCAAGAAATGTTGGAGGAAGTAATCGAGGAAGAGGGAAATTTTATATAGATTTTCTAGAGCCATTGGTACTAATTAGCTTTTCTAAGCAATTCTGCTCTTCTCAGTTTTTCTCTTGGTCTTGAATTCTGAAGAATACTAATTCAGGTATTTCTTAAGAAATCACTTTTACAAATTCACTTTTTAACATAGAAAACATAAAGGTGTTAACTTATTTGGATAAAATCATTTTTAGCACCGAAAATGGAATCCACTAGACACCCATAGGTTTATGTTTCGGATCTCAAACAACTCCTGTTGCTAATGGGACAGTTCCATAAAGGGTGGGCATAAGAGATGTAATCCTATGAAGTCTCAAGATAACTTTACAGACTCAACTAAGACCAGGACGTTGATCACAAACCAATAAGGAAGACTCAAACATAGCCAAGGTACATGAGACAAAAGAAGGAACACCTGTAAATAGTGCTCCCCTTGCCTGGTAATCCAGTGAATCAATAAGCGTTTATTAAGCACTTACTAAATACAACCACAGTCTGGTTTGCCAGACTACTTTGAGATACACAAGGCTCATAGGCAATCAGCTGGCCTTTCTCTAGATATATTCCTCTAACTATTCCTATCTATTTTACCCTTTTCTGGAAGCTTCCAATTACATGCTGTAATCAACTAAGTCTCCCTATCAAATCCCTTCCATACCTCTGCTTGTGACATCATAGATGGGAAACCAACCTGATATTCGTAATCAAGATCCAGCCCTTTCTTTATAACAACTCTATAAAAAGTTCCCTCCCCTGCATCAGAGAGCACCTCTACCAAAGAATAAAGAACTAATCCCCATACCCAATTAGGAGGAGCAACATCGACCTGGATATGCAAAATCCAGAGGGCAGCTTCTTATGGGATCTTTAACCCCCTTCTCTTGCTATGGCCTAAAGAGCATCCATTGAAGACCCCATTCTATGAGCTAAGACCCAGCTGGATTCCCCCCTCTCTCTTTTTCCTAGACCCATATGTATTCTTTACCCATTAATCCTCCTCCCCCTGCCACCTACCCCAAACCACTCCCATAATGGTAACCCACTGAAACTCCATGGCTAGCCCTAGATGACTCATCTAAATAATCTTGACTTCATTTACTGCCCATCGCTAGTTTGTTGACATACATAATCACAGAATCTATGCATTGGAAACAATTTTAGCAGCCATCCAATCCAAATTTCTACCTAATGTAATAAATCCCCTGGAGTATTCCCCAACAAATGGTTATTTACTCTTTTCTTGAAAGCATTCAGTAAGTTATGGAATAGGATCATGATGTATTACTACTATGCTATAAGAAATGAGTTTGATGATCTTCCAAAAACACGGAAAGACTTGCAGGAAATAATGAAGAATGAAATGAGGAGAATGAAGAGAATTTTGTACACAATAACAGCTATATCTTCAAATAGTTCTGATTATTAGGCCATGGTATCTTTTCAAAGAAAGAACAGTAGTACTTGGGGAAGCTAGGTGGTACAGTGAATAGAGTACCAGCCCTGGAGTCAGGAGGACCTGAGTTCAAATCTGGCCTCAGACACTTAACACTTACCAGTGGTGTGACCTTGTACAAGTCATTTAACCCCAACTGCCCTAAAAAAAAAAAGGAATTGTAGTATTGAGAAGACCACTGTTCTTAAAATCATGAGACCCAGATTCAAATCCCAGCTCTGCCACTGACTAGATATGTAATATTGGGAAGGTCATTTTCTTCCCTGGCTCTGCTTCTTCATCTATAAAATGGGAGAGTTAGACTCTCTTAGGTCCCTTTCAGGTTTAACATACTATAATTACATCCAACTAAAATTGGTGTTCCTTTAATTGGTCCTCATGCTCTAGGTTCACATAGAAGACACCTTCAATGGGAAAACTCCTCAAATAATATTTGAAGATTTAGATAATATCTCTCAAGTCTCTTTTTTCTTTTTCTTAAGTCCCACTAGTCGCATATTCATGTGGTGTGATTTCTGGTCTTTTTACCACGTGTAGGTGGAGTGCTGGATTTGAAGTCAGCTGGATTCAGATCCTCCCTCTGACACTTAGTAGCTACATCATGCTGGGAAAACACTCAATGAAAATCTCTGAGCCTCTGTTTTTCCATCCCTCACACAGACAGCTAGGTGGCTCAGTGGATAGAATACTGACTCTGGAATCAAGAAGACCAGAGTTCAAATCTAGCCTCAGATAGCGCCTAGCTGTATGACCCTGGGTAAGTCACTTAACTGCTGCTTGCCTTAATCCCCAGAAAAATGGAAATGGCAAACCACTCCAGTATCTTTGACAAGAAAATACCATGGACAGCATTAGCGTACTATGGTCCATGGAATCACGAAGAGTCAGATACAACTGAACAACAACACAACTCACAGGGTTGTTGTGAAACTTCAGTGAAATAATGCATCTAAAACACTGCATAAATATGTTAGCTTTTATTTTATGCACATTTCAACCTACCAATGTTTCTCTTCAAATATATTATTATAAAGCACCAGATGTGATCTGAACCCAACAGAGCACAGTGGTAGGTATCACCTCCTTCTATTTGTGAAGCCTAATATTTTATTAGAGTTTTTTTTTTGGAGGGGTGCAGGTAAAGAACAGTCTCATTACATGGCTGACTGAGTTTGCAGTCAGGTCTGTCCTCCCTTCTTCCCCCAAGCTTCTGTTTCGAGAGAATTCTAACCAAACAACTACAAACAAATCTTTATGGATAGTTAACATCCTATCAGAGGACAGAAACTATTCTTTGAGAAAAACCTTTATTCTTTGTCAATGAAAAATACTGTTCTCCTTTTGTAAATGAGCATTTGGATTCCAATCAACTTCATCACTTACCAGCCTGGGAAAGGTGACTGGAGAAGTAATGCAAAAAGCATCTGGGGTGCAGTTGAGTTCTTCTGGTATCTGAGTCGTCTCTCAATACATCCTCCAGTATTCAATAGCTATCTTATTCTTGAGATTTTATTCCCAGTGCATCTTGGGAATGGAATTTTTACTGGCGATTCTCTCCATTTAAAAAGTAAATAATATTTTCAACACATTACCAGCCAATCCTATTTAATTGTTTGGGAAATTCTGAAACACTAGATGACCACCCCAATTGCTTGGAGCACTAAAGTAGCCTTGAAAAAGCAGAAATTGCAGTTCTAAAGTACCTCCTTAAAAGATAAATGGTACAGGTCAGCTTTCTTGATGAAAAACAGTAAAGAATTATTCTACTTCTTAAAAAAACTTAAATCTTTTTCTGTCTCTTAGTATCTTGAATAATTTAATCACTTCTAGGAAAAAAAGATTATTGTTCTCCAATACACAGATTTAGGTGATACAAATCAAATTTACTACTCTTCAAAAGCTTAAAAGGAACCCAACCTTCCAAGAAGGAAGGAAATATAAAGATTTTTCTGTACTTACTGTCAGTGTATTTCCCACTACAACTTTTCCAGTAATGTTCTGCCTAGAGGTAAGTTCTTATAAATATATTTCTATAGAAGCCTCAAGAAACACCTCTCTTCATACAAGGACAACTTAACTTTAGATGTCTATCAGCTTCTAACATTTATTGACCATCCATTAGGCTAAATGGTTTATTTTCTTTCATATCAGCATTTCAGAGAAAAGGTTTTCATATATGGTGTTCGATTGGATGGAAAGAATAAAGACTATAAAAATCTGAAAAGATGTTATTCCATGTTTGTGATTTGGTTCGGTTTGGTTCTGGAAACAAATGTCAACTTGTATTTATAAAATTAAAAATGGTTTAGTAAATAATATTATTTCATACAATATATTATATGGCATCTTAATATTCCCCCACTAATTCAACACTCACAGGTTTGGAGTTGGTCTCCAGTAATGGGACTACTTCCTCAGGTTCAAAGGTATTCTATCTACTTATATTCTTAAAAGTATAGCTAGTAAGTCCCCACCAGGAAATTTACCTTTAATAGTCAGCCAGTAGCTCAAAACAAAAGTATTTACTAGGAGATCATAATGTCAACAATAGGTACAAAACTCATGCTGCCCCATAATTCCAGGGCATGCTCTCCCACAAATAGACAGTGTCAGTGAGAAGAATGAGTACATAGCATACTGGTAGTGAGGAATACAGGAAAGAAATGCATGTGGTTAGGGCAACTTTTGCCTCAGATTCTAAAAGGCCCAGATTGATTCTTTCTTCTCTTGGAATTTCCCTGCTGCTTTCCCCATCCTGCCTGTCCTAGATAGAATAGTAATAGAAGGTTACTTAGCTTAGCCCCCTAGGTGCTCCCTTCAGCTCAAATCTCAACTGTCAAGGGTAGGCCTCTCTTGAATCTATACTCAGCTCTCTTCTCTGCTGCCAGGTATCTCGCTACTTGGAGTTTCTTCCTGATTTGAATGTCATCTCTCTATGTCTATGTCTGTATGGAGAGCAGACAGACTCTGCTCCCTTCTATGAACTACTTGGTACTCCACACAGTTCCATGATGAATGCATTGTCAACTATTCTTTCATAAGACACCACGGCTAAAGGGGGTTGGTGTTAGAAAAAACACCATCCTCTCTATCCCCACTGCTACCCTCTGATGAAGGTTGAGAGGTCATATTGAAAAAGCTTCTCTATGCTTTGAATGACTCAAATTCTTGAACTCTTTTCTGAATGGGGTAGGCTTATCTTTTGAGGGATAGTAGAGGTATAAGTTCAATTTTTTGCCTAGCAGTTGAACAGAATCTTTTTCCAATGCAGAGAGAATTCTTTCACACTAAGGATGACAAGGATTAGGCACACCTTTGTATTTTGTTCACACGTTAATACCCCCTTATTTCTATTATTTTCCCCTTGCTTTCAATGAACTAGAAGGGAGAAACCAAATGCCCTAACCCACACTACACTGGGATGTATTCTACTTTTTTCCTGTCCTAAGTAACAGAGGCCTATAGGAAAATTATTTTGTGACAATAAAAACTGCTTCTCTGGTACTGGAATGGTACCATCTCTCACTGGAAGGCAAGGCTTATTTTCCTGAAAAATATTGAGACAGTTGTTTCATTTTCACCTTAATTAACCTGTCAGTCCCAGTTACAAATATTGTAAATTTTTCTCAACTTCTGCTTTATCCAAAGCCTAGATCACACACACACACACACACACACACACACACACACACACACACACACACACTTCCTACAAAGACTCCAATTCCCAGGATAGTTACATCTGAAGTAGAGTTCAATAGAAACCCAGATTGTACTTTAATTGTAGAGTGAATGTGACCAGAATCATCAGCTTAACTCATACTTCTTTAAAGGGAGCTTGAGGAATGAGGCATCATGGGCTGATGAGGAGCATGACTACTGAGCGGCTTTGTTCTTTTCTGGTCCAGAGTTCACTCCATCACAGACACTGGTTGATTTCTCAGCAGGGCCATCTGGGGCCGAAGTCCCAGGGCCATCTCTGAGGCATTCAGGTTCTGAATCAAAATATCCCTGAAATCCTCTTCCTCTTCTTTTGCTAAGAGCCCAAGGAAGATACAAGCATTGGATCTGCCCCACGAGAGAAGGCTTATAAAAAGAGGGAACCAGAGCTTTTCTATGTCTCTTATGGTGTACTGACAGTAATTATGTCCTGGCTTAATCTCCATTACTCTTTGAAACAATCCCTGATTCACATGAAACCAAGAGATGGAGTCCATTAGGTTGTGAGCTCCTTGAATAAAATGGTTTTTTTCTTCTTTTGTAGCCTCAGCATTTCACATAGTGCCTGGGAAATTTCATATACTTCATCAATGCTTGTTGACTGACAGTAGCAGCTATTCATGCATGTTCTTTAGCACGGGGCCAGAGCACCTGTCCAAGACCGTGGAAAATTCTCAAATTCAACCCTCGCCACAAATATATAGCTAGATATGGATAATTCAGATTCCACCTTCTACAATAAGCCTTTCCCTGTCCTCCTGGTTGCTAATGCCTTCCCTCTGAGCTTACCTCCTATATACACTGTGTGTGTACAAAGATATGTGTATGTATATGTGTGTGTGTGTATATATATATATATGCATACATATATACATATATATGTACACACACACACATGCATAGAACCAATCCTCAACATTCCAGCATTTAGCTTTTGTAACTTCAAGCATATTCATGGCTATGTTCAATAGGAAAAAAAAAATAGGCACGTATGCAGGGATTGGTATCCTTCTAGGTTCTTCAGTGGTCTTGTCCATTCTATCTTTGTAAAGAACTCCCCGTGCATTCAGAGTTGTTGGAGGTGATGTTGAGGTCTCACCTGTCTTGGCATCCTCTGACAGCAGTGACCAAAGTCCCAGAAACCTCTCCCTTGGTTTTCAGAGGCTGGTTTGCAGCAGAATGGTATCGTCTTAAATCACTGTTTTGTTTTATTCTTCACTGAGATGTTAACACAAAAGATCACAGAATTCTAGAGAATTACTAGCAAAGAAGAAATGTTTTGTATGTTACCAATTTTGTTTACTGAATTTTGTGGGTTATTTTTCATAGTTTACTGTGTTAGAAAAAGTGCATATTGTCAGAATTAATATTTTATTGTAAAGAATTGCATGCAGAAATTGTATTTTCAGCAATTTCACTGGAAAGATTGAGGTTTTTGATGGTCACAGAAACCTGTCTATTTCCCATAGGTTCAATGCATCAGTATTCACAGTTTTTGCTTTTGCTCCATTTTCTAAGAATGTTACTTCTGCAAAAGTTGAGAATTGACTGAATCTAGTTATTCGCATGTTCTTTCACCCATTAAGCTGTGAGCTCCTCTAAGTCAAGCACTGTCTCTGCCTTTCTTTGTACCCCCATTGCTTAGCACAGTGCCTAGTACATTGTAAGTGCTTAATAAATGTTTGTTGATTGGCAGGCTACTTACAAATGAGGAAATTCAGGTTTTAAGACTTATGGCCCAGGACTTTTCCTGCTACAAACTACCTCAGTACAATTGTGTTGTTGTTGTTGTTGTTGTTGTTGTTGTTGTTGTTGTTGTTTTGGGGGCTATGATTTAATTGGAAAAGGGAACGCCTCCTAATTACTTATCCTTTAAGTAATTCAGATTGAGTTAAATCTAAAAAGCCCTGTGCACTCCTTAAAGCATTATATAAATGCTGACTATCAGATCAGCACCTACGCTACAACTTATAATATTATAGTTTCCAGACACACTAAGAGATTATAGACCACTCAGCTAGTATGTATGATCCAAGGCCAATTCCCTGTCTACTACATCAAGCTACTTCTATGCATACAGGGGATGAAACAGATGGAACAGTTACAGATGGTTCTTAGATTCTGTATCTGGGTGAAAGTAGCATAAATGGGGAAATTTGAAAGAATAGTTATTAAAAGGGGAAGATGATGAAGTTTGCTGTGAATATATTGAGTTTGAAGTAACAACACTGTATTTAATTAGAAATAATTTGAAAATAGTTAGAGACACAGAGCTGGAATACACATTATAGGTCAAACCTTGAAGCTGTCAGCATAGAGGCAATTGATCTTTGAAACCATGCAAGTGGATTACCTTATCAAACAAAATAATATGAATTTAAAGAATTTAAAAGTGAGCAATGAGAGAAATCGAGTTATGGGGTAGGAAGGTTAGGATCCAGTAAAGGAGACAAAAAGTTGGTGGGGGATAATTGGGAGATAGGAAGAGATAACATCTATTGCAGTAATTTCACAGAAGCTGAGAGAAAATTTCAAAAAAAAAGAGGGACAGGAGGGTACAAATGTTGGAGTAGATATGAGTACAGTCAGTCTCACTTCCCCTACCCCTCCAAATTTTCCACATAGATCCAGAAAGCACACTAGACTGAATCTTGATAGAGAACTTTAAGAAAAAGTCATAGTGACTCATTTGTCCTCCAAGGTTGGCATAGAGCAACAGATAGTGTGATCTGCAGATACTGAGTCTGGCCAAGAATCACCATGGGGAGCAATCCAGGCTAAGGGAGAGGTTGTGTATCTGGGCAAGAGGAGATCCTTGAGTCATACTGGTAGACCATGAAAAGAATGTAACTCACTGCCCAATTTCAAGTCATGGATCCAGGGTAAACTGAGGACAATACCTATACCTGGGTATGGAGTTATGTTCAGGAAAAAGGTCTACTTGCAGGTGCTAGACAGCATATGAAGATAAAAACAAGTTCAGAAGCAATGTATGTTTTGGATTCTAGGAATAGAGTAGAATGTCAGTTCCAGCTGAAGTCTGAAGCCTGCAAAGGAATAACCAGGGCAAGAATACTGGACCAAACACATTTCTGTCTGAATCAATAGAGCTTCCCAGTTAGATAAGAGAGGCTGAGTCCAAACTTTGCTCAGACATAAACCCAGGTCAGGAATTAGCAGAACTCAGACTGGGGTGGCATGCAACGGAAAGGTGGGGGAGCAGGGGTGTGTGTGGGGGGAATCAGTCAGACTTTGCCCTGGATCAGACCACTTTGAGAGCATCAAAAGCTTGCAGGTGCCCAACCTGAGCTATCTCTGGAATATTGGAATAACATAAAACTCAGTACCCCTAAGAAATTAGCAATAGGACCAGCCCAGGCTTTTTCTCCAGAATTCCATGAAGTCCAACCCTAATATCAAATCCAAAGTCAAGAAGTTGGCTGGAAGAGTGAGCAAACAAAATAAGAATGCCTTGATAAAAAGCTATTTTGTGACAGGGATACACACGATACAAACTCAGAAGAAGATGATTCCAAAATATCTACAAGCAAAATCTAAAAACAAAACAAATCACAACTGGGCATAAACTCAATTCAAATTCTTGGATGAGATGAAGAAAGAATTTATTTAAGAGTTTAAAATGTTTTTGTGGGGGCGGCTAGGTGGTGCAGTGAATAGAACACTGGCCCTGGAGTCAGGAGTACCTGAGTTCAAATTCAGCCTCAGACACTTAACACAAAAAACTAGCCGTGTGACCTTGGGCAAGTCACTTAACCCCAACTGCCCTCCAAAAAAAGAAAGCAAAAAAAATGTTTTTGTCAATGAAATGAGAACATTAGAAAGAAAAATGGAAAAGAAATGAGTTATGGAAGAATTAAAAGGAGAATTAATAGTTTGGAAAGCAATCCATTAGAATGGACCAAATAGAAGCCAAAAACCCACTGAAGCAATAAGAAAAATTAAAATAAAGTCAAAAGATGAAAAAAAAATTAAAAGAAAATGAAAGACATCTCGTAGCAAAAACAGCTGACCTGGTAAACAGATCAAGGAAAAAAATCTTAACAATCATTAAACCACCTAAATTCTAGGACAAAAAAAAAAGTATAGACTTAATATTGCAAAAAAAAAATGTTGAAAGAAAACGGCCTAGATCTCTTAGAACCTCAGGGAAAAGTGGAAATAAAAAGAATTGGCTGCTCACTTTTAAAAAGAACCTCTAAAACAAAAACTGCTGAAAGACTATAGTCGAAATCCAGAGATTTCAGGTCAAAGAAAAAAGCTACAAATAGCCAAAAAGAAAGAATTCAAGTACCAATGAACCAAGTCAGAATAATAAACATTAAAAAAGAAGCAGAGAACTTGGAATATGATATTCCAGAAGGTAAAAGATCTAGTATTACAGATAAAAACAAATTAAGGAGAAAAAAATATATCCTACAGGTGGAAAATAGCTCCTTAATAAAATAGATTTCCAAGAATTTCTGATGTAAAGACAAGAACTGTGTAGAAATTTTGAAGTTCAAAGACAGGAATTAAGAGAAACATCAAAAAGATAAGCACAAATGAATAATCATAAGGGACTAAGCAAGGAAAACTACTTGCATTCAATGTGGAAAAATGACACGTGTCCTCTCTGAACTTGATCATCATCAGAGGTCATTAGAGTCTAATTAAACAAGGCCTGGAAGTATTCTGTTATGTCTTGATGCTATTGCAGCCCTCTTTGTGGTGGCAAAAAACTGGAAATTTAGGGCATGCCCATCCATTGGGGAATGGCTGAACAAGTTGTGGTATATGAATGCAATGGAATACTATTGTGCTATAAGAAATGGGAAGGAGATGGACTTCATACTCACCTGGAGAGGCTTATATGAATTGATGCTGAGTGAGAAGAGCAGAACCAGGAAAAATTTGTACACAGTCACAGATACATCATATGTGTGACGACCAGCCTTGATAAACTGGACTCTTCTCAGCAACGCACAGTTAAAAGACAGCTCTACAAGTCTCAGGATGGAAGGAGATACCTACAGTCAGAGAAAGATCTAGAAAGACAAGAGTTTAAATGGAGACTGAAGCAATGCATGCTATTGTTCTTTTCTATGTTTGGTGGTTTTGTTTTTTGTTTTGTTTTGTTTTTCCATTGTTCACTCCATTGGTTACAACACTTCTATACGACCAGACTATTGAACAAGGTGAAAGTGTTTGCAGATCCTGTACATGATTGTATGCCACCATGGTGTGGGGGGGGGGCAGAAGAAGGGGAGAAAATCTGAAACTCAAGTGATTCTGGAACTGAATCTTGTAAACTAAAAGCCAATAAACAAGTCAATTAAAAAAAAGAGAGAAGAATGGGAAAAGAGGGGAAGAAGAATATACTGAGGGGGGAGGGGAAGGGAAAGGGAGATTAGGGGAAAATGTCACATAATCAGGGCATATACGCAGACATCTACACAAACAAGGAGGAAGGCGTCAAGGAGAGTGTTTGACACTTGACTCTTACTCTCATCTAGACTAATCAAAGGAGGGAAGAATATATACATAAGTAAACACAGTGACTGGGCAGAGAAATACAGTTTGCTCTATCAGGAAAAAGGAAGGAAGTGGGAGAAAGGGGAACTAGGGGGAAAGTAGATTAAGGCACAAATCAATTTTAAGCAAAGTAAACTCTATAAAGTTGTATGAAAATATTCATTTCTCTTTTTGAGGGGGCAAATAATGAGAATATGAGGGAGTGTCCACATTTGAAGAATGACCAAAAAAGTTATGGTATATAAATATAATTGAATATAATTTTGCTGTAAGAAATGAAGGGGATGGTTTCAGAGAAATCTGGGAAGACATATAAACTGATGGAAAGTGAAATGAAAAGAACCAGGAGAACTATTTGTATAATGACAACAACATGGTAAGCACAAACAACTTTAACAGAATTGGAAACTGATCAACAAAACGATCAACCAAGATTCAAGAGAACTAATGATGAAAAATACAGGCGGCTTCTGATAGACAGAGAAAGTACTTGGAGTGCACAATGTAGTGTGTGTGTGTGTGTGTGTGTGTGTGTATCTAGACAGGGCCAATTTGGAACTTTGTTTTATTTGATGTTTCTAACAAAGATATTATTTTTCTTTAATTTTCAATGGGAGATATGGGGGAGAGTGGGAGGGATAGGAAAGAAGATTTTTGCTGGTGTGTGTGTGTGTGTGTGTGTGTGTGTGTGTGTGTGTGTGTGTAAAGCAACAAATGACCAAGAGAGCCAAATGAGGCAGAGAAGTTGAGGAGGGATACAGAAAAAAATGCCATAGATATTTAGGGGGAAAGAAGTCATTAGTAACTTTGGATTGGACTGGTCCTGTAGAGTTATCTGAGTGGAAATAAGGCAAAGGTTTAAGAAGTGACTAAAGTGGTGAAAAAAATGGGGGTGGGGCAGCTAGGTGGTGCAGTGAATAGAGCACCAGCCCTGGAGTCAGGAGGACATAAGTTCAGGCCTCAGGTACTTAACAGTTACTATCCTCAGACACCTAACACTTACTAGCCCTGTGACTTTGGGCAAGTCACTTAACCCCAATTGCCCTGTCTCCCCCTCTAAAAAGCCCCCAAAAATGGGGTCAATGAAAGTGGCTTAGTAAGCACTTTGAAAAGATTATCATCTAATGTTAAATAGAGAAATAAGAATGTAACCAAAAGGAACAGCCCAGTTAGTGAAGTGTCTTGCATCTCCAGTATCTTTGCCAAGAAAACCCCAGATGGCATCATGAAGAGTCAAACACAATTGAACAATAACAATAAAAATATAGTTAAGGGTTAGTTTAACACAGGGAAAAATGAAATCAGGGCATTCATTTAATGCTTTGAACTTATTAATACATGTTTGTTAAAGTGATTTGAATTTTTTTGAAACATGTCTAACTTATTAATAAATGTTTGTTAAATAGACTTGAATTTTTTTGTAACATGTCTAATATGCAAATAAGCTTAGCTTAATCGATGCTACATTTCTTGCCTTCTCAATGGATAGGGGAGGGGCAATAGGCAGATACACAGACATGCTTATTTGAAAGCTAAAGATGTTACACACAGCATATGTGTGATTCTGAGTTGTAACTAGAAGGGACATATGGTAGGAGAGCACCTTAGACAGAATGTAGCACCAACACAGTATTTACAATGTCAATAGCCATTGTAAATGTGCCAGCATAGTGCTCAATCACAAAATATAACAGACTCTCCATATAGAAGACAGAAGCAAAACATTTACTCAAACACCAGAAAAACCAAACCAGTAAGCTGATTCCATCATAGTAACAAAGAAGTTAATAAGCCATAAATCACAGAGAACCACAGAATCCTTTAGCCTTCCCACAAACCAACATTTACTCACAAGACTAACTGTATCCCTAGATGTGTCCTCTCCTCCCTCCAGTCTCTAATTGTTCTGACTCCCAGCTTCCTGTGGGCTCTGCTCTACCATTCAGCAAATTCCTTCCACCACAGGCTCCATATGATTACATTCAGCCTTTTAGGGGGCATGGTATATCTTCAAAGCAGAAAAGGTCTTCAAATTTCCTTAGCCTTATTAAGGGACAGGGAAGATCTTCAAATTACCATTACCATTACACAGGAACAGGGACAAAATTCACCACCAAAATTTCATGATCCCATACCATTAGGCAGAATTTCCAGAGATTTGATTCAACAAACATTTAATAAGCACATATTATATGCATGACACTATGTTAGTTTAGAGATACAAAAACAAAACAAAACAATGTGACACTGCCTACCCTCCAGGAACATACACTTCCATTAAGCATTAAATATGTAACCTAGAGCTCAACTTGGCATTTGCATGATTCTTGTTGGTGGAGAAAACTATTATTTGTGAATAGCAAATAAAGTCATTTATCTAAGCAAATAGAAATGGAAATCAGAGCTTATACAGATTAGAATATATCTAATAGTGAATGAGATCTCCCACATGGAAAAAAATTCTCATCTCAACAGAGAAAACTAGTGTCACTGATCTTAACCAAGAGGAAATTCCCTGAATTCTTTGGCATGTCTAGCTGGGAATAGGGAAGGGCACTGGCTCATTTACAGGTGACTTCTGCCTGGAATCTTCCTCTCACTTTGGCAGCCTTTCTCTGACAGGACCTTGGGACTATGAACACTCTCTCTTGACAAGGGACTCCAGAAGAAAAAAATTCCTCCTCTTCTAAGCTTTCAAAAACTCTGCCTGTTTCCAAAGCACAAAACATCAGGTAATTCATTTTTCTTTCCACCAATGAGAAGAATCTTTTGTA
This sequence comes from Pseudocheirus occidentalis, assembly GCA_028646575.1. NCBI lineage: Eukaryota > Metazoa > Chordata > Mammalia > Diprotodontia > Pseudocheiridae > Pseudocheirus > Pseudocheirus occidentalis. Next base: position 266,239,283 of record CM053594.1, read on the forward strand.
AGTGCTACACTTGAGCCCCAGTTACAAACATAAACATTGCTCAAACACAACACACACAAAACAAACAAAAAGGCCATTTTTAAAAGAAAACTTGGCTAACAACTAGGGACATCAAGGAAGGCTTCCCATAGAGTGTGACCATTTGACCTGAGTCTTAAAAGACAGGCTATTATGTGATCTTACATTTTGTCAGATAAACACCTTTAAGATCATTGCAAAGCACATTAAATGACTAGACTGTAACCTGGGATACTGGTTATGGACTGGGTTAAGTTATAGCAGCAGTGGTAACAACGACTGGTTGGTAGAATGTACTTAAGTGCATAGTTAGGTTCTACTGTGAAGTCTTTTCTGTGGAAGTTAACCTAAAACAGCGTGAAAAGCAAGCTGCTTAATCAAATGAGACACAAGGGAGAAGTCTGAGGTAGGCCAGGACAGGATTTCAGTGGGACTTACAACACAATAGTGAAATTTCTTCACTATTTTCCTTTATCCTTAGTCCCATTTTTAGCAATGACCTACTCTAGTGGCCTCTGCTTTTCTAAGGAATCTGGAAAGGGCAGCTACAACAGATATTAAGTACTGTCCAAAAATATGGGATGACAGTCATTAAGAGCCCTGAGATTCAGACTTCTGAGAAGCAGTTTGAATCTTGCCCTAAAATTAATGAACACAAAATGAAATTTATGTGTAATTTGTTTTCAAATCTGGTGATCTTAAGGCTATGTCATAGAAACCATTTAGAATAATTTCCTAAGGAATGGGTTCTCTAGGATAGTTTTAAGATGGCACTATCTATCTGTTGCCCCCTCCCAAAAAAAATTTCCCCATCAAAGACCTTCAAAGGAAGCTAACATGAGTTATCAGTCCATATACCGATCTGATCAAATGTAAGTATTTCATTCAAGCATCAAAGAACTGTGTTCATATATGTTTAATAGGACATTTTTTTCATCATGAAGTGGTTTATTAGCAGCAGAGAGTGAGTGGTATTTTGTTAGTTTATCTTTGAAAGGTATAGCAAAGAAATAGATTTTTGGTTTTGGGTTTAAAGTTTAATCAAAAGAATCAAAGAACACTGTTTAATTAAATGGTCAAATTTGGCCTAAAAGAAAACATGAGAAAACATATCTTCTGCTTTTCTTTCCAGAGATAGGAGAACTGTACATGTAAAACTCTGTATATATTCTCAGTCTTCTTTAAGACTTAGTTTTATTGAATTTTTATTATCTTTTTCTTTTTTATTCTTTCTTAAAAGTGATAGCTTACTGCAAAGAGAGTAGGGTGGTATATATTTAGAAATTATATTTTTTAAAAAGAGCAATAAAGTTCTAAAATGTGCAAAATAAAATTTCATTAGAAAAACGTTTAAGAGATATAACATGATTAAAATTATAAGACAAAGTTAAGTGAATTCTTACAATTATCATGCATGCCTATTTCACACTTAAGGGGGAGCTATGTTGCACAGTGGATGGAGTGCTGGACCTAGAGTAAGGAAGTCTTGAGTTCAAATTTGGACTGAGACACTTACTAGCTATGTGACCCTGGGCAAGTCACTTAAGTTTGCCTCAATTCCTGATCTGTAAAACGAGCTGGAGAAGGAAATGGCAAACTACTCCAGTATCTTTGCCAAGAAAATCCCAAATGGGATCATGAAGAGTCAGATACAATTGAAAAATAACAATAAAAATATAGTTAAGGGTTAGTTTAAAACAGGAAAAAATTACATCAGGACATATTACTATGCCTTCGTTTAATGCTTTGAACTTATTCGTAAGTGCTTGTTAAATTGATTTGAATTTTTTTTTTGTAAATGTCTAATATGGAAATAATCTTTGCTCGGTTGATAATACATTTCTTGCCTTCTCAATGGATGGGGGAGGGGCAATAGGAAGGGAGAGAATTTGGGACTCTTTTTTTTTTAATAAATGTTGAAAATAAATAATAAAAATTTAAAGCTGATTTAAATCAAATGAAATTGTGGTATCTAGGGCACTCCCCAAACCATGTATAGATTCCCTCCGACAAGGCTCTCAGGACCCCATTCTGTGGGTCTGTATTCACTCAAAACCAATGCTAAAAAGCCCCCATCTCTTCTACTCACCTAGAGGATACAATCAATTTGAATTCTTTTAAAAAATCATGAAATAGTATAAGAAGAAAAATCAGTAATGAAACCTATCCCTAGAAATCCAGGGTATTCTGTCCCATGAAAACACATACCATCAGTGTAAAGAGTGGACAGACATAGGGAATAACAGTAAAGAGTCACACATTCCAGAAGAGCCCATACAAAAGGAACATACATGAATAAGGTTATTCCTGTCTCTAATACTACACAGCTACTAATATCCTCTAGTGGTATTACCATGGTGCCTGCATTGGACTGGTTTCCCGTTGGGTTCACATTGAATATAGCTTCTGCCACAGTTTAGATCCTGCTAGTCTCCTGTAATTACTTCTCAGTTGCTCCATTGATCCTTGGGTCACTGCCAGGCACAGTAACTGGATATTTCTCTCTCCTTTTTCTTTTCTTTTGATATTAGGTCTTCCTGTAAGACTGGAAATGCCATGGCCACTCCTGGACATGATCCCATTGCTGTATCCCAGCTTATAAGTTTTACCCACTCTGTTTTTCTGATCTGGGATGATTTGCAGCTCCTTAGGAAGCCTGGTGGTTCTCTACTCCTGGACCTAGTGCTTGTGAGAGTTTATTTTACTGGTAACAGACTTAGTGTGGACACTTAGTCATCTTTAACCTTGTGACAGCTCAGAACTCCCAGACTCAATGATCCACCAGATTCAATCACCTCAGCAGCAGATGTGTGCCACCACACCTGGCTAGCTCCTCTGTTTACAGTATTTAACTTCAGTCAAGTTCCTAGCTGGGACATCTTTATTTTCCCAAAGGAAAAAGAATCCCTTATCACTGATGTGGAAATTTCCTATTCAAATCTTGGTCCAAGTGCAATATTTAACATTTCTCTTTCCCAAGAAAAGTTGAGCTTGGGTCACATCACTGTTTGATTCTTCCTCCCTTTGAGCACTTGTAGTCTACGGGGAAGCAAGCCTTAATTAGCCAGATTAGGCAGGAAATTCTGGGAATGCTAAGGCTTGACCCCAGGCGAGGCTGGTTTGACTACTATCAGAGACTGGAGTTTTGAGCAACTGCCTAAGTTAATGACCTCATGAATGAAGTCTGGAATACAGAGTAGCATGGTGTCAGAGGTAACCTGCAGGGTGCACCAGCTGTGCCCAGTCATATCCTACTGTCTCAAAAAGAAAAGTGGCTTTACATTTTAATTTAATTGTGAGATATGCTCATTTGGTTTGCATTATTGAATTATGCCTAAACTTAGTTAAATTTTAGTTTCTTTTGTTTGAGGAATAAAAATAATGTCCTTTATGACTGAGAATTCAATAAATCTTCCCCTTTAAAAAATAAAAACATTAAAATTTCCTGGGTACATATTTTAACAATTTATGCTGAGCACACCTATGAATGGTAAAAGGGAAAGAGTACTGTATTTGGAATCCAAGGTCAAGGTTCAAATGCTGGCTTTGCTACTTTTATCATGTGACTTTAGAAAAGCCTTTTCCCCTCTCAGGGTCCATTTTCTCATCTATACATGAAGAAGTTTGACTAATTGGTCTCTCTAGTTTCTCCAATTTCAGTACTATGACCCTTCATCTTTCCCTTTACTCTTCTGCCTCTTTATCCCCATGCAACCCCTCATAAAGGCAGAGACATGGGAAAAGCAAAAATGAAATGACATGCCAGGAAACAGTTATATCCAAACTGTCAGTCAATTTTATAAAGGAAATGTAGTTCTGAAAAAATTACATAGTCTGAAATCATGTAATGAAGAGATAAAATCTGCAGAAATCCATTACCAAGATTTAATAACTTTGTTTCATCTAATAATGACACCTGAACACAAAATTCCATAATGGCATTAACTTTATTAAAAACTTTTGTTCACAAATTGGAGCCTGCAGATTATAAATTAATAAATCATTTTATACCTATAACCTACATAGCCAATTATTCCTCCAATGGAAAGAACTTCGGAGGCCAGTTGAGTTCAAAACATACATATAAATGAATTTCCTTTACGATGAATCTGAAAAATTCTTTTACAGCCTTTGTTTGAAGTGAAACATTTCTCAGGGAAAGAGAATATGCTATTTCCTGAAGCAATCCATTACCCTTTGTACAGTTCTATTCACTAGGATTTCTAAACTGGCTTTTTCTACCCACTGCACCTAGCTCTACCCTTTGCAGCCAAACAGTCAAAATGGAGGGTCTCTTCCCTTCCAGCTTCCCTCCCACTTCTGTCTAGACAAGGTGCCCCTGCCAGAGGATACGGACAGCGATAAAGCCTTCAGAGATTAGCACAGGCCCAAGCTGCTGGTTAGGCAGGCAGGGCTGGAAAGCCAGAATGGCAATGTTATAACTTTCAAGGCAGCAGAAACCCTCTGGCAACCCAAACAGTCACCTTTCTACCAGCTACTTTTCTCCACTGCTATTATTACTACAAGTTTCTGAAATTTCTGTCGCACAAACCCTTTAACTTCAGTCTCTGACACTGCCTTGTAAACCCCTGCAGGTCTCACCTCTTGGCCTTTGGGGAATAAGAACTAAATACAGAATAGATAAGTTTCAGAAATATAGCCTTATGTTGTTCAATAAGTTTGACCCAGCTTATGACATTTTTGAAGCTTTGCAAGGTTTTCCTGTAACTGATCCTTTGGGTCACCGTCTTTTGTTGTGCTCTTAATTTTTCCTTCCCAAGGATCAAGCTAAGATATTCTTTCTTTCCTTTGTTACCAGAGAATCAGGAGCCTTTTTAATCTACCCTCCTGGTCAAAACTGGCCTCTGAAAGAGAGTTCAGCACTTTTATAAACAGAGATACTCTGCCTTAGTGATTTTTTTGTCCTGCGTACACTGATTTGGGGCTTTTGCTAGATGATCTATCTGATTATCCTTATGTATCCTTGTGGTTTTACTTTTTTAAATTTTCTGCTTGACAAGGGGACAAGGATGCTATTTGCTGCTATTGGACGAGTCACCCAATCTCTCTTGGTCTCAGTTTCCTCATTTGGATATTTAAGGGATTGTACTAAATTATCTTAAGAAACCTTCCCTGGATCTAAATTCTATTATCTTCATGGTGAGTGCCCCAACTCCTCCAATGTTCCTCTTATATCCTAAAATTTCTCCAGGATGGGACAGAATTCTCTTGTCTCTTATCCTCTAAATGTCCCAAGTAAACATTTCCATTTCCTAGAGTCACCAAGTGATTACAGGATGACCAGACTGTGCACATTCCTTTTTGGAACATTTGCCTAACTAGACCTTTTATAGCCTAGCCATTATCTATTCTCAAACAACATTAGCCTAGGAGAGCAGCAAACCTACAATTTCATTATACTTGATTTACCCAGGTTCCGCATAGCTTGAACGCTCTTAATCTCTAATTACTTGGTCCTACAAGTGGAGCAAGATATAAGCAAAGGATATAAACAAACCCTACCAAGTATTTTCTAGCCAGGGAGTTTGTGATAGGGAGAGAGATTGGATTGGTTCTGTGATTTAAAAGCATAGGAAACTCTTAGGTGAGGAAATTCCCTTTGCCAATCCAGGCTGCCATTTTCTCTGTAACTTGAGTCTTAGAGAGTTGACTAGGGTGCTAAGGTTTTAAAGTAGTCACCCAAAGTCACACAGCCAGATGTGTCAGGGGTGAACCCATTGACATCCTGGCTTCTAAGCTGATTCTCTAGCCACTGTTCTAGATCACCTCTCTTGTAAGGGATAGTAAGAAATAAGGCCAGACAGTCAAGGTGGGAAAATTCTCAGAAAGTTTTGAATACTGACTGAATACTTGAGTGACAATCAGATAATGGTTATATGATATGGTATATCCTGTGGGATACATTTTATTCTTACGGAGAAAAAGAGGAAGAAAGGAAGGAAGGAAGGAAGAAAGAAAGAAAGGAAGGAAGGAAGGAAGGAAGAAAGGAAGGAAGGGAGGAAGGGAGGAAGGAAGGAAGGAAAGAAGGAAGAAAGGAAGGAAGGGAGGGAGTGAGGGAGGGAGGGAGGAAGGAAGGAAGGAAGGAAGGAAAGAAGGAAAGAAGGAAGGAAGGAAGGAAAGATGTGGTGCTCCACATCTATTGTTCCTCCCATGAATTCCTAGCACTACCTGTACTCCAAAGAAAGGAGGAAGGTGGGGACAACTAGGTGGTCCAGTGAACAGAGCACCAGCCCTGGAGTTAGGAGGACGGAAGTTCAAATTTGACCTCAGACACTTAACACTTAGTAGCCATGTGGCCTTGGACAAAATGCTTAACCCCACTTGCCCTGCCCCCGCCTAAAAAAAGCAAAAAAATTTTAAAGGACCTGAGTTCAAATTTGTTCTCAGATACTTTCTAGCTGTGTGAACCTGGACAAGTCACTTAAATCTTATTGCCTCAAAAAAAAAAGAGAAAGGTACATTTTTCTATCTCTTTTGGAAAAGGGTCAAGCTTGGCCATTAGAATTGCAGTGGCTGGGGGGCAGAGCCAAGATGGCGGCATAGAAGCAGCAAGGTCCCGCAACTCCCACACCGCCACCCTAAACACCCATAAAATATGAGCCCAGACAAAATCTAGGACTCTCAGACTCACAAAAATACAGAAAACACATCTCTCACTGAAGGCAACTTGGCAGCAGGGGCTCATCGCGGCCGCCTGGCCCAGCCTGAAGCCGAGACCGCGGCCAGGCCCAGGGTGGTGGGAAGGAGCTGAGCCAAGCAGTGCTGCAGCCAGTCTGTAGAGGAGAGGATCTACAGCCTTCAACACCTCCACATCTGCCAAGGCGTGAGGAACGGGGACAGGAGAGGGGTATCTCGCGTCAGAGCAGAGACTGGCCCAGCCCAAAACTGCAGCTGCAACCAGGCCAGGCTCCAGGGTGCTCAGGAGGAGCCGAGCCTCCCAAGCCACAGCATGAATCTACTTCAGAGAAGATCTATTGCACCTGAGGGAATCTTCACATCCAGCAAACCAGGATTAAACGGTCAGTGAAAGTGAGAGTGAAACTTTGAAAATTAAGTTGAGGGAGGAAAAGCAGGTCGGCCAATCTGCCCCCAGAGCAAGGAAGCAGTGGGGGAAGGGAACTGCTGGAACTGGCAGCGGCCTCCACCAGGCTGCTTGAGAGCCCCTGGCCTGCAGACTACACAGGGGAGCTGAATCATTTGATCAGGGCCAAGTGCTCTTGCATTGAGCGGCCTGGATCTGGATTGTGGTCTTGGGTGGCGGTCCTGGGGTGCGCTTTCAGCAAGCCAAAGCTGGGGGGATTTGCAACACCCCCCTAATAGCTCCAGCAGCTGGGAAAACCCCAGCGATTCGGAACAGAGCTTTCTCTCCTGGAAGCAGAGTTTCATAGAGCTAAAAAAAAAAACCCCAACCAATTAACTGACTGGCCAACATGAGGAAAAGGAAGCAAAATAAGAACAGCAATGAAACTCTAGAATTGTTTTTTGTGGACAAAAAGGATCAAAGCACAGAAAAGGAGGAAGATAACCCAGTCAGAACTCCTACACCAAACGCTTCCAAGACACTTGAAGAATGCTTAGAAGCTATACATCAACTGGAAAAGGACTTTGAAAACCAAATAAGAGAAGTGGAGGAAAAATTGGGAAGTGAAATGAGAATGATGCAAGAAAACCATGAAAAGAGAGTCAACAACCTGACTGAAGAAAACACTTCAAAGAATAGATTAACTCAAATGACAAAAGAGGCCCAGAAAGCCAATGAGGAGAAGAATGCCTTAAAAAGTCTAATTTCCCAGATGGAAAAAGAATCTCAAAAGCATAGTGAAGAGAATAATTCCTTCAGAATTAGAGTGGAGCAAGTAGAAGCTAATGACTTTATGAGAAACCAAGATACTATTAAACAGTTACAAAGAAATGAAAAAATAGAAAGCAATGTGAAATATCTTCTTGAAAAAACTACTGACCTGGAAAATAGATCCAGGAGAGACA
>CM053594.1:266247807-266304874 GCA_028646575.1 Pseudocheirus occidentalis
TACCAGAAAATAAGAGAGCAGAGCAGGGGAGGGGCTTTACAGTGAGATTGCTGTTTAGGTTTGGGGCAGGGGCAAGATGGGGAGAAAATTTGTAATTCAAAAATGTCATGAAAATGAATGATGTAAACAAGAAAACAAATTTTAAAAATTTAAAAAAAAAGAATTGCAGTGGTCAGTTTTGTGTTGTGCTAGTCGTTTTATATACATTGTTCTTCTGGTTTAACCTACTACACCTTGCATCAGTTCATATAAGTCTTTCTATGTTTCCCTTTAGTTTTTGTATTCATTTCTCATAGTACATCACTTTGAAGTTCCACAATGTGTTTATCCCTTCCTCAATCAATGCACCTTTACCTTGTTTCTAGTTCTTTGTAATTACAAAGCATGCTGCTACAAATATTTTCATGTGTATGAGATTTTTCTTTCTATCTTTCACATCCTTGGAGTATATGGGTAGCTGTAAGTTACTTAATTTTTTTAAGCCTCAGTTTTCTCAATTACAAAATGAAAATACTAATGCCTACAATGCTTACCTCACAAGGTTTTGTAAGGAAAGCATTTTGTAAATATGAACTACATTATTACTATAATAAATTGAAGGAAAAAAAGAGACACTTCTAATTCTAAATTATTACCTGGGGCAGTGTTTCTCAACCTATGGGTTGTGACCCCTTTGGGAATCACCTAAGACCATCAGAAAACACATATTTCTGATGGTTTTAGGAACAGAGACGCCGCTCCTCTATTCATCTCCAGGCGGGTCCGCCCACATGCAGATATGCCCATAAACGAGTATTAAAGGGTCGAGGCATTAGGAAGGTTGAGAACCATGGACTGGGCTAAAATAGCATTTTATTGACCTGATTTATTGTTCAAATTAATTTTATAGGAACTCCACAGATCTTGCAAGTGATTGGAGAAGGGCTAGTGACCAGTTGTAACCTAGAAAGAATGTCCAAACCATGTGTAAGTACTTGGAGTTGAATCTCTATAATCCACATGCCTGACTTACTCATTAATAGTTCAACAGAAGCATGTTTCAACCTATCTGTCCTGTTCTGCTTGAACAGCCTTGCAGGTTCAGAGAAGAGCAGAATGTGGCTTTCTTAATAGGTTTCTCTGGGAAAACAATTTATCCAGCCATGCCTGGGAAATAAGAAAGAGAAATTTCTTCCTTCCAAGTCAGGCATATTCAGTTTCCATTTCTTCATGGGGTTAAACCTGAGCACCTGAACCTAAAGAATCAAGCTACCTCCCTCTGCACCTTCTCGTTAATGGAGAGTGACAAAGGATTGAAGGTGGGGCAAGGCTGGTACAGATGCTTCCTGGAGAGGAAAACCCAGGAGGTGATTCTCTTGTTTATGAGAAAATACATGAGGCTAGACTCCAACAGCACTCCAGCCAACATGTTTATAGTAATCAATCACTGGAACTGAAATAAGATAGTCAATTTCTATTCTGTTAAGTAAACATGCTTTTTCTTACTCTAAATCTAAAGAAAGAAGTGACATTTTTATGAGAAAGGGAAGAGCACCTACATTTGGGGAATGGCAAGTGATTTGAGATTTTAACAACAATAATAGCTAGCATTTACATAGTGCTTTACAAATATGATCTCATTTTATCCTTATAGCAACCCTGGGAGGTAGGAGTATGACTCCCGTTTTACAGATGAGAGAACTGAGAAAGACAAATGGTACATAACTTATACAGCATCATACTACTAGTAAGTGTCTAAGGTCACTTTTGAACTCAGATCTTCCTAATTCCAGGCTCAGCACTCTACCCACTGGGTCACCTAGCCAAATTATCCATGTCAATCTGATAGCCTATGTTCTCTACATAGTGCCAAGAGAACCTGAGGAGCTCAGCCTGCAAGAAGGATCCCTGAACTTATGGGAAGATAGGGACATGGACTAAAACGTAGGCAAGCATGGATGGGTAGCAATCTATATTGTTGAAAGGCATCTCCCTTCCAGAGATCAGTGATCTCTCCAAGCATTGTCTAGGAAAAGTGAAACAAGGAGATGGTTAAGTAGCCTCTCTAAGTAACGAAAAGAATCGAAAAGAAATGAAACAAGGGGTGGCTAGGTGGCACAGTGAATAGAGCACCGGCCCTGGAGTCAGGAGTACCTGAGTTCAAATCCGGCTTCAGACACTTAACACAAAAAACTAGCCATGTGACCTTGGGCAAGTCACTTAACCCCAACTGCCCTCCAAAAAGCAAAAAAAAAAAAAAAAAAAAGAAATGAAACGGAAAGGAAAGGAAAGGAAAGGGAAAAAGAAAAAGCTGGTCAATGGAACATAATAGGTAAACAATAATGAGAAATAATCAAATATAAGAGGTTAATAAGAATAAAGGAGCAATTTGTTTTTCTCCATTTAGGTTCACAAACTCTCTGAAATCTACCCTGAATTAGGAACCCATGATCTGTCTAAGCCAACCTTTTTATTTAAAAGATGAAGAAATTGAGGCCTAACAAAGTTAAGTACCTGAACCAAAGTTAATATGGAGAGTAGTTAGCCAAGGTTCAAGTTGAAACCAGTTTTCCTTATTCTGTGTCAGAAAACTGAGTGAACTGGGTTTTTCAGATTCCAGTCTTTCTATTATACTATGTCGATGCTAAAAGAGAAAGTTTTAAGTACTGGATAGCTATCATGCCCCATCTAGAAGCTCTCTATTCTAGGATAATCATCTCTAATTTCTTCGAACCAATACTTGCATGGTGACATGACTTCACAGCACTTCACCTTCCTCTAGGTCAGTGGTTCTCAACCTTCCTAATGCCGTGACCCTTTAATACTTGTATGTGAACATCTCTGCATGTGACCTGCCTGGAGACAGACAGAGGAGTGTTGTCTCGATTCCTAAGACCATTGGAAATATGTGTTTTCCAGTGGTCTTAGGTGACCCCTGTGACCTCTGTGAAAGGGTCATTTGACTCCCAAAGGGGTCACGACCCACAGGTTGAGAACCGCTGCTAGGTCAAATGTTCTTAACTTGTCTATTATTTAAATATTCTGATAAGTCTTTTAATATCACTGATTTCCTTTGTAATCTTTGCATTTTATTTTGTATATTTAAAAAACATTTTAAAAACAAGTTGTGATATACGATTGTGATGGAATACTACTGTGCTATAAATAATGAGCTTGATGATCTTAGAAACACATGGATAGACTTGCGCAAAACAACAAAGAGCAAAATGAGCAGAACCAAGAGAACATTGTTTAGAGTAACAGCAGTATTGTTTTAAGAACCACTTTGAATGAATAAGTAATTTTAACTATTATGAATACCCAAATTAATTCTAAAGGATCTATGAAAGAAGGTACTACCTATATCCAGAGAAAGAATTGATCAATAGAAGTATGTATAGAATAATTTTACATATATATGTGTGTGTGTGTGCATACGTACACACATGCACACATATTTGTGTCTAATGGTAGTCATCTCTAGGGCAGAGGGAAAGGGGAAAAAGGGGGGAAAATTTACATGACAACTTTGCTATACATTTAGAAGAAATAGCAAATTGTACATAAAAGATTTGTAGTATCATGTGCAATCATCGTTTATTTTATCATACTATGTTAGGAAAATGCTTTTTTATTTCATAAATTAAAAATTAAATAAATAAAAATTTAAAACAAAAAACAAAATTATTCTGAGAGGGGTCTATAAGTTGTACCAGACTACTGAAGGGGTCTGTGGTATAAAAACTTTTAAAGACCCTCACTAAAAGGATTTTTTTCTTTCTACCTCTGTAATGTAAGAGAATTCAGATAAAGAGAGGCAGTGCCACACAGGGATTATCAAAACTTTATTACCGTTCATAATGGGAAGAGAACAGATGCCAATGGGGAATAGTCTCAATGTGTGGCACACAGCAGGGTAACTTCCAGACTTGGAACCATACAACAGTTTTCACATTGCAGTGAAAGGCTCAGGGCCCCTCAGGGCTCAAACTTGTCAAGAGTTTCAGACAAGGAGCCAGCTGGCACCAACAGGAAACTTCCCCATCATCCCTAGGTGAAGATAGTGGTATGTTTGGGACCAGAGGTAGAAGGGGATTTCCTAAATTGCTTAATAAGGATAGAGGAATGAGGAACAAGAATGGAAGTAGCTTAACTCTCACTGTGCCACCTAGCAAGAGTCTGGAGGTGGTGGTTATGCCCAGTCTTCTGAATATATATGCATCCTAGAGAATTAGGATCACACCAGTCAAATTTGTTTTTCCAGTTGACACCTTCATACTTCTAGATAATGATCTGGGTTGTGTGGCCTCACAGTCTCCTCATTTACTTTCATATGAAAATCTTAAGGTATATAAATCAGACTCAAAAGAAATGTGTGTTCTATAGATCCAATACAAAAAAATCTCAAAAGAAACCTAAACATCTAAGTACTTACTACACTACCTTCTCATACTAGACTCAATTGCTCCTAATCACTGCTTAATCTTAAAAATCCAAAAAGTTGACTTCCCTTTATCTTCTTGGGAAAAATCATTACTTCATTACACATTTAGTGGTTTTGGCACCTTCACAGTTTTTCTCTCTCTCCACTGACTTTCCAATAGCTTTGGCATTGAATGCCTTGCTCTGACAGCTTCAGCCTAGCATGACAGCTTGCTGTCATGGCTAATTACTTACTCTGATTACTGTGGCTAAAACCTTCATCAACCTGTGTCCTACTAATCTCAGAGACCTGAAGTTCTGGACTTGACTTTGCTGAGGAGTAGCTATCTTTCCTTGTAAGATTTCACTGTTTGGTTTTACTAAGTCCTTGGGTCCTAGGCATCCTCTCTGTGGTGGAGAAAGAAAGTAGGGACGGGGGGGGGGGGGTGGGGAGAGGTGTTGGGAGACTGGGGTGAAGAAAAAGGACTCAAAATACTGAGGCAGGTCCACAACTGTCAACAATCCTTGTGACTTGATTTTCTTCTCACCCTGAAGCAATTGATTTTAGCTGCCTCAGCAGCACCATTCTACTTCTCTTCACTCCGTGCCTGGATTTCCCCTCCTGGATTCTCCCTCTTTTCCAATCGAAGGTTAGTCAGCATTGAGTCATTCTTTAATCATGCTAACCATTTCACCCCTTAGCTTTCAGTTACAGTCATTTTCTTTTCAAATTTAAAGTGGTCATGTCTTTTTTTCTTTCTCTGCATTAAAAAATTGAAATATAATAGAACATTTTTAAAGTTGTGAAATGGTTTCCCACAATACAAAAATATAAAAATGTACATAAGTGACATACTACCTGCCATTAGACTGTCTGTGTTTGTCTGTTTCTGTCTCTCTCTCTTCTTCTCTCTGTTTGTCTGTCTCTCTCTCACTACACACACACACACACACACACACACACACACACACACACATACACACGTACATCTGCCTGATTATGCGCATTTCAGGGGTAGGGTGGTTAGAGATAGAGAAGGTAGGGGGAAAAGTTTAAGGTAAAGAGAGAGAAAGAAATGGGGAAGAAGAATACAGGACAGAGGAAAAGCAATGGAAAATCTTTGTTCTGCTATATGCCACCTACATGGCTTTTAAGACAAATCACTTCATGTCTCCAGCCTCAGTTTTCCTACCTGTAAAAATAAAAGCCTTGGACTAGATAACTGCTAAGATCCGTTCTAGACAAAAAAAAAAATTAGAGATCATAGACAACAAAAAATCCCTTCAAGAGGGGAGAATAACATTGAAAGAGAAGGAGAAAAAAAACCCAGACATCTGCCCACTTCCCCAGAGCTCAGTTTCTACATCTGTAAAATGAGAGAGTTGGGTTAGATGACCTCTAAGGTCCTTTCTACTTTTAGATTTATGATCTACAGTCCTACGACTTTAGAGAACAGGTGTATTTCCTGGCTAGAGAATGGATTAGAGAGGAGGGTTTGTCTTATCCACCAAGAATTTAATAATCTTGCTTAGTTGTTGCTGTTTACTCATTTCTGATTATCTGTGAACCCATTTGGGGTTCTCTTGGCAAAGATATTTGAATGGCTTACAATTTCTTTCTTTAGTTCATTTCACAGGTGAGGAAACTAAGGCAATCAAGGTTAAGTGACTTGCCCAGGGTCACACAGTTAGCATCTGAGGCTGGATTTGAACTCTGGTCCTCCTGACTCCAGGATCAGTACTTTATCCACTGCCCTAGCTTTATCCACCCCCTAGCTGCCTGTATCTTGGTGAGCAGCCTGCACTATCTGAGTCAAAACTCCAATGACCCAAATCTCAGCAGGCCCCAGAGGGAAAAGATCCAGGACAGAAGACAGGGCAGAAAGAACACGGGCATGTTTTGCCTCCTTCCCAGTGGCACAGTGCCCTGAGGACTCAAAGGTTTCTATGTCTCCCATGCTGCCAGGACTGCAGCAAACAGTGCTGCATGACTGAAGTCTAAAGACCTGTGTTGAAACAGGGAGAGAGTTCTTCAAAGAACCAGCTTAGAGGAAGTGAGATGTAAGGCAGCCAAGTGGAACAGCAGCACTGAAAGACTGATTCAGATGGAAGACACTATAATTGCCTCCTTTGTGCCCCAGCATAATTTCAAAGTCTGCGCATGTGGGAGAAGACTACCTACTATGTAGCTTCCCAATTGGAAAATGAATAAGATTTCCTGGCTCTCTCTTTCATTGTGTGCCTTTGGATGAATTCTGTGGGAATAAGGGGAAGCCATCCCACTTTAGAAGCAAGTTGCAAAGGCTGCCAAGAAGGGCTCATTCTGCAAACTATATTTCTGTCATTTTAAAAGGATTTTGGAATCGCACTCCCACATATTTTCAATAAGATCATAGGGTCATGGATTTTGAGTTGAAATGGACCTCAGAGGCTATCTGGTCCAGCCTTCTCATTTGACAAATAGTCAATTGACAAGAAAATATTAAGTTGAGCCCTTAGCTCAATATCTGGAACATAGTAATGACAATAAATGTTTGTTGACTGACTAAATCCCTTCTTAATGTACAACACTGGGCTATCTGCTGGCAATACAAATGTCAAGAATGAAACCATCCCTCTCAAGGATCTATGAAAACCAAGGCCCAGAGAAGTTAGTTGGTTTGCCCAGGTTTATGCTGGTAACAAATGGTAGACCTAGGATTTGAACCCAGGACCCCTGAGTCCAAGTCACTACAACTTGTATTATGGCAACAATCTGCTATGGGGCACATAAAAATGTATTTAATATTCAGGCAGAATAGGGGAGGTGAGGTATAATTAATTCTCAAATGCTTCAGAGTTGCTATCACTTCAATTGGAACCCAAGTACAGACTTAAAATGACTGTGTGATGGAGCTTTCTCCTATATTCCTCATACCACTCAACAGTCCCAATCTTTCTCTTTGTATCCAATCCCACTCCCAAAGTCAGGTCTGTAACAATGAGGTATAATGTATTAAAATGAATTAATGATTAGAAAAAAGTATAGATTTTTATCTCTATTTCCTGTTTTTTTAACAACCATTTCAGTAAAGCTTTGGCATTCTCAAATAAGCCCATTTTTCCCAGGTCATAGTCACCAAACCCCTGGAGAAAGAGCCTTTTGGAAGCAGTAGTAACAGAATCCAGTCACTAAACACTATTTCATAATGCTATGTCACTTTCCCATACCAAGAGTATTGACCAGTAGAAGAGTTTGTCTTTCAAGTTATTTTTCTTCATGGGGTGATATGTAAGCACACTCCTTTTGCCTGATCCCCTTGGTCAGCAACAAGTATTAGCAAAATGACTGGCTGAGGTTAAGGAGCATAAAACTAAGCAAAGATAACTGGCCCACAGGGGCTCCTCCGCAGACTTTTCCAAAGCTCAATGGCAAAAGTTCTGCTAAGAAATTATTCCAGTGAATGATGAACAACCCAGAATATAAAACCAAGTATCATTTTGCCTGACCTAAGACCTCAAGTGAGTATTGCAAATTCTTCCTTAAATATCCCCTTAGTGAGTCATTCCCAATAAGAAAAAGATAAGTTTGAAATAAGGGAGAAAGAAATTCTCTTTCTTAAAAAAAAAAAATAACAAAACTGGACTACAAACTCAGAGAGAAAGCTTACTAGGAAGTGTTCTCAGTCAGTTCGTTTGCTATCAGACTACGTTCAGTTGCTTAGCAACCAGAAAAAAAGAAAGTTGAACAATAATTTTAAGGCTGGCAGGGAGGGAAAGCTTTGAGTTCTAATCTCGGCTGTCACTAACTTATTCCATATCTATGAATAAATCATTTTTACCTCCTCTCTCATCTGAGGGTTTTAGAGTGATAAATTTTCCTTTTGTAATTGTTTTTTCAATTAATAAATATTATTTTCTCTCCTAAAAAATCCCTTGTAAAAATATATGCATAGGAAGCAGAACCAGCAGAATAATTTCTTGATACTATAACAATATAAGTGAAACTTTTCAAAATTCAGTCTCAGACAGAATAAGTTCTATAGGAATACCAGAATATCCTTTATATATATTTCACAGAATCATACCTCAGAAAGGAATGTTAAAATTATCTAGGAGGGAGCTAGGTATTTCAATGGATACAGCACCAGCCCTGGAGTCAGGAGGACCTGAGTTCAAATGTGATCTCAGACACTTACTTGTTGTATGACCCTGGGCAAGTCACTTAACCCTCATTGCCTCCCCCCTCAAAAAGGGACATCTTATCCATTCTCCTCAATGCACAGATTAAAAAACAAACAAAAACCAGAGGCCTATGAAGTTGAAGTGACTTGTCCAAAGTCAGTTGGCTGACTTTAAAGCAGATATAAGGCTAGAATTCAAGTCTTCTAACTTTATTTCTAGTAGAACAGAGACAGGCAAACCACTCCAGGGAAATTAAACATTTGAGTTAATATTCTGTATGATTCTACCTACCCTCAAATCCAATTTTGTTTGAATTATTTAAAATTCTACCACTGTTTTGGGCTAAAATAGGGCAATTATCTGCATAATTATGAAATGTAAATCCCACAGGTAATCGGCATGGTCCTTGTCTTCCTTTAAGGCTCAGGTGACGCCTGTACTATGAAGCACCCTGAGCACCCCAGATGCTAGCACTTTTTCTCCTCAAAATATATTGTATTTATTTATCTGTGTACAGGCCCTATCCCATCCATTTGTCCCTCCATCAACTGCAAATTTCTTTAAAAAGGATTTTTTCTGGTTTTTCTCTCCCCAGTACGTAGAAGTGTTTTGCCCATAGCTTGTTCTTAATAAATGCTTATAGCATTGAATTTTTGGTTTTTTTGTGTTTTTCTTTA
Source organism: Pseudocheirus occidentalis (assembly GCA_028646575.1). Classification (NCBI taxonomy): domain Eukaryota; kingdom Metazoa; phylum Chordata; class Mammalia; order Diprotodontia; family Pseudocheiridae; genus Pseudocheirus; species Pseudocheirus occidentalis. Next base: position 266,257,050 of record CM053594.1, read on the forward strand.
GAGCCCAGCCTAGCATGGACTTTTGTGAAAGCCTTAATTTGACACTATTAATATTATGGAATTATCATGGAATTAATGCCATAGACTATGGCTATAGGTTTTTGTTGTATTGTGTTTTCCCATATAAGATAAAGGCTTGATCAATAATTCTGATAACAAACTCCCCTTTGACAGAGTCAAATACAAATCTAGTTTATGTTAGATTCATTGATTAGATTGTAGATTGAACAATGCTGAAAGGCCTAGTGCTTTCAGATGATGCAGCGATTCCTTGGCTCCCATAGCAGGAGTGGGAGTGGAGGGGAGAGGTAACTGCTGAGTCAAAGCTCCTCAGAGACAGTTGGGTAATGAACCAGCAAAAAGCCGTCCCCTCTCCCTGATTCAGTCTCCCTCAACAGGAGTGACTCCACCCCTTTGGCAAGCTCCCTTTCCAATACTTTTCTGAACTTGGTGGCACCATGGACAGAGCTAGGAGGCTGAAGTCAGGAAGACCTGAGTTCACATCCACGTTCAAATATTTACAAGCTGCTTAACTTTGGAAAAGTCATTTAACTGTTAAACTATAGGATGGGGATAATAGTAGCACCTGCTTTGTAGATAATGAGGTTGTTGTGAAGATTAAATGAAGTATTATCTGTAAAACAGCCCAGTGCCTGGCATATTGTTGGCACTAGATAAATGCTAATCATTTTATTATTATTGTTAGTATTATTACTATTATTACTTGTGCAAAAAAAATCCTAGTTTACTTTCCATTACAAGCAAATACAAACCCTTCCCCACTTCTGGTAGTGACAGAGACTGTGAACACACATGCTTGCCCAGGTAAACCTACACCTGAGACTGTGGTCTTTAGCAGGATCATCTTCTATGAATTCCCCTCCCCCTACTAGGAGCCTAAACAACAATCCTAAAAAAATGTATTTTTTAAAGGTATCTACTTAGTCATTCCTAAATCCCTCAGAAGGAGAAAGGAACCTTTTGTACATACTGCAGTATTTCCAGGAAAAGATAGCCATTACCAACAAGAAGAGCCTGGTTTGTTCAGAGACAAAATTAGAATACTTGTCTCACAGTATTTTCATACTTAAGAGAAGCAAATGAAATAACCTACAGAAAGTGCTTGACAAACCTTATATATAGCAGTTTTTGTAAAATTTTATATCATTGTGTTTGGGGAAAGATTTGCATTCAGGACTTCCTAACTTTGAGAGAGCTTGAGGACAGTGTAATGCTGAGATAAAGATGAATGCCAATTCAGCAGACTGAAAAAAAAATCGAGTATTTTGACGTTTTAAGTAAATATTGACCTCCCAGGAAAGTGGGATAAAAGTTATAAATTAATAATTCATGTTTAAATCTTGGTCATTGTGCCCCTGTGAGTCTTTAGCATTTTAAGCTTTTCTTTTGTGTTCACGTAAATAAATAACTGTCCTGTATTTCATCTACATTGTATATTAAGTAGCTCTCTACTCCCTTCTGGGGACATCCTAGACATATCAACTCTAATCTTAAAATGATTCTTTCTCAAGACTCGGAGTATTCAAAAAACAGAGCCTGACCCTTCTCATTAGAGGAATGAATCCAGAACTTTGGCACTTGTTAGAGAGGGGGGATGAGTGTCCTAGCCCCCTGAGCCAAACATAGTTCTATGTGCTACTCAGTGGCCTGTGCTGCCACATTTGTATTCATCTTCCCCTTACTGGTTCTTGATTCTTTCTATTACACAATCTTTAGAAGATCTAAATTCATTGTTAAGTTCCCCTGGCAACCATATCAGTCTCTTTAGATGATTCCTGTTTTCCTTTCATCATCAGAATTGTTTATGTTTGCATCTTCAGAATTCCATATTTTAGTTTCCCACCCCTCCTATATGAGGACATCCTCTGGGATACCATACAATATTATGCCCAAAGAGTTATCAAGCTACCTATACCCTTTGACCCAGCAATACCACTATCAAGTCTGTTTCCAAAGATGATTATGAAAAAAGGGAAAAAGCACTATGTTTTTATCTAAAATATCTAAAACATTTATAGCAGTCCTCTTTGTGGGAGCAAATTGCAGGGATGCTCATCAGTTGAGGAATGACTGAACAAGTTGTGGCATATGATTGTGAAGGGATACTACTGTACTATAACAAATCATGATCTCAATGATTTTAGAAAACCATATATATACTTGCACAAAATAATGAAGAGCAAAATGAGCAGAACCAGAACATTATATATAATGACTGCAATATTGTTTGAAGAACAATTTTGAGTGAATATGTCATTTTTTACTTTTATGAATACCCAAATTAATTGTAAAGGACAAACTAAGGAAGATGCTATCTGCATCCAGAGAAAGAAATGATAAATAGAAACATGTATAGAACAATTTTACACACACAGACACACGTGTCTAATGAGTCTAACGGTAGCCATCTCTAGGTTTGGGTGGAGGAGAGGGGGGAAAAAAGAAATTTCTAAGATAACTTTATTATCTACTTAAAAGGAATTTCAACTTGTACATGATAGATTTGTAGTTTCATGTACAATCATCTTTCATACTATGTTATAGCCATGCTTGTTTTATTCCATAAATTAAAAATAAAACAAATAAATGTGAAAAGGAAAAGGATGCCATGAAGCCCTAGGATACAGGAAAAGCTAGAAAAAATGCAAGAATCAGATCATGTCTTTGTTCAAGTGGAGATGATATTCTTTTATGGGCATTAGTACAGAATCACAAGCCTAAAAGGGACATTCAGTGAATCTAATCCAAAAACTCTTAAGTACAGCTAGGTAGTTTAGATAAGTGAGGGTAAATTAGTCCCAGCTTTCCAAGAGAGTTCCAAGAGTTGTATCAACCTTCAATGATTTCATCATCCCAACACACCTTTACCAGTAATATAGCAATCACACAACAGTAAGAACAATGGCTATTATATAAAAGTTCAAGGTTTGCCAAAGCACTTTAAATATCTCTTTTGATTCTCTTAACAACCTTATGAGATAAGTACTATTATTGTGTCCATCTCACTGACGGGGCAAGTGAGGTCCAAAAAACTTGAGTGATTTGTCTGCAACCACAGATTTATAGGTTTTGCTATATAGGATTTGTGTTCAGGTCTTCCTGCCACTTCCAGGGGCAGCTAGGTGGCACAAGGGATAAGAGTGCTGAGCCTGGAGTTAAATCTAGCCTTAGACACTTACCAGATTGTGACCTTGGGCAAGCCACTTTACCCTGCTTGCTTCAGTTTCTTCATCTGTAAGATGGGCTGGAGAAGGAAATGACAAACCACTCCAATACCTTTGCTAAGAAAACCCCAAATGGAGTCATGAAGAGTAGGATATGACTGAACAACAATTCTACTCCCAAAGTTTATCCACTAAGACCTATGGTATTTCTAGGGTATGACAATAGGAAGCCATCTATTTTGCTACTATCTCCTTTCTTAGATTATTTTTTCTCCTGAAAACTTCTAGGTGCTGTTCTAGCCAGTGTTAAGTCACTGGTCCTCACTTGCCTCATCAATAAAATGAGAATGGTGTCATGGCTGTCTGAAGGCTAGGGACAAAATCATCTTTCGAGGTACTTTCTAAGCTCTAAGATCTATAATTCATTCTAGAGCCTAAAGAAGCATTCTATGACTTAAAACATTTATAATATGTGCATCTTTTATAATGTGCCTTAAAAAAGTTCCCAGGGACAGTTCCAGACTATAGAAAACTATACGCTGAGGCCTTATTGAAATTATTATTGTTATTGTTGCTACTAATAATAATAACAATGACAGCGATGATAATGATGACTCCCATTGCAATAATCAGTTCCCTTGACAATCCAATCATGTAAGAGGGCCCTAGGGAAGATTTTAAAGAATTTTTCCTTTTTTTTATTTTTGCAAAAGTTAACTTCAGCATCTTGAATTAATAATCAATTTTTGAAATGGGGGCAGGCCTGCTGGGTTCTTTGGGTACTCCCCAGAAAGACCATGATTGGCAACAGAAAATGAGACAGTAATCACACTTTAATTACACACAGAGGGTATGGAGGCAAAAAAAAAATTGTCAAGGCAGAGACAGGCAGTGAAAAGTATTACAGAGATAGATGGTGGTGTGGTGACAGAGAATGGGATGGTGAAGGAAGAGTTCAGGGAGGCAGAGGCTGAGAATATCTTTCACGTAACCATGGATTAAAATTGGGAGCACTCAGTAGCATGAACTCAACCGAGATGGGAGAGGTCTGTGGGGGGAAGAGTTAAAGGTCTCATTTTTATAGGATTTGTTTTAGGGGGGTGGGCAGACCAACTTCTATTTGTACCCCCTCAGGGATATTTCATTAACATAGCCAAATCATCTCAGAGTTATGGGAAATACTTCAAAGTTGTCATTCCAAAGTTATTAGCACCTTTTTTGATACTCTGCTGGTCTGAAGCTGTGGAGACCTGGATTTTGTATGAAATTTACATTTCATGGGACCAGAATCTGAATAAGCAGCATCTAGAGAGTTTCCCCTTATTCAGCTCATATTACCAGTATGTGAATTTTAGTTAATGTATTTGTAAATTATGTTCTTTTGCCTTTTGGGATGGTTTTCATGTGACTTCCAAGTTTTCCTTTGCAATCTTATTTCCTGCTAAAATTTACTATACTGACTAGAATGGGGTGATGATCAGGGAGACCAGAACAAGTTACAATCTTAACACAGATGTCCACAATGATATACTTCCCCTCCCCCACCATCCTTGTGAGATAAGAGGTATGGCCAAGCTATCTAGCATCCATTAAGCAATCCTTAGGTCTCTACTACAGGAAAGCTGTGAGATCCTTCACCTTGGGTGGGAGAATTTTTGAGTCTGATCTGTGAAATTCTGTTCTAAATTAAATACTTTTTATTGTGAATTTAATAAACAAAAAACAAGTTATCAATTCCATATTGAGTTATGTAAAACTCCATAAACATAGATAATATTTATCTGGGTTTGAGGTGAAAAATCATTGTTGCAAACTGATGTCATTGTGTGAAATGCAACTGAGAACTTTCTCTTATTTTCAGGAGATAGGTGTTGGGTGCTTGGCAAAGTGGAACCCTGTAACACATGGTCAGTGCAAAGAGGACAGTTTGCCCTGGCATGGGAGGGAGGAGAGAAAAAGACAGAATGAGACAGAGACAAGATAGAAATGGAGAGAGAATGTAGTTCCCTCAGTCACTGGCAGAGGGGAAACCCATTTCCAGATACTGCAGAGAATCGTACAAAAGATTTTCACAACTTGAGAACTACTTTCAACTTAGTGAGTTATGGCTGTAGAGAAGAGCTATAGGAAACACCAGGATTTTAATTAAATGAGGGAATGAATGATAGTGAAGCACTAATGATATGGCAAGGATTGTGTCAAGAACAATGAGTATAAGTTCAAGGATGAAAATAGTCTCTACCATCAAGAAGCTTACATTATGGGGCGGCTGGGTGGCTCAGTGAATAGAGCACCGGCCCTGGAGTCAGGAGGACCTGAGTTCAAATCCGGCCTCAGACACTTAACACCAAAAAACTAGCCGTGTAACCTTGGGCAAGTTACTTAACCCCAATTGCCCTCAAAAAAAAAAAAAGAAGCTTACATTACAATAAGATCCAACTTCATGGGAGAATGGCGGCCAGAAAGAGGTATTCTGCTTTGGAAAATTAGTGGAAAGTTAAGCAGGGCCATAGTGGAGAAGATTGCCACAGCTTTTCCAATAGCAGTAGCAGTATTCATTTGATTATAGTTCCAGAGTGGAAAAGTGAGATAAAAGTGCTTAGGTAACTGGTGAGAAGACCAGAGTTTAACGTGAAGCATAGCAATAGATTTCCTAATAACAGAGACATCAGGATGAGAGTTCCAGAGCTGAAAAGCATACATACATGTCTATGCATATATGTGCACATATGTATGTATACACATAAACATGCATAAATGCACATTTTCATACTCACACATGTGTATTATTATATATATATGTAATCACTGAACAAGGGTGGGGATTGATAACCTAGAACTGCATAGCAATAGGCATTCATCATAGTTAGAATCTCAAAGCCAATTAATCAAATAACAAGCATTTATTAAGCTCCTACAATGTACCAAGCATTGTTATAGGTCCTGGGGATGCAAAGACAAAAAAAAAAATAGACCCCACCCTCAAGGAGCCCAGATTCTTTCAAGGGAGACAACATGTAAATGTACACAAAATAAATTCAAGATAATGAGAGTATGCATTAGCAGTCAGAGAGATCTGGAAAAGCCTCAAATAGGAAGTGGCATGTGAACTTGGCTTTGAAGAAACTAGGGATTCTCAGAGGTGGGGGGGGTGCTGAGGTGGGAACACAGGTGCAGAGAACGAAGTTGGAAGACGTCTTAGAAAATACACAGTCCAATCCATATCTGAATATAAATCTCCTGTATAAAAATCTGCAATAGTGGTCACTTAAGCTCTGCTTAAATGCCTCTACTGATGGGAAACTTACTCCTTCCTGAGAAAGCTCTATCCCTTTCTGTACAGCTCTGTTAGGAAGCTTCTCATTCTATTGATCTGAAATCTACCTCTCTGTCATTGGCATCTCTAGCTCCTGCTTCTGACCTACAGGCAGAATGCTATGTCTGTTGTACAACAGCTCTCCATATTTGAAAACTTCTAAGCATTCTAAACCCATCTGCGCCAGGTCTGTTATTCCTCAGACCAAATATATTCTATTCCTTCAATCAATCGATCATCCTATTACATGCTTTGTAGTTCTGTAAAATGGGAATGATGATAGCATCTGGCTCCCAGGGTTGTTGGGAGGATCAATTGAGACAGTGTATGTAAAGCACTCGGCATAATGCCAGGCATGTAGTAGGCACCTAATAAATGCTTGTTCCCTTCCCCTTATCTCCTTTCCCTAACTGTAGTATGACAAGGGTGATTCAATTCAAAGAAAGTTTGTTTATCAAGCATCTACTATGGTCCAAAACACTGAAATAATCCTAGAGATACAAAAACAAAAATGAAAAACATCCCCTGCCTTTAAGGAAGCAGAACTGGGGAAGATGGAGGAACTGTACTGACAAGGAATGTCAGACCCACATGTGCTGCCCTGGTGAGTACAGAAGCAGTGGGGTAGGGACTCCACTGACTGTGGGCACTTACAGAAAGCTGGATATCTCAGTTTGGGTTTAAGGTCAGAGAAAAATACTGAAGAAGTATCTGAGGCCAGAGGCACCATCCGCCATGCTGCAGAACTACACAAACTAAGCTGTTTTTAAAAATGCACAAGCAAAGAAGACAGAATCCAACCATAGAAAGTTGCTATGTGAGTAGAGAAGACCAGGGTTAATCTTCAGATGAGGATAGTGGAGCAAAGAACCGTCTTCTACCCCAAAGAATAATGACAAATGATCACCTTCCCAAAAAGAATTCATAGAATAATTTTTAAAAGACTTTAAAAATCAAATGAGAGAAATTAAGGCAAACTAAAAAAAAATCCAAGGAAAACAAGAAGATTATGAAAAGGAAGTCAACCATTTAGAAAAGCAGATCTAGAATGTTAAGGAAGAAAATAACTCCTTGAAAATCACAATTGGGCAAGGGGAAGCCAATGAAATTATAAAACATCAAGAAGTAATAAAGCAAAATAAAAAGAATAAAAAATAGAAGAGAGTTTGAAGCATGTCATAAGAAAAACCACTGATCTGGAGAACAGATTGTGTTACATGAAAACTATGAGAAAAAAAGAATCTTGATGCAATAATATAAAAAATTAGTTAAAGAAAATTGTACTGAAGCATTAGAATAAGAGGGGAAAAAATCCACCAATCATCACCTGAAAGGGATCCAGTGAGGAAAATCCACAGGAATATTACATTCAAACTCAGAAACCCCCAGCTCAAGGATAAAATATTACGAGCAACAAGGAAAAAAAAGCAATTTCCATATAAGGGTGCCATACTTATAATCACATAAGATCTAGCAGAGGCAAAAAAGACCACAGGTCTTAGAACACTGTATATCAAAGAGCAAAAGAACTGGGCTTCTGGATAAAGATAATGTCCAGCAAAACTAAGCATAATTCTGAATGAAAAAAAAATGGACATACAACAAATTGTTAGATTTCCAGGCCTTTGTTTAAAAAAAAAAAAACAAGAACAACTTGAACTTAATAGAAGATTTGACATACAAGAGCCAAGAGAAACATAAGGTACATATGAAAGGTCAATTACAAGGGACTTGATAAGGACAGGTGGTTTACCTTTTATGTATGAAAAACGTGAAATGTATGTCTAAGATTGGTATTAGTAATTGGGTAGATATAAGAAGAATTGGGGTAGACCTGAGCATGGTATCACCTCAAAAAGTAAAACCCTTTAGGAACAGCTAAAAAGAGTATCATGCAAATGAGGTGCAAGAAGAAGAACCAATACAAAGCAGTGAGATGGGGAAGGAGGGCTGTTAGTTCTGGAAACCTGCTTTCATCAGGAGTGAGATTAAGAGAAAATGAATCCTTATACATATGGAAAAGTATAAAAGTCTTCTGAATTTAGAAAGAAATAAAATACTAAGGTGGATAGGGTCAGGAGGGATCTTTAGAGGGGAGGGTAAGGGAACAGGTCAAAGGGGCATATAAAAGTGTTTAGATTTATGAGAATGGGAGGATAAGGGAGGGATCATTGGAGGGGTGTTAGGTTAAGTAATGGGAGGGCAAGGTTACAAAGAGAAGCAGAGGAGTCAGAATGGATAGGAAATAAGAGATACACACAAACATAAAGATTAGGGGTAAAATTTGTTAGGGAAAGCATATGTTTATATATAGGTGTGTGTGTATGTGGGTGTATATATTTACATGTGTATGTATATATGTATATAGATAGATAGATATCTATATCTATATGTGCTTAATTGTAGCAGGGGCGGGGATGGGGGAGGAAGAGAGAAAAAAAGAACAAAGTAAAAAGTTCACAGCAAAGAACAAAAGGAAACCTACAAGGAAGCAAAGAAAAGATGGGCAGCTCTCAACACTGTGTGTAATATTTAATATATAGGTTTTCTTGAAATGGTCATTGATTGCTATGTAGTTTGAATCGGCTTTTATGTTCTACTATGTACATGACATGTTTCTTTTTCTTTTCTTATTTTATCATTGAGTTTATAATATGTTTCTTTTCTTTTCTTATGTATTTAAGTTTTAATTAAAAAAAACTGCTTGGTACTTGTTAAAAATAGAAAATATGAGCTGTGGACAAAATTAGGCACATAACAAGCAGAAATATTAAACTATAGTGTTTAATGAAACCTAGGAATAGCTAGTATTGGGATAAGAACATAATGGGACAAACATTGCTGGAAGATAAGTATTCTGGCAAAAATTAAATTTAGACTTAACATCTCACATGCTGTACCATAATAAATTTCAAATGAATATTTAATCCATATATAAAAGGTCAAAGGAACAGGGATTGGGCCTATGATTTCATTGATACTATAGACAATTCCCAGAAAAGGAAACTCCCTTGACCAATGCAGGGAGCATCGAGTCTGCAACTTAGAGTCTTACAGAGTTGCCTAAAGTTCCAAGAAGTAAATTGACTTGCTTATGATTACACAGTTAGTATGTGTCTGAGGCAGAATTTAAACTCAGGTCTTGCTAATTCTAAGACCAGCTCTCTGTCCTCCATAACCTGTCACTTTATAATTATAAGCAAATTGCAAAAGCTTTGAGATACCTTTCACAACAATAGATAGGTTTTATGAAATATACATTAAAAAATTATACTGTGTGCAGTAGAAGTTATGTTCTTTGTATGCAGAAATGTTCACATTTGTTGAATTTTTCCAAGTTCATAAAAATAAAAAGGGGAAAAAATTAAGATTCTACAAATTAATTCTTCCAACAAGCATTTATTAAGTTCCATCTTTTAGGTATTTGAAGAATCAATTAAAAAACATTTATTAAGTGTCCACTATATGCCACCAAATATAGTCCTCGACTATTACCTCCTTCCTTCTGGACACTTTTAATTTAGCCTTAGCTTATATTCGCTTTTCTTTCACTGGAAAGTCATACTGTTAATATATGTTGAGCTTTCAGGAGATCATTTTTACAATAACCGCAATGCTGTAATGATGACCAACTGTGAACAAATTAGCTACTCTGATGAAAAAAATGAGTCAAGACAATTCCAAAGGACTCATGATGAAAAACGTTTTATCTCCCTCCGGAGAGAGAACTGATTCTGAGTGCAAATTGAAGTGTGATTTGCTTATTTATCTTGCTTTTTAAAAACATGACTAACACGAAAATATGTTTTGCATCACTTCACATTTATAATGGCTATCACATTGCTTCCTTTCTCAATAGATGTGGAAAGGAGTAGGAGGGAAGGAGAGAATTTGGAACTCAAAATCTAACAAGAAAAGAATACTAACAAATACGTAAATATAAATTTATATTTAGATAAATAAATATTAAGCTTTAGTCCACTAAAAATTCCTAGTTTTATGATTGATTCAACAAACAGCCTTAGGATAAAAGATATGCATTACTAGTAGTAATGCATTGTTATACACGTGGCATTCTTTCTTAACAGGGTCACCGCCACCTGAAGAAATCACAAGGAATAGTCTGATCCAGACTCTTGCCTTCAGGCATATGAACTATAAAACTGACCATTTGGTTGATGAAGCAACAGAGCCTCAGAGAGGTTAGTTAATTTACTTCGAACACACAACTAGTACTGTGCTTAATGCTTTTATAAGTGTAAATTTAAGTCATTATACAGAAAGAAGGTTTCAACTTGAAAGACCGTTCACTAACTTGGCTTTTAGCAAAGCATAGGGCTGGGAAAGTGCAATTTGTAAATGCTATTCTTTAATGTCCCTTTTCCTTCTCTCACCCTAGATTTTTCTCCCCAGGACCTAAGGCAATGTGGTAACTATGCAAAGAGCTCTAGATTTAGAGTCAAAGGAATCTGAGTTTGAATCCTGACTCTACTTACTAGCTATACGACCTTGGATGAAGACATATTATCCCTCTTAGTCCCAGTTTCTTCACCTGGAAAGGAAAAATGTTGGAAAAATAATCTCTGAAATATATTCCAGCTCCGAATCTATGATCTTATGACCTATGTGACCTTGGGCAAATTACTTCACCACTCTGGGCCTCAGAGAGCTGTGCCATTGTGTTCATTCCATACTACCAAGCAAGAGCTAGTCTCCAAATTTAAGAAACTCCCATTTACTCACAATTTTTCCAATCTCTAAGACCTTTAAATATTGGTAGTACAAATGTACTACCTTAGATTACTCCTTAGATTACTGCTAATCTACTAAAGTACTCCTTAGATTACTGCTCTGCAAAGTAATAGGAAGACACCTTCCATTTTCTAACAGGTCAGTACCTTAATCCATAGACATCTAATTAAATGAGTTAAATTTTGACCTTAGATATCTGAAATAGCAGCTATATTTAAAGCCTAGCTTGAAAAATCTCAGGCATTCTCAGTAGCCTTTGAGGTGCAGATCTGACCATGTCACTTTTTTGCTCAAAAGGCTCAGTGGCTCCATGATGCATTTGGAATGAAAGATAAACTCAGACTGACATGATTTGGCTCCAATTCATCTTTTTAAACATCTCAATTACTTACCTTCATGCACTTGATGTTTCAGTCAAATTTAGCTAAAAGTTACTTATTCCCTGATGTCAACATTCCATCTCCTATCTTGGAGGGTGCCCACAAGGTGTTTGCCAGTCCTGGGCTATGTCTCCTCTTCTTTTCTATCACTCAGAATCCTTATCTTCCATCAAAGTCAACATAGCTGTCATCTCCTCCAAGAAGCCTTCTTTGATCTACTTAGTTAATTATCTCTCCCTCCTCAAGTCACCTGAAATTATACTATCTCTCAGGATATTCCATTTGCATAGAGGATGAAAATTCCTTAAAGGTAGGTACTACTTCATTTTGTCTTGGTATCTTCCAGGATGAGCATGAAGTAGGTGTCTAGGAAATGTTAGTTGATCTGAATTGAATGGTTATCAGTTTCTCTTGTTAAGGCTTAATATATATTATTTTACATTAATAATTTATTATTTGATAATTTATCAATTATATGATTTAATAATATGATCAGTTAGTAATTGATCATAATAATTAGGAAAAATGATCAAGTTTCATTTCCTAAAGGGCTTATATAAAATATTTCTCTCAAGGCTACTTTTTTCTAAGGTAACCATTTCAAAGTCAGATAGGAGAGAGCTAATAGATTACAGATCTATGAAACTGATGCTTTTAAGTTTAAATGGCTTGTCCTGGATCACATGGCTAGTAAGTAGCCAAGAGAGCATCCAAACCCAAGTCACCCTGACTCCAAACCAGTGTCCTATCCACTCTACTATGTTGCCTCTCAATGATGATTGCGTGTTAATGTTAACAGGAAGAAGAAAAAGGTCTTAACTGGCTAGACTCCACTCTGAATTTCAGAAATTGGTCACTGATGTATAACAGGTAAGAGAATTTACATTGTGTGGGGGAAAAAAAACTTATTACTTTAGTATCTCTCTAGTGCAAAATTTATGAGTGTCAAGGTAAACTTTAATTCAACCCAATTCATTCTAGCCCAGCCCCAGTCTGAACATCTCATTAAGAAGGGATTTGCTGAACATATTAACATTAAAAATATATATAATTTTAGCATGAAATGTTAAACTTTAAAAGAAAAGGCTTTTTTGTGTACTGTGGAAGGATCTGCTTGTAGATAATTGCTGCTAATTATTCTTATCTAGTCATGAAGGTTCAGAGACTCTACTGAACAACATATTCTGGAAACATTTTATTGATTTTGCCTCAGTTTCATTACTGAATATATATGAACCAGACTTGTGATTTCATGGCCATAGGAAACCCCCAGTGAAGAAACTTCCACCACCAATGTAGATTAGCACCTGTTCTGCTGCAGACATTTGCTTGGTCAGATTTGGCAAAGGATTGGATTGAAAAGGTAAAGAAGAGGGAGGAGTTAAGAAAGACTTTGAGGTTACAAACTGGAGAGATGAGATGCTGATACCTTGGCAGAAATCCAGAAGTTTGGAAGAAGGAAAATCTAATAATTTCTGTTGTGAATATGTTGAATATAACATATAAATGTTTAATGACAATCTATCAAGGGCATACTCAAGAGGTTATTAGGAGGGAGTAGGAAGGCTCTGACAAGGAGTATTCTATTGCACACCACATTTTTTACCATCGCACAATTTGCTGAAAAAATATGGAGAAGTCAATCCTATGGTGCTTAATGTTCATGGATTATAAAATAGAATTTGATTCAGTAGAGCAAAATGTGACCTTAAGGCTTTTGTCAAGCAAGCAGTCTCCCATGCACAATGCCAAAAATTCTGTAGTATTCCTTGAATACTATACCGAAAGAGAGAACTTTATTCAGTGACATTCTGGTTATTCAAACTAAGTGAGGCAAAAATATAAAGATACATTCCCCCAAAGATGTCCTTCACTATCATAGAGGTGAGCCAAAGCAGTGCCCATTAAAGAGATTCCCCAAGATGGTGACGCTCTCCAGATGCTTCTGTTTGCAGATGACATTGTGCTAATTGCATCAAGCCACACTGCAGAGCCTAATAAATGAGTTACATGGTCATTCAAACACTTGGCTCAGTTTTCAACACAGGAAAAACTGAGTGGATAAATAATGTCTATTGTCCTGTCTGGAATATGCAATTAGACAGACAATCCATAGGCTTTTGCCAGCAGTATGTCGTCTTGCACAGACAAGGCAAATGGACAAAGAACAGAAGGAGAAGGGGAGAGAGAGCTCTTCTCTCTGAGAAACTGCAAAGGTCAATTAATGACCCCAAGCTTCTCTTTAAAACAAAAAAACATCTTTTTATTTGTTTGAATTAGATTATGATTTTTTTTCAAATAACAAGAACATATTTTATCTCCCTCCTATGTCCTCTCATTAGGAAAAGAAGAAAAAGGAAAACAAAATTCTTGTAATAAATATACATAGTTAAGTAAAACAAATACATCTTTGGAACAGAAATTTTCTTCCAGGGATGTTTAATGACTTGAGTCATGGAACACTACAGTCTTTGATGAATTGAATTTTAGGATCAGCAAAGAGGCAGTGGAGAGGCACATAGAAGGAGTGAGCAGGCTATAGCACCTTAAAACCAAAGACTTATACAGATAGAGCAGAGCAAGGAGATGAAAGTATCCCCAAAGAAAACAAGTCAGTTATGTAGCAGAGTCAGGGATGACCATGCCCTTAGGATATCAAGAGGTCATGACGAAGATCCACCAGCATCCTCTCTTATAAATTTATGGAAAGACATAAACAAGGGCTGCATAGCATACACTGTAAATGAATAGATTGGGATCTGCTTCAGTGGAACACTAATAAGATCACCGATCCACTGGATCTGTGGTACTAAAGTTGAGATGCCAATGAGACATCCAAGTAAAGATGTCCAGCAAATAGCATGGAGGTTGAGTACTGAAATTCAAAAGAGAAATTAGGGATGCACACACCCACACGCACGCACACACACACACACACACAAATGGATATATACACACACACACACACACGTATATATATATATAGAGAGAGAGAGAGAGAGAGAGAGAGAGAGAGAGAGATCCATCCACACACATCTATAAATGTGTTCAGTTAACATCTCTGTGCAGATGACTTACAAATACATATACATAAACAGGTATATGTATGTATAGGTATGTATGTAATGTGTGTACATTTGGGAGTCATCTGTATAGATTTGGCATACAAGAGTTTGAGATGTGAATAAAATTTCAAAGTAAAGCTGTCTAACAAGCACTTTAGAGATAGAGTACTGAAATTAAAAAGAGAAATTTAGAACAATGTGTATATATGTAGAGATATATGTGTATACATATATTTTGGGGGTAATCTGTATAGATTAAAATTTAATACATGTATGTACAAATATACATATTATCCCCAAATATGTGCATGTTTACATATATGTGCATATGTGTGTGCAAGTATGTGTGGATACATGCATATCTTTGGGAGTAACTTGCTTAAAGATGATAACTAAACACATTGGTACTGATAAGATCATTCAGAGAGACTACATTGAAAGAAGAGGAAGTTCAAGACAGAACTGGGACAATGATTAATGGCTGGAGATGGATGATAATGATCCAATAAGTAATAAGACAAATAGGAGGAGAACCAGTACCAATTGTTATTATGAAAGTTAAAGGAAGAATGAAAATCCCAAAATAGAGTGTGATCGGTAGTGTAGAATGAAGAGTAAGAAAAACAACTGAGACACTGTTTCCAATCTTAGAGAAAACAACTTCAGTTGAATGGTGGGGTTGAAAACTGGTTTATAGGAGTTTAAAAAGTGAATTGAGAGGCAAGGAAATGGAGGTGACTGTGGATAACACTTCTTGGGAATCAAAGGGGATAATCGAATGGTTTCCACTTTTTGAGGATGGTAAATACCTAGTCACATTTGTAGACAGCAGGAAAAGAATCAATGAATAAGAGGAGATTGAAAAGAAGAAGAGCAAGAATGATGCTCTCCCCTGGAGGAGAGAGCAGAGAATAGGAGCGAGAGCACAAGTAAGGAATTTCATTTGTCCATATAAAGGTAAGGGAAAAAGCCACCTTTTTTTTTTATCAAAGACTGAAGCAAAGGAGGAGAGAATGGAAATTATATCAAGGGGTTTTGAAATATCAAGTAAATGATATCAGGTGAAAGTATATGAAAGATGATGTTTATTTTCTCAGTAAAATATACCCAATAAGTGATTATCTATTCTCTGCTTCATTGAAGACTTCTAATGAAGGGAGCCTACTATCTCCCAAGACAATCGATTTCACAAAGTCTAAATTATCTTCCTCTGTATGGCTTCCACCATGTTCATGCCTACTTTTGCTTTCTGGGGACAAGCAGGGCAAGCTCAATCTTCCTTCCAATTGCCTGACTGTTAGATATTTGGAGGCATCATTATCTTCTCTTCAAGACTCCTCAATATCATGGTCACCATCTTCTGGATATTTCAATTTATCAATATTCTTCCTAGAATGTGGCGCACAGAAATAAAAATAAAATTCTGAACGTGCTCCATAAAGTAATGTAGGAAAGTGAGCTCGCTCATCTTAAATATGATGGCTCTCTTTACAAAATCAGATGATTTCAGATTTGGAAGGGATCTCAGTGACCATCTAGTCCAGTACATACTCACTAAAACAATACGCAACACAACATACCTGGTATAGTGTCACCCAGACTTAACTTCAAGACCCCTAATAAAGGCACTCCACTACCTTCTAACCTATCCCAAGACTATGAGATGGGAGCATTTGAATATAGCCAAAAGTTTCATTGGCTTTCACAGCTGCCACATCACTCTGTTATCTTACATTAAATTGACAACCCAATAAGTGTCTTAGATCTTTTTTTTAGTCAAATTGCTTTCTAGCCATGACTCTCTGAAGTTGGGTTGCATTGGTTTTTGTTTTAACTCAAGGCAAGACTTTGCATTTACCCCTATTAGATTCTACCTTATTTGATTTAAT
The DNA here is from genome assembly GCA_028646575.1 of Pseudocheirus occidentalis. NCBI lineage: Eukaryota > Metazoa > Chordata > Mammalia > Diprotodontia > Pseudocheiridae > Pseudocheirus > Pseudocheirus occidentalis. Next base: position 266,273,637 of record CM053594.1, read on the forward strand.
CCAACACTAGCTTGAGATTTTTTTAAAATCCTCTCTCTATCATTCAATATATCATTCATCTTCTAGTTTTCTTTTATCTGCTAATTTGATAAACATGTCATCTGTGCCTTTGCCCAAGTCATTGCTAAAAAGGCCAATATTCCAAGACCATGTACTAATCCCTGGGATACCTCCAGTAGAGACCTTTAACTACTAATAATTAATAATTATTATTACCAATTATATTTTATTTATTATATTTATTTGTTTATTTATTATAAATATTATAATAATTACTACCCATAATAACCATAATAATAGCCAGCATTTGCATAGCTCTTACTAACTGCCAGGTATTATGCTAAGTGCTTTATAGATATTATCGAATTTGCTCTTAACTCCAGGAGGTAGGTATTATTTTATCCCCATTTAACAGTTGAAGAAATTGAGGCATACAGAGGTTTGGGGACTTATTCAGGATCACACAGCTAGTAAGGTGGATTTGAACTTGGGTCTTCCTAATTCCAGGTCCACTGCTCTATCCTCTATGCTACCCAGTAGCCTCAAAATTGATACCAATATCTTAGTGTCTATTCTTTGGGTACAACTTTTGAACAATGTCTGACTCCACAGAGCTCATTGTTGTCTAGGTCCCATGTCTCCATCTTCTCCACTAGAATAATACACAAGCATTAGATACTTTACTAAGATACAGATAAGCTATATTAATAGTCTTCTGAATTACCACTCCATCCCCTGTTTAAAAAAAAAAGGGGACTCAGATTAGTCTGGCATGACCTATTCTGGATGAAGACAGGCTAACGTTTTGTGATCATCATTCTCCAAATGTTCACTAACTATTCCTTCTAGATTTTTCTAGGAATTGAAGTAAAGATCAAGATTATAGTTTTTAGATCCCATTTTCCCCTTCCTTTTCCCCTCCCCCACCTTCCTTCCTTCCTTTTTCCGTACCTTTAAAAAATCTAAACATTTGTCTATCTTGAATCTCATAATGTAGAAACATTCTTAATCTGAAGTCTGTGAACTAGCTATTTTTTTAAAATAAGTTTTGATAACCATTTCAAGATAATTTATTTTCTTTGTAATTTTATGTATTTGATGGTATGCATTGAAAACGCTATTCTGAAAAGGGGTTCATAGGCTTTAGCAGCTTGTCACCACACGGGACCATGACACACAAAAGGTTAAGAACTCCTGCATGTGTAGCATGTGTGGTATCTCTCTCAATTTCCACTCTTTTTCTTCTCTCTTCCTCTCTCCCTTCTCCCTTGTATCTTCTTCTCCCCTTCCCTTTTTTCCTTCTTCCTCTACTATTTTCAGAAAATTAGAACATTTGTTCCTTTCCAATCCTGTACTACCTTTTCCATGCTTCGTATTTTACAAAAATCCTCTGCAATGGCCCAGCAATCACTTCTTCCAGTTCTTCCATTATGCCGGAATCCTTTGTTTCTTATAAGCTGGAAAATGATGGCCAAATACCAGGACCCTGTACCTTTTCATCCAGCAGGAAGACTACGGCTATATTTTGAGCACAGTAAATGCTTTCTTGGGCATGGCACTAAGTTAAATATTACACAGACACCTCCATACATATCGCTGCAAAATCACCCTTTCTCTCCATTTTTTCTGAAAGCAAAATTCTCACTGCTTTGTTGTTCTGGCTAGTAGTTTTTGTGTCGGCTCTCCTAGAGATCACTAATACTGAGCAAGAAACCTATCGTGGTAGAAGCTTTTCAGTATGTAGCAAATACAGCAATTAGAGAAAACATTAAAACATCCATGACTGCACCTTGGAGGGCTCCTCAGGAACACATGCAATGATCCCAGATATTGCTGATGATGCTTTCATTCAGCATTTCCTTCTGGCTTACAGCTTTTTGTACTGAGATAATGTCTCTGGAGAAAACCATGAAACTGTGCCACTACAAGTTCATGTTATCTCACCTCAGCTGGTCCCTGACCACTGTACAACAGTAATTCCAGGTGTTCCTAATGGACTCCCAATCCAATGTGATACGTCCTATCATACTGTCTTCCACAGCTGTTTTAATTTTTCTCAAACTCCCAGTTACTCTCACAACCCTCCCTTCTCAGCAGATGACTAACCTTTTAGTTTATGGAGAAGAAAGAGGCCATCCCTCCACAACTAAAAATGTTTTCATGTTTTTACCCATTTTCTTCTACTGCTCTGTTCCTCAGTCTCAGAGGGTAAAGCTGTTCTCTTCTTGACCAAGGCAAAATCTTTCTTCCAATTTTAACCTTAACTCTATCTATCTGTTTAGTTCCTCTGTATCATTAATAATTATCTGGTATGGTTAATAATCCCCATTTGCTCACCTTTAAACTCTACATTTCTATTGGTTCCTTACCCTCTGCCTGTAAACATGCTCAGGTCTCTCCAAGAGCTAATGAGATAGGAGTGGCTAGGTGGTATATTAAATAGAGCACCAGCCCTGGAGTCAGAAGGACCTCAGTTCAAATCCAGCCTCAGACTCTTTGCCTGCTAGTTATGTGACCTTGGGCAAGTCACTTAACCTCAATTGCCCTGCCTTCTCCCCTGCAAAAAGAAAGATAATATTTTCTAATATCATTATTAGCTACTGTCATAATTATTTGCTAATATTTCCCTTGGAGGAAAGAAACCTTTTGACCCTGTTATACCCCCTCAACAATTATCCTGACTCTTTAATTTCCTCCCCTTTCCTGGGAGACTGTTCTCTACATTTCTCTGCTCCTGCTTCTGCACACCAACTCATTCTTTAATCCACTACAACTGGAACCCACTGTTCTACTGAGATTTCTTTCTCCAAGGTCACTGGTAGCCTCTTCACTGTCAAATCAAAAAAGGTGAAAACTTTCCTAAACCTTCGTTTTCCTTGACCTTTCTGAAGCACTTGGCATAGTTGAACCCTCCTTCCTTTATATTCTCTGTTCTTTTGGTGTTCATGATGCTGCTGTTTCCTGGCTCTCGTCCCACCCAGTTGCCCCTTCCCAGGACCCTTCACTGTTTCTGTGTTTTCATCCCAGTCTCTAAGTAGAGGCATTGCCTGAGGAATGCTCCCTTCTGTTTGATCTCCATATTTTCTCCCTGCCTGACTCCATCCATTTCCAAGGCTTTACAAAGGCAATTCTGCATGTGTGTGTGTGTGTGTGTGTGTGTGTGTGTGTGTGTGTGTGCAATATATGTGTGCATATAATTATATAAACATACTTTACATGTGCTATTTACCTTCATATTCCTATATACATATATGTAAATTATATAAATTGTTATTTATATAACAATTGATGGGAATCCCCCCTCAATTTAAAATTCTTTGCCAAGACAAAAAGAACTGCTATAAATAGTTTTGTACATGTGGATCCTTTTCCCACTTGTATAATCTCTTTTGGATACAGTCCTAGAAATGGTATGGTTGGGTCAAAGGGCATGCACATTTTTGTAGCCCCTTGGTCATAGTTTCAAATTGCTCTCCAGAATGGTTGGATCAGTTCACAACTATATTATATAAAAATATTATATATGTGCCATATACCTGCATATCCCTATATGTCTGTGTATGTGTGTATATATATGTATGTGTGTATACATGTATGTGTATATACACATATACATATTTGACTATTTTCCTCCCTGAGTTCTAGGTATGTTCTCAGCTATTACCTAGATATTACTACTAGCACCAAAACTAAACAGGTCAAAAAATGAACTGACTATCTTTAACACAAAATCTGTCCCTTTTCCAAACTTCCCTATTTCTGTTGATGGCATCACTATTTTGCTAAAATTATATCTTGTTCTGGTCCCCCTAACTACTACCACCCCTTCTAGGCAGCATAATAACTTTATAAACATTCAATTGTTTTTTTTTCAATCATATCTAATTCTTTGTGACCCTCTTTGGGGCATTATTGGCAAAGATACTAGAATAGTTTGCCATTTCCTTCTCCAGCTCACTTTACAGGCAAGGAAACTGAGGCAAATGGGGTTAAGTGACTTGCCTAGGATCACATAGCTAGTAAGTATCTGAGACCAGATTTGAACTCACACCTTCCTGACTACAGGCCTGGCACTCTATACATTGAGCCATCTAGCCCTAGAATTTTAAAGCCTATAACATGACAAAACAGGAAAATATAAATGCTGGAAAGATGTGGGAAAATTGGAACACTAATGCACTGTTGGTGGAGTTGTGAACCGATCCAACCATTCTGGAGAGCAATTTGAAACTATGACCAAGGGGCTACAAAAATATGCATACTCTTTGACCCAACCATACCATTTCTAGGACTGTATCCAAAAGAGATTATACAAGTGGGAAAAGGATCCACATGTACAAAACTATTTATTGCAGTTCTTTTTGTCTTGGCAAAGAATTTTAAGTTGAGGGGGGATTCCCATAAATTGTAGAATGACTGAACAAGCTGTAGTATATTAATGCAATGGAATACTATTGTGCTATAAGAAATGATGAGCAGGCAGACTTCAGAAAAAACCTAGAAAGACATATATGAACTGATGCTAAGTGAAGGGAGCAGAAGCAGGAGAACATTGCACATAGTTAAAGCCACATTATGTGATAAATAACTTTGATAAGACTTGGCTTTTCACAGCAATGCAAGGTTCTAAGACAACTCCAAAAGACTCGTGCTGGAAAATGCCATTCACATCCAGAGAAAGAATTATGGAGTATGAATGCAGATTGAAGCAGACTATTTGCTCTCTCTCTTTTTTGTTTTGTTTCTTCTTTCTCATAGTTCATTCCATTGGTCCTAATTCTTCTTTGCAACATGACTAATGTGAAAATATGTTTAATGTGAATGTATATGTAGAGCCTATATTGGATTGCATACCATCTTGGGGAGGACGGAAGGAAGAAAAAATTGGAACTCAAAAGCTTGTGGAACTGAATGTTATAAACTAAAAATAAATTAATTAATTTTGAAAGAATTTTTTTAAACCACATAGCATCCAGGATTCTAGATGGTGTCCCATGCAAGTACTAACCAGGTCTGACGCTGCTTGACTTTTGAGATCAAGCAATGTCAGGTGGTATGGCCATAAATGATACATGATTACCCCTTAGCTAATAGCAATCAGAATGCCAATGATATACCATTGCCCCGCTCAGTGCCAGCTAGAGAAATTGGTCTCACAAAAATGGTAGATTAACAAGTCATGTGACTGGATTGAGGCGGCATCTTTCTGTTATCAACAGGCTTGGATCACCTTGTTTCACAGCTGAATTACCCCTTTAAAAAGGCAGCATCCACAAAGGCTCTCAGACCTGGCACAGAACTTGGAATGCAAAATGTAATTATACCTATAGCCTTTGAGGTATGATGAGAAGTAAGCGATAGAAAACCTAATTAAAAGGAAAGCAATGACATAGGATCTAATTAGTTCAGAAGTATTGGGAATGTCTTAAAAACTCTCTGTCTTTTACTTAACTCTCTATTTGCTGCTGGAAGGCACAGCAGCCAGTTATTTTCTCTCTCTGTTTCCTTTCTGGCAGGCAGAGGAGAAGAAAGCAGCATTGTCAGGGCACTTCACTATGACTATCTGCTTGGTTTGGAGCCTACAGTCTTCTATTGAGGTACGCCCAACAAGGTCGAAGAAATGTCATTTATTTCCATCCCATTTGTAAAATATGTTTGTATGCCTGTCTTTAGAGTTATTGATAAATGTTCAGTTTGTAAAAGTTGTTTGATAGATTTGCATGTTTGTACTGAGCTAAAATTCTCCCCTAAAAGTCCCTGTGTTTCCAAGTGCTTGTTAATTTCCTTCCTTTCTGAAGTAAAATTGCTACTGTTTACTCAGAGGCATTCAGCCTGCCCAGTCTCCTACTACCATTACTTAAAGATCTCAAGAGATACTGGCCAGGTAGCCAGGGTCAGCTGTGCCTCCGAGTAGTTTCCTGGCAGAGTCTTGTTAAACTTACCAAGCTTTGTAACCTGCCAATCAAGGTCCTCCTCAATCTGGCTCCAACCTACTATTCCAGCTCCAATTTATATTATTCCTCATTAAGTATTTTATGTTCCTCTCAAACCAGTCTTGTTGCTAGAGCTCTTCCCAAGTCTTATCCTCCACCTCTCTTCTTCTACATGTGTGCCAATGGGCCCTAAGAACCGAAATTCACTTCTAGGCTTTCTCTTAAGGCCCAGTTCAGATGCAACCTCCTCCAGGAAGCCTTCCCTCATGATCTTCCCATTGCCTCCAGCTGAAACAGGCTGTCCATTTTTCTTATTTGACTTAACCTGGAATCCTACTTTGCTCCCATCTTTTACCATGATTATTTTTAAGATCTTTCATACTTTCATAAGATTGTAAGCTTCTTAAGGGTAGAAATTACTTAGTTTTCACCTTTGTATACCTAGGAAGGTACATAATAAATATTTGATGGATTCAATTAAATACTATTTACAGTCCTCTGAAGATCTAAATAAAATCTAATAAATTTAGATAATAAAATCTAAATAAAATAAAAATAAAATCTTTAAGGGTATCCACATACTTAATCGACATTTAATTTACCTTTGAAAAACATAACATGTCTGTACTTCATGACATTCCCCAGTATGCACATAGCTCATTTTTCAGAACACTGTTCTATTCTAAATCTATAAAAATAAGTGACTTAACACTTTTTAGAAATGGGCAACTTTGGGAAATGAGTTTCGTTAGTCTTGAGGAAATCGTAATACTTTAACATCTCACTTAACTAGTAACACAGCGTTGCACCCAGAAGTAACAGTTAAAAAGGTCAGTGAGCATCCAAAAGTCTACTCCCTTTGTACTAACATTCAGGTAAGTTTGATAGAAAAAACCCTCAGAGCTCCTCCCCTTATGTCATAGGCAATTTTAATAAACTTGGCAATATCTTTACAAGTCATACTAGAACATCCAGGACGCTGGAGACAGCGTCTCTCACACTCTGGATGACGTCAAGAAATATTAGTCAAAAGTCTGTGGTAAGATAGGTACTGAGGAGAGGGGTGGGGAGATCCATGAAATTCCTATAGAAATGCTAAAAAAAGAAACCAACATAGCAGCCTGGGTCCATTTATCATAGAGGGCAAATAGCCCTTCCTGTGTCGAAACATCCCGATCTCTGAAATGATTAATTTTCATAACGAGGTACCAGGCCACTGAGAATGGGTTAAATGATTGACATTCAGTACCCTCTGAGGTGCTTGTAGGACTCAGACGTGTTAGACAGGCCTGGTAGAATGTAAACTCTTGAACTAGGGGACTGTTTCTTTTTTTGTTTTTGTACCTGGCACACACCATCCAATGCTTAGTGCATAGTAGGTGCTTTAAAAAAACTCAATGATTGGCTGACAGCCAAAGACCAGAAGGAACAGAAATAACCCCTAGAGGTATGTAACCAGGAAGGACACCTTACAGGGAACGCACCTGGCAGAGAGCAGAATAATAATAACACCAGATGATGCCGGCAGTTTTGTATCACTGGAGTCCTGAATTAGCTTATGTCATGTGTTCCCTGACTGTGTGTCACTTCAGCTAGGGGGCGCAGTGTATAGAACGATGACCTGAGAAGTCAAGTAGAGTTGAGTTCAAATCCTAACTTTTATACTGTCTAGCCTGGGCAAGTCACTTAACCTCTCTCAGCCTCAGTTTCTTCATCTGTAAAATGGGGATAATAATAGCACCACCCTCACAAGGTTGTCATAAGGATAAAATAACATGTGGAACACTTTGCAAACCTTTAAAAAATTACAAAAATGCTAGCTATGATTAGTATTAAGCTTTCTGACCACAGGGTTTTCAAATGTATATCCTCGTGGAGGATTCCTATGGGAGGTGACTTGGATTCCTATGGGAGGTGACTTCTGTCACTGAGTACATGTTTGATTGTGTGTTTTAGAAGGTGAATGGTCTGCTGTTATGTAAAATGCCTTTGTTGTGAATTAATTGTGCCTTTTGGGAGTTATCTGAGCAGAGGGTAGAGTGCTAGTTCTGGAGTCAGAAAAAAAGACCTGAGTTCAAATCAAATCTCAGACATTTGCTAGCTTCGTGACCCTGGGTAAGTCACAACCTCTATAAGCCTGTTTCTTCCTCTGCAAAAATGAGGGTTAAAAATAACACCACTCTCACACGGTTGTTGTAAGTATATTTGGTATTATCCGTAGAGTACTCAGCACAGTGCCTGTCCCATGATAGCATCTTAATAAATGTTCTCTTTCTCCCTTTCTTTTGGCTGATAAAAAGTATATCCCTTGGTAGGTGTTTATCAGCTATGATTTGGAGAGGATTCCAGAACCTTTCTCCCTCCCCCCAGGTCTTCAGAATACAGGAGGAAATGATCCTTGACCAGTCCCAACCCCCTTCCTGCCAAGAGTTCACCTCTCTTCTAACAGCAAATTCCTAAGCAATGTTATATTAATTATCAATGGCCACCAATGTGTCTTCTCCAATTTTATTTTTATAAACCAAACCCAGAAGCGTTTCGTGGGTATGAATAATACCTCTTGCTTTGGGTCTCCTGAGGCCTCCCAGATTCAGGCATGCCATGTGACAAAGCAGCATCCCTGAAGATTAAGAGTGGTTCGGCTCCATGAGCACAAGCTTGAAGATGGAGCATTTATTCAAACCGATGTTTTGATCTCCTGAGAGGAAAGTCTCAGGTTAGTTTTGTTGAAACGTCTCCCAGCTTCTTGGGCAGCATCCAAAGAAGTTTGGCATTCCTCAGCCTCCTTTGTTTACAATACAAGTTGTTGCTGGTAGAGCAAAGAACAATAGAAGGGGGGAAGGGGACCAGGCAGGGAATCAGTCATGAGGTAGGCAGGCAAGGAAAAATGATCATTACTCTTGAAGCAGGCAATATGGTAATTAGTCTGGAATTCATCATCCTTCAAGCTTTCAGGAAAAAAAAATAGCAATGTTGTAAGGAAAGCACAATTATTCAATCTAAGTTGGTAGGGTAATGCCATGTAGATAATGTTTCTTTGGTACCTGTGTTGATTAGGAGGGAGAATTACTGTTAGAAAAGGGTTCTGAAAGTGTGTAATAAAGTTTTGGGGAAAATATAATCATATAACTAAAAAAAGATTAATTTTCTTTATTGACTACCCCACAATTTTCTGGTAGGGCAACTCACCATATCCTGCTAGCTATTAGGGACCAGCACAAGTAAATATCCCTTAATTAATTTTAAAAATTTTCTTTTTACATTTACCAAGAATGCTCAGGTAAAACCAGTTTCACTTTGGATGGAAGAGAATTTGTCTTTCCTCTTTTTAAAATGCAAACAAACTGCTTTGTGGCATTTTCAAATCATTTGCTAGTTAATTAACAAACATGTGCCAAATACCTAGTACCATGGGTAAAGCAGTGTAGAACAGAGTCTGGCTCAGAATTCTTTGGTTAATGTTTCCAAAGGCCTTCTATTAAAAGGCACTAAAATGTCTTTTAATAGTTTTCTAGTTGGAGAACCAAAATTTCCAAGTCAAAGAATCTCAGACTCTCCAAATTGTAAACTTCAGGAGCCATCTAGTCCAGATGGGTCAAATTCTCAGTCTGCGGCCTGCAAGGTTCTTAACCTGGGGCCTATGAACTTTATAAAAAAAAAATCTTGATAACTGTATTTTAATATAATTACTTTCCTCTGTAATCCTATATATTTTGTACATTTAAAAGTATTATTCTGAGAAGGGGTTTTCACCAGACAGAGGGATCCATGATCCCAAAAAAGCTAAGAACACCTGGGCTAGAAATCTCTAAGGTGCCTTTCCCCTTTAAGCCTTGTGATGCTCATAGGGCACAGCTGCAAAGTAAAAAGTTAACAAAAATGCAATCATCAGAGCACAGTATTAAATGACTGGGGTTACTTTGATGGCAGCTGAGGCACCCACCCCCTGGAGTATCTCTCCTCTTGAGCTAGGCTTCAGCAGACATTATATACTAAGTAGAATTGTTATGGCATGCTCAGGCACTGCCGGGAATATTCAGATGTTGTCTCTATCTGTATTGCAATGGAATTTCCAGGGTTATGTTTCTGTTTGTTTGCAATGAAGTGGTTACATCAACACTCCATCAAAACCCTATTCTCATGCGTCATCATTGCATGAAGGTGACCCAGGGTCCGAGACCTATGTTTTCCTATGCCAGGAAAACAAAAACTGGCATTTCCTACCAACTAGGAAAGGCATCAAGTATAGGCTAGCAATGAACTATATGTCTGCTGTCCAAGAATCAGCCTAGTCCTTGGAGTGTGAGGAAGTGTGTGATGGTTAAGGAGTGTGGAGAATGTGGAGTCTTTGGTGTGGGGAAGTGTGTCACCAAACTAACCACGGGGTAATCAATTTGTTTGGCCACAAGAATTCTCAAATATGTTTACTAATCTGTGGAAGGGCTGTAAATTGCACTGATGGGGGCAATACCCTCACTATTGGCATAATGACCTTATTGCTAAAATAAACTTCAGGGCGACTAAGGGTGTGTCTGTAGATCATGTGCTTGCATTTTCCTTGAGGTCAGGAATTATGTCTGCTTCAGTTTATGTTGCCTCCCATAACCTTGAATGTTGGAGCAGGTGTTCAATAAATACAGAATTGTCTTGCATTCTAAATTGCTTTCTTCCAATAAAACAAAAACGAATCTCCTAGAAAGGGCTGTAGATCACGTCCCAACATAACCTCGAGTCAAGTCAAGTCAATAATCATTTCTTAAACTCCTTCTGTGTGCCAGGCACTCTGCTCAGGGTTGGAGATAGAGTGAAAGTCAAAAACAGGCCCAGCCCTTGAGGAGTACAAGATCTCGGGGGGAGGGAGAGGGGGAGAGAGAACATGAAAATAATGATGTGCAAACAAGATATAGACAGGGCAGATTAGAGATAATCCATGGAGGTGAGGCATAGGGGCTTGGGAAAGGCTTCATGTAGAAGGTGAGAGTTTAGTTAGTACTTAAAGAAAGTCAAGGAATCTAGGGAAGTATAATTCAAAGGCAATAAAGATTAACAAGCCAGGTTACTGCCTTCTACCCACTTGGTCTACATTTCTGCTTTTATTATTTATATTTGATAATTTAAAAAAAAACATTTTGGGGCTGTCTCCCTTCACATACGGAGTCATGATGGCATCAGAGAACCAGCTGGTACTCAGAATCAGAACATGTGGGTTTGAATCCCATCTCTACAATGTTCTTCCTATGTGATGGTGGACAAGTTGACTAACTTCTATGTAATGTATCTTGCTCATATGTAAAACAGACTTGATGTGTCATGCCTTATAGTGCTGTTGTAAATTCCAAATAAAATAATTGTTCTTAGAGTGTCAAATGAGTATCAGCTATTATTAAAACACCCTACATCCCTGTTATATTCATTTCTTTATTTCTCCTTCCTTTTTGGTGTTGAGTCATTTCAACTGTCTGTGACCCCATTTGGAGTTTTCTTGGCAAAGATACTGGAGTGATTTGCCATTTCTTTCTCCAACTCACTTAAGAAAAAAAAAAAAAGCTTTTCCAACATAACTCATGGCTTCCCCCCCACCTTTTTTTTTTTTTTTTTTGCATTTTAAGAGAGCTTTGATAAAGGAGTCCTAGCTCCACCCGGACTGCTAACTTAAATCAGGATCTCAAGTCAACTTTACTATTTGACTGGGTTAGTTCATATAAGAGTACTCCTCTGAGAGGAAGAAAAAGAGGAGGAAAAGGAAGGGAAAAAGAAATATTGAAAGATTTAGTTTGTTGTTAATGTCACTGATTTCAGAGTATAACTCTGGGTAAGTCACATCTTTCATATGAAGATGGGACAGGCAAAGATTGGCAGTGTTTGCTATGGCTCCTGGGGCAATGACCCCAGTCACTGACCTAACTGTGGTAGCCACAACAATGATTCTACCCAACCCTGCTGCCCTTTTTAAAGTAAACCTATCTACAAAAATAACAGGACTTACATAAGTAGGTAGGAGACAAAGAGAAAGGACAAAGTGAGAAAGAGAGAAGGAGGAAGAGAGAGAGAGGGAGGGAAGGAAGGAGGGAGAGAGAGAAAGCGAGGGAGAGCACTTTGAGTTTTGGTCTAAGTGAGAATATTTGCCCAATTTCAGTTTGGGAAACAGGCAGAGAAAGACTATTAATTTAATCCTTAATAAATGATGCAATTAATTTTTTATGTCAGTTAAAATCAGATTCATTATTAACTTAGCCACTTTAAACTTATAGAATTACTGAAGAAAAACATTTCTCCAAAAAATTTTGTGATTCCACAAATATGGTAAATCGTGGATGGATTTGCCAGGCAGCAGTTGGACAAATCTCAATAGAATCATGTACAGAAAATAATCCCTATACACATTTTTTTGCAATTATGTCAATGGCATATTAAAAAAGAAGGTTATGAAACAGGGAATTTGTGTGTAACTAGTAGCCAGTTCTTTTCGATGTCAAAAGAGCTAGCCAAAACACTAGAAAGTAGTCATCACTGACATAGCAACAAAAAAAAAATCAAATTTTCAAAGTACATAACAATAAAAGCATATCAATTAATAAAGAACAAATAACAGAAATATTGTACAAGAGATATTGTCAGAATAGATTAGAAGTATAAGTGATGCAGTTAAATTAGATTTGAATATTTTAAGAATCATAGAATCCCCAAGGGGTTAGAAAAGATAGCAACCAGTTTATTCCCTCCAGGAAAGTAGCAAGTGGATGATCAAAGCTATCATGAGCTGAGGCTCTCGATTTGATTTTAGTGCAGAATTTAGTTTCATGTTCCAGCTCCATCACTTATTAACTGAGTAACCCCTGACAAGCAACTTATGTTTTCTGAGCTTTGGTTTTCTCTTCTGAATATAAAGAACGTTATTCTGTGCCTGTCCAAGGACAAAAGTATTTCTCTTTGGAAGCTAAGACCCCAGAATTCTGTATGGGCTTCATTAAGCTGCATGGGAGGTAAATAGAAGAGAGGGGGGATGTTGAAAAGAAATGTCAAGAGTAGTAGAAAAAGAAGAAAGAAGGGGAAATTAGAAAAGCAATGCTACAGAGATTTTTCACTTAAGCAATCTCTCCTCCAATGTAAGTTTGAAGACAGTGAGGTATTTATGCTCAGCAAGAGCTAACTACTCTGTTGCTAACCCTTGCAAGAGAAGTAGGGTTAGAAAAGAAAGCAAGGAGACAAGCAGCTGAGGGTAAGCAGTGAAGGCTCAAGAATCCAGTCTTGAGGAGCAGGCAAAGTGCATTTGTAGTGCATGCTAGGTTCAGCACAGCCTGAGAGTATCATCAAGGTTTCCCAACCACCTCCAACTACTAATTAACTAAAACGTTGGAGAAACCAAAAGGTTAATTAGGAGGTAACAAAATTTCCAGGATGTCTCTCCTGTTGTACTAAAGAAGGGAGGGTGACTGGACTTGAAACCTGGAATTCTGGAAGAGGGTTTTCTGAGGTACTATGAGAGTGTTTTCTGCATAGTGGGGAGTATCCCATGGATCATTCATTCCTGCTTCCACACAACCTTAAGAAAGCTTCTCTTTTTCTTTTTTTGCTCGTGGAGGAGGGGATTCCAGCCATGCATGACTGATTACTGAGGGGTTTGTACTTTGAGATGAGATGTCCCCTTGTGGGCTACAGAGCATGAAGAGCTGATGACTCAGTGGATGTATAAAAAGATCTGGTCCTCCTCCTTCTATCTCTTCCTTTCTGCTTATAAATCAGGTCAGAACTATTTTGAGCTACCTCCCAAAAGGAGAGCGGGGAAGGCATAGCTTGCTCTATTTCTCCTTTTATCCCCCTTACTTTCTATGCAACCACGAGCAAATGGCATCTAAAGCACATATCCTGCCTAGTCCAGCCTGAGCCTAGGTTTTGGCTGTTTGTTCTGATTCTTTCTTTCCTTGAACTTAGGTGAAAGAATTTCGACCCTGACATCAACATGCCCAGATTTGGAGATGGCATTGTAAGTTCAAGAGGTATGGAAGTCCCAGCAATGGCAGTAGAACTGAGAGTCCCTAAGAAAGGAATCCAGCACTCTTAGGGAGTACAGTTACAGACAAATGGGCTAGGTCTAGCGCCATTTTATCAGCATCCAAGAACCTGGAGTGTGGCTGTACAATGCATAGCTGAGGTGAAATAAAAAATGCCTAATTATCAGTCTTGCAAACTGATGATTGGGTTTCAGAATCAGTCTTACAGCACCTTGTAATAGTAGTTATGCACTAAACTATCATATCCTTTTTTTTTACATGTTTTTGTCAAAAATACACTTGTAATTGTCCTTTGTGAGTATTTCTTTTTGTGTGTAGAAATAAACCACCTGCCCAAATACCTGATTTGTATTGTGCATTCAATACTTACATGAAACTTGTCTCCTCCATTACGCTGTGAGGTCCCTGAGGGCAGAGGACAGTGTTTTTGCCTTTTATTGTATCTCTAACATAGCAAAATGACGAGACCATTGTAAGTATTTAATGTTTATGTTTTTAATAACAAATATTTGTTGACTGGATACTTCTTAACTCCCTCCTTTTTTTTTTTGAGGGCAATTGGGATTAAGTGACTTTCCCAAGGTCACAGGGCTAGTCAGTGTTAAGTGTCTGAGGCCGAATATGAACTCAGGTCCTCCTGATTTCAAGGCCACTGCTCTATTCATTGTGCCACCTAGCTGCCCCTTTAACTCCCTCCTTTTAAGGAAACCCTTGAGGGATCTATAAGTGACAGCGTGTGTAAAATTGTTCTTTGAAATTCCAGACTGAGTGGGGTAAGGGGTAATCAATATGCATGCTATCTTGGGGTAGGGGTAGGGGAGAAATAGGGAGAAAATTTGGAACTCAAAATCTTGTGGAAATGAATGTTGAAAATTTAAAAATAAATAAATAAATTCTGGAAATGCCAGACTGGGACCTTAACAAGCGGACATCCCTCTTATTATTAATCAAGGACCAAAGTGGGTTCAAACCACATACCTAGACACAGGACAGGGAGGGGGTATATTATCCCATCCCCTGTGGGCCCAGCGATGGTTTCTCAGGGATAAGCTTGCATTTCTTGTATAAGTCTTCCTTCTTTTCTGTACTACTAGCATAGTGTGTGTGTGTGTGTGTGTGTGTGTTTTAATGTGTGTGTAACTCTAGCTTTGAGGAAAGAGACCTGGAAAAAAATGAGAACTCCTGGGAAATAGAAGTGGGTATCCCAAACAGATCCTAGGAATCAATATATAACATTATAGGGATGTTTTATGTA
Organism: Pseudocheirus occidentalis; assembly: GCA_028646575.1. NCBI lineage: Eukaryota > Metazoa > Chordata > Mammalia > Diprotodontia > Pseudocheiridae > Pseudocheirus > Pseudocheirus occidentalis. The sequence continues at coordinate 266,288,837 of CM053594.1, forward strand.
ACATAGGGATACATGAATCACTCACAGGGGTATTGTGAGGAAAGTACTTTGTAAACCTCAAAGCCATTTAGAAGGTAAGTCATGATTTGTATCTTCTGTGTTGGGAGCCTAACCACCAGCCTTGACCCAACCAAGGCAGGCAGAGGATGTATGCTGTGTTATTACCTACGACTCAGCCCGTGTCTAGGGCAGATAATAGGCAGAGGGGTTAGTCCCAGAGGGTCCCAGTACTTAATAGCGGAAGGGATCTCAGACATCATCAAATCCAACATCTCCATAGAAAAGAGGGTGAAACCAAGTCTCAAAACAAAAGTGACTTGTCCGAGATAACATAGCTAGTCCTTGATTGGCAGAGGTGGAATTTGAATCCAGACCACAGTAAGGCCAGCCTTCTTCCATTCGTCTTGCCTTCACAAACTCACATTAATACAAGTAAATAGTGGTCCTAGGTCCTGGGTCCCTCACCCAAACTTCCCCATGACAGTATAGCTAGAAGTATAGCACCCAATTTGTCAGAATATTTATTTAAAAGTATGTCAAAGATAGATGACGTTGAAAGTCTCCTTTGCAAAATTTTGCTCAGAATTTAAATTTATGCTACAGGTCAAAGTTCATTTATTTCAATAAGACCTGGTAGGACCAAAACTGTAAACAATTGTTGCAATGGCAACAAAAATATTTTTTTCAGTTTAAGCCTACGGGAAAAGGAGTTAAGAATTTTAAATAACCATTCATCAGTCTGGCTCTTCCCTGTCAGGGCCAGGAAGAGGCTGAACTGGAAAGAAATATTCTTTGTCTTCATTCTGCACAGAATATAATTGCTCAAAACCCCTGCATCCTAAACACCACCTGCCCTCCCAACTCCATGAATTCTCAAACTATCTCCCATGCCTGGAAGGCACACTCTCCTTAACTTTGTCTTTTAGGTTTCTTCTGTTCTTTTAGATCTCAGTGTTTAAGCCTCATCCACAAAGGCTACCATAATCCATGTGCCCCTCCTTATACTTCTACCCTTCCTGCCCTCCCCCCTCCAACCAATCATGTGGCTCAAAGATCCCAAAGGATAGCTCTAGAAGAGGGAGAAAACATTGCTCTAGAGAGGGAGTTATACACCTATGAGTATACCAACCCTCATTCTGGAATTCTCCTCCACTCGCCCCAAAAAAGAGGAAGCATCTTTAAAACACATCCAAGATGGTGCTTTTCTTATACCAAAAAAAAAAGGAAACCTTGGAATCTATCTTTGAGGCTGCCATAATGATGCAATTTGGGGTTGGTGGGGACCCCAAAATATTAGGGTACAGGGAAGCAACTGCCTGAAAAGAATTCATGAACTCAAACCTTCTTCTAGCCAAAACAGCAAGGTTTATTATAATGTCAATAGGAGTGGCAGGGAGATTGCAGGGAATTTGTGACTTATTGGGGGTGAGACTGATACTTATATACCAAAGGGATAGTGAAAGGATCTGGATGGCATTAAGGAGTGGTAAGTAGTCTGGGGTAGGCCTGGTGCAACAGTGAAAGGACATCAAGTAGGCTAATTAGGTAATCCAGATAGGTTTAAGGAGTGGTAGGTATGTTCACATAGTCTGGGGTGAGCCTAGAGCACAGTGAAAGAATGTCAAGTGGGGTGGCTAGTGGCACAGCAAATAGAGCCTGGAGTCAGGAGGACCTGAGTTCAAATCAGACCTCAGACAACTTAACACTTACTAGCTGTGTGACCTTGGGCAAGCTACTTAACCCCAATTGCCCTGCCTTCCCCCATCCAAAAAGCAAAGAAAAAAAAAAGAGGATGTCAAGTAAGCTAATTTGGTGATCTTGATGAGGTGGGGCGGGCCAGTTGCCTTGGGCAGAGGTACTAGTAATCTGGGCTACTCAAATATATGGAAAAAACCAGAGATTTTCTCTGGAAAAAAAAAATCTAGAAAATGGGTTGCTTTCAGAGACATAGAGACATGGTCTTTTTAGGGGTCCCAGTCCCATCACCCCATCAATACCACTGAAATCCAGAAATCTGCCATACTAATAACCCTAGTATGGACACAGAATTTGGAGATTTATGTCTCCCCACTTCTGTCTCTATCCAGTTGTAAATAACAGACTTAAATAAAGTGCTTTTGGACATGTGAATCTTGTGCATGGAATTCCTCTTTTTTTCTTCTTACTGTGGATACTGAGTTGTCACCTCAAAGAGAGACATTTTCCACTAGGTAAAGAGAAATAAGTTAGAGAAATGATCATTTCTTTTTCATTTTTAAACTCAGACTCAATTCATTTGCTGTAGTGAGTGACCCTAACTTGGTCTCCCACCTAATTCTTCAGTTTCAGATCAGCCATGCATTGGACACATGGTTTCACTGAGGTTTAGGGTTTAGGGATGCTTGAGAACCCAGAATATCAACACATCAGGTCCTGCTGAATGAATTCAATCCCAAGTCTTCTCTCAGTCAAAGTAAAGCAAAGTTTATTAAAGATTTGCCATAATGGGTAGACTCTTAAGGAGCCTAGGTATATGTGACACTTGTATTGGACAAGCAGGACAGAATAATCTGACAGACTGAGTCTGCCCTAGATTGGATTCTCAGCACTTTTATGAAGGCTAGATGGATCTTATATACAGAAAGACTATGGGAGGGATCTAGGGGTGGTATAGAGGGAGGGATTGGGGAGGGTCTTGAGGAGTAGTCTGAGGATCTTTGATGGAATTTCGGTAGGACTCTAGTAATGGGATTAAAGGTGGGAAATAACTGAAGGCTACCTGGAGATGACCACAAAGGAGGCCTAGGCTAGTTTAAGGATAACAGATTTGGGTATAGATATTTTGATAAGATCAAGGGTAGGAAGTAGCTGGACAAAGGCTAGACTAGTTAAAAGTAATAGAGATTTGGGCCTAGAGATAATGAAAGCCTTATGGCCTCAGGCAAATGCCTCATCTAGTGGGAAGATTCAATCAGAGTTCATGACTTTTCCCAGACCTGCACCCCATCAATTTAGGATTAATAGTGGACAATAAGTAGATAGAATAGACCAGAGCAGGATCAGGAAAGTCAAGGTTTAGAAGGAAAATTCTGGGCAGATGGCATCAGTAAGTCACACACAGAGACAAAGGCTCATTCAATGATTCAGAGGTTAGTTTGTACCCCAGGTGATGATCCTGAAGGAAAGAATGAGATGAGAGTTTCTGAGGGCAGGCTGAGAATTTTTATTCTCAGATAAGTCCATCCCATTGCTTCCTGCTGTTGTCTAGAACTGATTCACAAAGCAACATTGCTTCTTTTATGCCACCTTTCATCTTTGTGGAACTGGAGAACAGTTTCATTTTCTCTAGAGTTTTTGGTTCCAAGTTCAAAAAGGAGCCCCATGACACTGTCCTGATTGAGAGCGCCATGTGGATGTCTACGCTTTCAGAGGGTTTTGAAGTCCTTTCAGCAGAGTCAAGGGATCACAAGATCATAGATACAGAGGAGACTTTAAGGTCACCCAGTCTGAGTCTCTCATACTGCAGATGAGGAAACCAAGGTTCAGAAAATTCATGACTTACTCAAGGTCACAAAGCAAGTAAGTATGACAACCAGGATTTTTGAGCTAAATAAGGAGAAGTGGTGAAGATTATTTGAAAAGCTTCAGATTTATCAAGAAAATCAAGAATTTAATTTGGAGAGGGGAAATTTGAGATAGCTTCAAGAAAATCTAAAGAAAAATTGAGCTGAAGATCTCAATCTTAAAGAGTCAATGTGATATAACAAGATCATTATTGTGTGAGGTATGGGGACCCCAAAAATCTCCTACCCAGAAAAATTAAGTCAGAGATATCTTGAGGAAGGAACAGTAAGTTTTATTCTCTTCCCCTGCAGTAAGAGGGCAGTCCTCTCCACTGTGGATCAGGAAGAGGAGACAGGTTACAAAAGACAGAACAAGAATTTATACCCTAAGGCGGTCAAGCTTCCTCCCCCCCTCATTCCCCCCCTCCATCCCTTTTCCCCTTGACTGGGAAGCAGGCTCTCAGTCTTGGTGTGAAACTTTCCCCAATGGTGAATAACAAAGAAGCCCACCACTAGCCCCTATTGGCTGTGAGGTGGGAGTCCTTATTTGGCAAACACCAATGGGAAGAAGGGGGAGGGACCAAGATATTCCTAAAATTCCTAAAGGGCCTAAGGCTGATTGACAGCAAGGGAAGGGGGAAAGGGTCTTAGGTTGTGTAATTTCTTAGGAAACCCAGGACTCAGGTCTGTCCAGTCTTAGAAAAGTCTGTCTCTGCTTTCCACTTTCTCTCCCTTCTTATTCTGAGTCTTCATAGAGGATGCAGAGAGAGAGTATACGCCACTCATTACCTAAGATCATTAGTTATTGATTATATTTTTTTTCTTTTTTTTTTTTGGAGGGGGGAAGGCAGAACAATTGGGGTTAAGTGACTTGCCCAAGGTCACACAGCTAGTAAGTGTTAAGTGTTTGAGGTTGAATTTGAACTCAGGTTCTCCTGACTCCAGAACCAGTGCTTTATTCACTGTGCCACCTAGCGACCTCAAGTTTGTTTTTTTAATAAGGTTATAAAGAAGTCCCTGTCAAGTCAAGGAAAAAGAAACTTCTGTATATATCTACCCAGTTAAATAGCATACAATAGAAGAATTGCAATTAAGTAATTCACTGCAATAAACCCACTGAAAGTATTTTTTAAGAGCCTGTGATAAAACAGCTTCAAACACACACACACACACACACACACACACACACACACACACAGAGTTTAGGCAAGGTTAAGAGTCCACAACTCAAGGAGACAAATTTGATCTTATGGGTATCAGAAAGTTGATGTCATGAAACTCCTCTCTGGTATAGCTATAGCTAACTATGCCTTAATCAAAAGGAACAGGATGTTAAAAGAGGAGAGAGCATGAGGTAGTGCTCTAGTGAGGTACTATATCTTAAAAAGATACAGTAATGTAAGCAAATCTGAGAACCAGAGAGGGGAAACATAGTGAGCATTTGGTTAAAGACCAATGGAGGGAGAAAGAGAAGTAATTTTGCCATTAGAGTCAACTATAGAACAAACAGAAAGGAAATCAACAAGACACTTGAGAAAGATAATAATAATAATAATAATTTTATATATATATATATATATATTTATATGGTACAGAGAGAGGCATAATATAGTAATGATGGGGGGACTTCAAATATCCAAACATCTGTTGGCGCTCTCTTTGCCAAAAGAATAGCTAATAATTTCTTGACTTGCTTAAATGATCATTTCATCTTCCAAAAGGTAGAGGAATCAATAAGGTGTACATCTTTTCTGAATCTGATTTTCATTAAATGGAAGGCACTTGCTGCTGAGGTGGAAATGATGGAAACCCTCGAAGAAAGTGCCCATTATGTCCTAGAATTTATCATAGGTTTGAAAGCATAGTGAAGTCTGGTGTGCATCTTAGATTTGGGGAGAGATTTCAAAGGGTTCCGAAAAAGGATAGGTAGGATCACCAGAGACTTTTTAAATTTTACTATTTAATAGAGCTGTCTTTGGGGTCAGAAAGACTTGGGTCCAAGTCCTGCATTGGACACATATTTACAGTCAGACCATGAACAAGTCACTTAATCTGTCAGTGTCCCATTTAAGACTATAAAAAGTTATAGATAAATTAGCTATCTCTGTTTCCACCCTAGCAGTTCCCCTCAACGGTGAATGTATAAGGGGGAATTACAGAAGATGGAAGCAAGAGTGAGTGACAGGGGTTAAATACGAAAGTGTGGCATGATCCTTGGAGTATAATATCAAGAGTGCCACAAGACATAATGAAACAAGGCCCGTGAAGAAAGCTAGGAAAAACAAAAAGTTGTTTCAGTGGTACTATCAAAAAGACTGTTAAAGACATAGAGCTGTGACTCTAGAGAATGGGATAACTGCAAACAAAGAGAAGAAGAAATAGACTTCATCTTATCTTGCTTCAATTTTGCTTACTTTACTTCAAGTTTTTCTCAAACAAAATAAAAACGGTTCATAGGGTATCAGAACCCATCGTAAGTAAGAAGATAGTAGATAATACCTTGTTTTCTTTAATGAATGTAAGTCACTTCTTGTTGTTGGTGTTCAATCATTTCAGTGATATCTAAGTCTTCATGATTCCATTTGGGGTTTTCTTGGCAAAGATACTAGAGTGCTTTACCATTTTCCTCTCCAGCCCATTTTACAGAGGGTTAAGTCACTTGCCAGGGTGACAAAACTAGTCAGTGTCTAAGGCTGTATTTGAACTGACCTAGCCCCAAAGAAATACACACATAGGTATTGAAAGAATTGTAGCAGATGTAGTAGTTGAACTTTTGCCAGTGAAATCTGAAAATGTAATAGGGAATTGGTTTTACACCACAGGATTGTAGACAGGAAAAAGTAATTTCAATTCTCATAAAACTGAGGATGGAGTCTGCACATTACTTTATATATGTTAAGTTTGACATGTTTACAGAACATACAGTTTAAATTTTCTCATAGAAAACTAGTGCTCCAGGACTAGAGGTCAGGACAGAGACTAGCATTGGATATATTAATCAGGAGCTATCTGCATAGAGGTCACAAAGGAAGCCTGGAAAATTGATAAGGTCACCAAACAAGATTGGAGAGACATAGAGAGAGGAGATGATCCAGGATAGAGGCTTGGATACATTGACAATTAGAGGGCGGATTTGGAGAAAGGGAAAGAGTATAGGACTAGTACTCAGGTAGGAGCAGAACCAAAAGAGCACAATACCACCAAAACCCAGAGGATGTCTTATGATCAAAGAATAAGAACTAGAAAGGAAGGACCTTGCAGAAAATGATAAATGCTGGGGAGGATGTGGAAAAATTGGAACACTAATGCATTGCTGGTGGAATTGCAAACTGATCCTACCACTCTGGAGAGTAATTTAGAACTATGCCCAAAGGGCTACAAAAATATGCATACCTTTTTGACCCAGAAATACCACTTCTAGGGCTGTATCAAAAAGAGATCACACAAGTGGGAGGAGGACCCATAAGTACAAAAATATTTATGGAAGCTCTTTTTGTGGTGGCAAAGAATTAGAAATCAAGGGGATGTGCATTAATTGGGGAATGGCTAAATGAGTTGTGGTATATGAACATAATGGAACACTATTGTGCTATAAGAAATGAGGAGCAGACAGACTTCATAATAACCTGGAGAAACTTATATAAACTAATGTTGAGTGAGGGGAGCGGAACCAGGAAACCTCCGTACACAATTTACAGACACATCATATGTGTGATGACTAACTTTGATAGACTGGGCTCCTTTCAGCAATGTAAGTTTATAAGACAACTCCAAAAAACTCATGATGGAAAGAAATATTCATATCCAGAGAAAAGAACTACAGAGGCTGAATGCAAATTGAAGCAAACTACCTGCTCTCTCTCTTTTTTGTTTTGTTTCATTCCTTCTTTCTCATTGTTCATTCCATTATTTATCATTCTTCTTTACAACTTGACTAATGTTTAATGCAAAGGTATTTGTACAACCTATATCAAATTGCATGCCTCCATGGGTGGGGGAGAGGAGAGGAAAGGGACGGGGAGAAAATTTGGACCTCAAGGGATTATGGGACTAAATGTTGTCAACTAAAAGTAAATAAAATAAAAGTAAAATAAATGTAGGAAAAAAAAAAAGGACTTTGCAGGAGTATACAAGAGGAGACAGTGATCAACAAAATAAACTTTAAAAAAGTTAAGAAAAATGAGGATTGGGGCGGCTAGGTGGCTCAGTGAATAGAGTACCAGCCCTGGAGTTAGGAGGACCTGAGTTCAAATCTGGGCTCAGACACTTAACACAAAAACTAGCCATGTGACCTTGGGCAAGTCACTTAACCCCAACTGCCCTCCAAAAAGCAAGAAAAAAAAAAAGAAAGAAGAAATATGAGGATTGTGGAAAACTCATTAGACTGGGCATTTAAGGAATGAATCACTTGCAATTTTGGAGAGGGCAGTTTTGGTTGAATGATGATATCCTAAGTCAGATTGCAGCTAAGATCATAGATCCAGAGCTGGAGGGACCTTCGAGGCCATCAAGTTTGATCACCCCTTTTTACAAATGAGTAAAATAAGGCCCTAGAAGGTGTCTTGCCCAAAGTCACATGAGTAGTCAAAATTCAGATGTTTCCATAAATCAAATTTTACTTGTTCCCAATAGCTATGAAGGAGCAAGGTTTTATTTTAATACTGTAGCAAGCCTCACTTCTATTCCAGTGGCCTGTCAGAGCCATTTTGCATCACCAACAAAGGGAAGCAAGATTATATAACAGGGAAAGTTTCCATCAATTGATTATAGGTAGTTGCGCTTTAGGATGTAGAAAGGATACTGAAAGCTGATATTCAAAAGATGTTGCTTCTTATACTTCTGGAAGCATTCACTATTCATAAGACTACAAGCATCATCAAAAGTCCTTGGGATAGTTAGCCCTATTCCTATTTTCCATTGAAAGCCATCTTTAATTATAGGTAAACTTGATATTTAGAATTTCAACTTTAAAAATTGATTTAAAAATGGAACTCATTTTCATATTATGTAGAACCCTGAAGTTGGGGCTTTTGCTAGGGAGCTTTTTCTTGCTCAAGGCCATGACTACACCAGTCAGCTATTTAGAAAATTCTTGTCATGTTAGCAACCTCCTGACAGAGAGGTTATGGACTCAAGGAGAAGAAAGAGACACATTTTCAGACATGAACTGTGCGAATTTGTTTTGCTTGACTATGTTTATTTGACACAAGGGCTTTCTGGCTTTTACTTGGGGAAAGATTTGGGTAAAAGAGGGAAGCTAGCAATAGTGATACCAAAAAAAAAAAAAGAGAGTTATCAAAACTTTTTTTTAAATGCATAAGAAAGAATAAGAGAAAGTTCAGAGGGAAGAACAAAGAAGAAGGACAGATTTAAAATTAGCCTGTTGTATTTATTCTATGTGTTTTTAAAGCAATGTGGAATTATGTGGAATAGGTATATATAGACAGATAGATATAGTTTCACATACAACCTTTTATGTACAGAATAAAACTGTTGTAGAAGAAAAAAAGGAAAGAAAAGACATGGTATTGGTTACAAGAACCATCAAACAATAAAGTACCTGATTTAATTCTTTTTTTTTTAATTTTTTCTTTATTTTTGCTTTTTGGAGGGCAGTTGGGATTAAGTGACTTGCCCAAGGTCACACGGCTAGTTTTTGTGTTAAGTGTCTGAGGCCATATTTGAACTCAGGTCCTCCTGACTCCAGGGCCGGTGCTCTATTCCGCTGAGCCACCTAGCCGCCCCCTGATTTAATTCTATTTTTTAAAAAATCCTTAGGTTTACTGATGATGAGTTAGTAATATCATTTGCATCAGGAATCAGAATGTCTAGTTTCAAATCTTGCCTCAGACTTAATAGTTTTTTCATTAGGGGTAAATTTTTTAACTTATCTTAAACTGTGGCACTGGGGATAGGGTTGGGAAAAACCAAAAATATAAGAAGTAAGTTAGAGAGTAAGACATTTATGGAGAATAAATGTGTCATAGTCAAGAGAATACTGGATTTAGAGTCAGAAAACCTAGTTTGGGACCCCATGAGCAATCTGTATGACTGGGCAAGTTACTTAAGCTGTCAGAGTCTCAGTTTCCTGCAAAATGGGGATAGTAATTATTGTACTACCTACCCCACAAGATTGTTTTGAAGAGAGTATTACCTATGTCATTATTCATGATAGTGAATGTGCCTTGCAATACACGTTAAATGATAGCACAAGGAGAGAACAAGAACTGACAAAGAAAAAGCATCACAAAATCTGGAGTCATGTAAAGGGAAAATGAACTCTTAGATACAGATTAAAGCTCCCAGAATTCTTTGGGGAAAACGACCACATTAACACATTTCTGACAAATGTTTGCCTAAACCTCTAGGGGAATCTTTTCCTTGGTGTGATGATGGGAGCAATGGAACCAGATGACTCATTTTGTAGAAATGAACTTTGCAGATAGCGTCACTGACATGAATCTGATCCATTAAGTAGGGACACCTCTCCTCAAAGGAAACACACCAGATGTTACAGAGCAATTTGCTGAACCAGTATAATGCCTTAGGCTGACAGTAAACTTGAAGGTGAAAACGGAAATTATATTCCATCATGGATTAGGCATCAGAGTGCTAGGAGAACTCCACAAGCCTACACTGAGCAACACCAAATGAGATAATCTCATTGCTCCTACTGAAAAGTGAGTCTAACCTCTAGTTTTAGATACTCAGTAGTCATAGCTAGGGCTTAACAGAAATGAACATATTGGTTACTGATTACCTAGAAGAGGCGTGGTATGGGGGCATAGTGACCTGTACCCAGGGTCGTATAGACTTGGCTTTGCATCTCACGTGAGATTAGTTTTGTGATTCTGGGAAAGTCAGCCTCCAGCCTCAGTTTTCTCACCTATAAATTGGAGATAATAATGGCACTTACAGGGTTGTTAAGAGGGTTAAATGAAGATTATATACATATATGTGCATATATTTTGTGCTTTGTAAACTAAATGTGAGGTATTATTATGAGATTTCATTGATCTGGGTGTATATAGCATGTAGGCATACCTTTTTTATTGTTCTTCGCTTTGTTGTGATTCACTGATACTGCAATTTTTACAAATTGAAGGTTTGTGGAAACTGCAGCCAGTAAGTCTATTGGCACCATTTTCCAACAGCATGTGCTCACATAGTGTCTCTGTGTCACATTTTGGTAATTCTTATAATATTTCAAATTTTTTCATTATTATTAATTGTATCTGTTATGGTGACCTAGGATCACTGGTCTTTGGTGTTACTGTTGTAATTGTTTTGGGGTACTATGACCATGTCCATGTATGACAATGAATTTAATCAATTAATGTTGTGTGTGTTCTGACTGTTCAATCTACCTACTCCCTGTCTCTTTCCCCCTTCTCAGTCCTCCCTATTCCATGAGACACAAAATATTGAAATTAGGCCAGTTAATACCCTACAGTGGCCTCTAAGTCTTCAGAGCCAAACTTCATTGTTGTCTCAGTTTAAGAAATTGCCACGCCTACCTTTAGCAACCACCACCCTGTTCAGTCAGTAGCCATCAACATCCAGGTGAGACCCTCCACCAGCAAAAGGATTTTGACTCTCTGGAGATTCAGATAATGGTAGCATTTTAAGCAATAAAATGGGTTGGGTTTTTTTGGGAGGGGAGATTTCTTTGGGGGGTGGGGGAAGGCAGGGCAATTGGAGTTAAGTGACTTGCCCAAGGTCACATGGCTAGTAAGTGTATATCAGCAATGCAGCATTCACAATGCCTACAGTAACTATAAGTATGCTGATATGGTTATTAATCACAAAATGTAACAGGCTCTCTACATGAGAAATATAGTCAGAGCATTTATTCAAGTACATCCCAAAACCAGAAAGTCAAAGCCAACACAGTAGTTATGAAGTTGGCACATGTAGTTAAAGTAGTAAATACCCACATTGTCAAGCCTTCAAAACAGGACAGGCTCCCCCAGGCAAAGATCCTCCTCTCCTCGTTCATGGCAACTAGTCAGCGTCCAGGCAGCTTGCTTCCAGCAGCTCTGGCCCCTCCACAGTTCTCGTCCCTGGAAGTCCTCAGAAAGAGTCCTTAGCAGAGATTCTGACTGGCTCAAAGAAAAAGGTGTTCACACCACTGCCGCTGCTGCTGCCTCTGCTTCCAGTCACCATCATGGGACGGTAGCTTGGTTCCAGCATTTTCTTGCTCCACCCCTTCCTGCTATGTCAGCAAGTTCAAGGGGCATGAAAGATCTTCAAATCTCAGTATCAGTACAAAGGGTTAAGTATCTGATGCTGGATTTGAATTCAGGTCCTCCTGATTCCAGGGCCGGTGCTCTATTCACACCTAGCCACCACAATAAAGTGGTTTTTAATGAAATTATGTACATTGTTTTCTTAGACATAAAACTATTGCACACTTAATATACTACAGTTACAGAATAAAAATAACTTTTACATGCACTAGGAAACCAAAATAATTAGTGTGACTAGTTTTAATATCTTTCAATATCTCTGAGGTGGGCCTGTATACCCAAATAGAGATGCTCTTTGGACCTCAATGACCATGTAGCACAACCCTGTAGTTTCTCTCCCCCTACCCCATTATTTTACAGGAAACAGAGACCTAGAGAAGTGAAGTGACTTGCCCAAAGTCACACACGTGTGAAGCATCAGAGGCAGGATTTGAGCCCAGGTCCTCTAACTCCGCAGCTCTCCCTTCACTGTACTGTGATGCCACCTTTTACTTTCTATACATTTTGCCTCTCTATAGCTATGTTTATGTTGCTTGCCCTCACCTGTATTATGTAAGTTCCTTGAGGACAGGGACTTTTTCACTTTTGTCTTTGTCCCCTATGACTTGCTCATGTGGGGGGTGAGTGAATAAGGACTTGTGACTCCACCAGTTTAGGAAATTCCAGTGCAGAAAGGCCTCCACCAGCACATATGAGCAGCTGCTCTTGAATTTCTAAAATCAGAGTTTCTAGGAGAATCTAAGCATTAAGTTTTTCATCCAGCGTTACACAGCCAGGATGTGTTAGGGCAGTGGTTCTCAACCTTCCTAATGCAGAAACCCTTTAATACTTGTATGTGGGCATATCTGCATGTAGGCGGACGCGCCTGGAGACAGATAGAGGAGGGATGTCTCAGTTCCTAAGACCATTGGAAATATGTGTTTACCAATGGCCTTAGGCAACCCCTGTGAAAGGGTCGTTTGACCCCCAAAGGGGTCACAAACCACAGGTTGAGAACCGCTGTGTTAGAGGAAGGACTTGAATCACGTTCTTCCTAACTCAAAGGCCAACTCTCTACAACAGGGCCTCTCCCCGACCTGGTATAAAGCAGGTAATTAATAAAACCCAGTTCTATTTTAATTAGAAAGCCAACTTTTGTTAAGTGAATTTGGTGACTGGTTGTTTAGCAAATGCCAGCAATAGGTCATTCATCCAAAGTCATCACCTCATCCTGATCTTAATCAATATTCTAATACTTTCCCCCACATCATTATAATGGGGATGGGATCTGAACCTCTAAAAGGAAAAGACCATGTCTTTTGGGTCTAGAGCCCATAAAGGTAAAGCCCCTGAACTTTCCCATATAACTCAGGTCCCTATCATTCACCTGGGGCACCCGGCCCTTCCAGATCCTTCTCTGTTAGCTCCTCGTCACCCCAGACTACTTGGCCACTCCAAGATCCTTCCCACAGTCTATAAGGTCCATCTTATCCCCCATTAAACTGCTCAGATTCATTCTGGCCCACTTGTCAATACAAGTGTCACAGCAGGCCGGATTCTTATAATCTTGCCCACCCATACTGGTGTTCTAATAAACTTTATTTCTGGCTGAAAGAAGGCTTGAGTTGAATGTTTGAGGCAGGACACGCATTATTTGCCCTTGCATTTCAGGGACCCAGCACCCTTAAACCTCAACAATTAGACCCACATATCTCAGTCTGCATCTTATTCAACTTTAAAAATTATGAAATAGTAGTAGTGGCTTAGCCTGCATATAACCTGGAAAGAAAAAGCTGTTATCTCTTAATACCTAGATAAGACAGATAACATATTTACATAGCTTCTGTATCCTGGGGCCCTTGGCAAATAATATCTCTCTGACCTCCATTGCACTCTACTCCACAATAATACAACAGAACTGTTTGCACTCTTCCTATCTCATAGATTTAAAATCCCAGATTTAGCTCAATTATTTAAGATTATATTCCCAGATTTAGAATCAAGAGGCGTGAGTTCAAACCTGCCTTGGGGCTTTACAAGCATAATATCATTTAACCTCTCTGGACCTGTTTCTTCATTTGCAAAATGCAGAGAACAGTACACACCCTCCCTATTGTGGAAGAGTGAAAAGAAGATGAAATTTGAAGTCCCTCCCTCTGCTACTCACTACCCCTTGGACTTTGGGCAAACCATTCAAACTTTCTGGGCTTCAGTTTCCTCATCTGTAAAATGAGGGATTTAGGTGATGGGAACTATAAACTCTCTTCCAGTTACATATCTAGGAAATCCTCAGAAAGTTGCCCTAAAGCCTATATAAATCTATCATGTTACCTGAAGCAATTCATCCACGGTCTTACAGCCAAGCATTGGCCAAGTTTGGGGGAGTAATCCAAGAGTAACTGAGATCTAATGCCTCTGATATCCTCATTAGAGCCTCGTGAGGATTGTGTGACACCAAAGTCACAAGGGATAACACCACCTCATGCTTTCTTCTAAAAAAGAAATCCTTTATGTTGTGAGCTTAACAATATACTTACTTCTCAGCACAGCAGGCTCAAGACACTCATGCAAGAAGAGGACTGCCGTGCAAAGCTAAGAAAGAAGGTAAAGACTTGTGATGCATCTGTTGCCCTGCCTAATGCTGACTAGTCCACCTGTTACCTGTCCACCCCGTCCACCTGTTTTTTCTTCTTGTTAGATGAATTTTTTTTCCTTCCTTTTGGGATTAGTTGACAATCCACTGAATGGAGAAGTTCTCCCTTGATTTCCCTACTGTGAGGTACACATAATAACCTTCTGGGTTATTATTCAACCTCATCAGCAAAATCACTCCTCCTCCCTTTTCTGATACCTCAATGTTGTTGAGTCATTTCAGTTCTGTCCAACTCTCTGTGACCCCATTTAGGATTTTCTTGCCAAAGATATTCTCCAGCTCATTTTACAGATGAGGAAACTGAGGCAAACAAGGTTGTCCAGTGTCATACAGCTAATAAATATCTGAAGCCAGATTTGAACTGAGGATGATGAGCCTTCCTGATGCCAGGTTCAATACTCTATTCACTAGCTGTGCCACCTGCCATAGAAAAACCACACACAGGGTAAATAGTGTCCCTAAACATGTAGGTTTGTAATTGAGTAGATGTTTTGAAGGCAAAGAATTTACTAGTTTTATTATTACTTTTTTTTTGGAGGGGGGAAGGCTGGGCAATTGGGGTTAAGTGACTTGCCCAAGGTCACATGGCTAGTTTTGTTTTAAGTGTCTGAGGTCAGATTTGAACTCAGGCCCTCCTGACTCCAGGGCTGGTGCTCTATTCACTGTGCCACCTAGCCGCCCTAATTTACCAGTTTTAACTGTAAGAAAAAGTAAGGCGTGATATAAAAGGTAGGGTAGTATCATTATGAACATTTCTGAAAACTGTCCAGGCAAAGATGTCTGATTGTTATTCAATAGACAATAGAAAGCTACTGAAGATTTTTGAGCAAAGGAATCACCTTACTAGAACATTGACAGTCATATGAAAGATGTATTAGAAGAGAGGATACAAGAGCCACAAGGAAATGCAAGGACTGATCTACCACTTGTCCTAGCCAACAGGAGCTGACTCCATGTTTGATTATTCTATCTAGATCCCAGGAAGTTCATATGTCTGAGTCAGTTTCATTTAGGCAAGGAATGCAATACATTCCTGATCATAGTCAGGGTATCAAACTTCCTACACAAGTTTGCAACAGTTAAAAATTTACTTTTTCCTCATCACTGTGTCATTGTTAACCATTGAGGGTAGTGAGGGAGGTGGGCAGTCCTTATGAATCTGCCCAGCAGCAACAATTAGATATTAGGGCAGAGACCCAGAGCTCTATGCTCTGTCAGGGCATGCTTCCCACCATATGCCTGTGCCACCGCTCATATTTACCCATGGGCCTGAAGAACTTGAGAGATGCATGTTGGCATTCCTTTGAGTAATAAACTGCCTGACTTGTCATCTTGTTAGTGTTTATGTTCCTTCTTGGTACCTCACAGGAGGGTATTTCAAGAGTCAGTCTATGTGGTAGTAATGAACTATACTAGTGTGATGGTGTATCAGCAAGCACCCTAGCATACCCAGGGAAACTGCTCACACAGGTTCTTAGATCTGCTTTTCTAAAGGAAAACAACTCAAAAAGGGTTAACAGTCTTACTTTAATCAAGCAAACATATCATTTACCTAGTTCAGGGGGAAAAGTCAGCATCCTGAACTCCAGAGAATACAAACCCAAGTTACAAGCAC